>CM055820.1:47656810-48256810 GCA_029582265.1 Zoroaster sp. YZ-2022
AATTCAACATATTGTTTCCCTTAACCTTCCGGTTTCGACCGGAATGAAAGGTCAGATTGGGGTCACGTCCAAAAACGAAATGTGACATAGATCAAGATCTTTAAGATGATAAAAAGATTGTGAAAATATCTTATATGGTTCATGAGATATGATTTTTTGAAATTTTGAAATTTTCAACTTCCAGTTTTGACCGGAAGGAAAGGTCAGATTGGGGTCACGTCTAAAACGAAAATTACATAATTCAAGATCTTTCAGATGATGGAAAGATTGTGAAAATAACTTTTGTGGTTCATGAGATATGATTTTTCGAAATATTAAACTTTGATTTAGCGTAATTCGACACCTGATGACGTAATCATGACGTCACAGAAAACGGTTTCGTCTGCTTGATATGTTCTGTTTATGTGTTAAGTTTGAAGGCTGTATATGCTTAGCAAGGATGCCTTTGTTACCGGACAGATCGCCACTGAGAAGAAGGAGAAGTAAAAAAAAAACAGTACAAAAACAATAGGTGTTCGCGCTGCGCTCTCGAACACCTAATAACCAGTCGCTACACAATTCCAATGGAATACTATTACTATGCTTAGAGAGGCTTATCTCAGGGTGCACAAACAGTTGGTGTTTCATAATCAGTCGGCCGGCGCTTCACTACCATCACTCCTGTCCTGGCTGGGTTGGATTCGTTCACGACTCTTCTGTGATACAACCATAGTCCTTGCTAACATTGTATACAAGTCGTCATCAGCAATTTAACTTGTCATCAAGGGGTTGTATTCCATTTGTAACAATGTCGTCTTCAGATGGTGTGATCAGCCAGTGGTCTGAACGAATGCTTGAAATCGTAAAATGGTGCAATTCGTTTTACTCAAAAGGTAGGCCAATTACTGCTAGATCCACCAATGAATGCATAAATTCCCACAATTTGAATTGATAATTTGTGAAATGGCTGCATATACTTTGTGAGTATTTGTGCAAGATGCATAAAATCCACAATGAGTATGCAAAAAGTTTTACATTACTTGTTCAGATCGACTCATGAGTCATGTAAGTTGTAACATCACACAGACCTCATTCTATCAAACCTCAACATCATCTCATTCTATAAAAAAGTTTTAAGAATTTTTTTCTCAATATATTTAAAATGACTGTATTTTAGGTTTTTAGTGATCTGTAGCAGATCCCTATTACTCCATTTACAATATCGCTACAAATTGAAATAAGCGGATTGGATGAATTTTAGCCATATGATATGGGTGTATACATGTAACTTCATATCAAGGATTCAAGTTTACTGGAACATAAGGTGTTGACATAACATTACTAAAACAAAACTTAATCTGTCTGCTGACATCTCAAATATTCTATTTCGACAGACTCCAGCAGAAGCAAATGTAAGCCGTTTTCATCTGCGATCAGCAAGTAGCCACATCTCTCCAAATGTCCTTCAGTATCTTGTAGATCGTCCAGATGTCATCCACATCACGAGGAATGCAGCCACACAGGCAGTGGAAAAAGTTTCTATGTCGCCCATACTGATGACGTTTGAAGAGAGGACATCTAAGATGGCTGGACTTCTTCAAGATCTCAAAGAGCTGAATGTGTTTGTGACTTTGAGAGGATGGCGTGATGAGGTAGGGTGCATAGTATTAGCCAGCAATACCTTTGTATGTCTTTTGGATGCCCTGTTTGCTATATGAACACCCTGTTTTATTTGAGGAAGTATAGCAAGTTGAACAATTTGGAAACCCTGTTTTTCAAGGAATAACAAATTTGGACACCATATTTCCAATTCCTGGCTTAAACTCTGTAGGGGTGTGCAAGTCTAGGTTTATAAAAACTATTTATAAATCAATAAGAACAAGTGGCCACTCAACAGCTGCCAATCTTAGACCAATCAGATTTGTTACACTGCCGTCACATGCAAGACCAATGGTGAAAATCTCCATAAACCCCTCTAACAATGGTGTAAACACCCATAAAAGTTTTACAAAATGGCAACAAATATTTCAAAACCTTTTATTTTAGAGGATGAAAACAATTGACATATATTGTACCTTCTGTACACTTGTTGATGATATTGTTTTCCTACTAAAACTTGCAATCCAAATCAAACCATAGTCATAATTTTTCTTCATTATGTCTTATCTTTAGATGTATGCTGTGTGTGGCTCATACCACGATGAGACACTCATGGATATGGAACGAGCAGCAACATGTAAGAAAGAATAATCTGGATCATTTTAAGATGTTAGACATTGAAAAGATCCCTAGAGTTTGACTTGATGTTTGACCGCTCTAGATTTGACCGCTAATGTTTATTTATTTGTTTTTATACAGACATCTTTGCATTCTTTACTACAAGCTCTGCCAGGGCCCAATTTCGTAGAGCTGCTTAGAAGAAAATATTGCTTACAAATTTAGCTGAGAACATGCTAGAAATAATACATTATGCAGCAATTTGGCTGGTAATCTCTGTTTGCTAAACATAACTTTTCTATGCTCAGCAATTGTGTGTGCTTTAATTACCAACTATGAAATTGGCCCCGCTATTTAGGAGTATATGCCCCCACTAAGCATAAATCCAACTGTATGTTTTTGTTTCTGATGTTTCTTTTAACCAGTTCGCGTCGGAGGCCGTGTATACACGCAATTTTTTTTGCCCCACGGATCTGAGAGCGTCTAAACATGCCATAGGAAACTCCGGAATATTTGTATGCATGCTCGGTTGAGCCATGCGTATACGGTGACATGCTCAAAGTGCCGGCCACAGGGGCCCAGAAAAACTTTTTTATTCCCGATGCGAACTGGTTAATGTGGAAATACATTTTATTTGAATGTTCCTTGCAAGGTATTATGCATTAAACGAGCATGTGTTGATCTCGTGCATCCAGGATGCACTTCTGGAGACCTTGCACGTCAGTCTGTGGAATACATCATTACGAATTACCCAAATCAATTGTTCTTTAAAGTACTATGTGGTGGACTAGGTTATTACATGACTTGGATACATAATAGACTTTTGGTAATTACCATTATTATCTGAATATTCATGTTTCATTATACATGTATACAGGTCTATTTGGAATCAAGAAATATGGTGTTCATCTGAACGGTTATTGTCACCACCCCACCAAGGGGCTGTGTATGTGGATCGGGAGGAGATCACCTACAAAGTCAACGTTCCCTAACAAGCTAGACAATGTGGTGAGCAGGTCCTGAATATGAGTGCGTTATGCAGGAGTCATATGGCAGATAAACCTCCTCCCATCGTCTTAGCCATTTCTTTCAGTAAAAATGGGTTGTGGGGGAAAGGTTGCATGCAATAGGGCATATTAAGGCGCCTATTTCCGGATTCTTCTCGGAGGATAAAACATACTGATCAGGACCCAATTTCATAGCTCTACTTTAAGCGAAAAATCAGCGCTTACTAAAGCAGATAAAAATGGTGTTCATAATTGCAGAATTCCATGTTGCAAAATAGTCATGAAATTGGGCCCTGGTTTTAAGTAGGGTTTTCAGGTGAAAAATTATTCCTAAACCAATTTGCTCAATATTTATATCAAATTAAAGGTCTTGATGAAAGAAATCTAATGGTTTTTAAATCAAGAAAATCGGACGAGTAGTTTTTGAGGAATCCTGTTTTATTTAATCAAGTATACAGCATTCGATGAAGCCTGACTGTCCATATACACTATAATGGCACCAAAACCGTTGAATCAGCCTACACACACCGTGATACACACGCACAGCGTTCGTGCTCGTTTCCCTCATAAGAGCTTTTGAAAGGGTGTAAAAAATACACTCTCCGCTCAAAACTAAACACATTTACGGCTCAAAACTTTCATATATGATAGAAAAGAGGTGTAAAATTCATTCAGACATCGCTCTTACCTTTCAACTTAAAAATTTCACCTCAAAAAACGGTGTTTAATTTTTTATCTCTTCATAACTTCGGTTGTAGAGTAGCTGTGGAGATCAAGCAAGCATGGGTATGTAAAGGAGCCCTTTGACTCTATAGGGAAACCCGTTTTCATGTCAATCACAATGTATTCGGGCGCGGAGACAGCTCCGAAGTGGATGCCCTCAGAAGAGCGCGGCAAATTTTACGGGCTGAATGCGCCCGATCTCGGAACACTTCGCGAAAGGCTGGGCGGGACGAGAGTGGTTCATTCATAAAAACTAGCCTTTCGCACGTACTTCCGATTGCTATTTTATGTACATTGTTGGATAGCTGAGACTATAAGCTTTCCAATGAGCTATTACATGTAAGATTTCGACAGGTAAAAGTAATAGAATTTTTTGATTTAAAATTTTGATGTTTTTTGTTGCGGGCGATGCACTGTGCGTGTGGAGGGCTTCGGTCAAGCACGTACAAACTGAAAACCCTATTTTAAGGCTTGTTTGATATGTGTGTCACCATGTGCGTTGATTACAGCATACATATACATCATACATATTTTTCTTTTTAAGGACAACCACATGTTTACACATTGCCATCCAGTGATGTGGTACTGATCACTCCACTTTCGCCAAATTTTAGTGAATAGTGTGGAAATGAAGCCCAGTTTATTTTTTTTTAAAGAAGAAAATGTGCTGATATCTGATTTAAAAAGTTTAAAATTTGGGACAGGCCTTACTCAGAAAAACTTCTTCTTTTTTTTGGAGTTTTTTTTTAATTTTTTTTTTTATAGGAAAAGGGAAAGGAATTTCAGTGGGGAAATTTAATTCCTTGTACCCGTGTATGCATGCATGTACATATTGTGATTTAAAAAAAAAAATATCTTTCTATTGTCATTGATACTAATGTAAAAGCAATTTATTTGGTTATTTGTTAATGCAAGGCAGCTGGTGGTCTGCCATCCGGAATGCTTATCAAGAATTGTCTTATTAAAGAGTGTGCAGAGGAAGCTTCTATCCCAGAAAGCATTGCAGCAAATGCTGCACCCGCTGGTGCCATAAGGTAGGTCATATCAAGTTGGCTGAAGATATTTGGTCGGAATTGTAGAATAGTTCTTAATTGATCTCTGATGCATATGCGGCCTGAATTCCACATTGGTTGATGGCAAGTTGACATTTAAATCCCCTATACACTAATGGCAGTCTCAAGAATCATCAATGATTATAGCTTTATTACATGAAACTTACTTTGTGTGAAGTTTATGATATTAGTATTACCAAATCTTTCTGTCCGAGGAGCTATCATTATATTAACCCTCCTACTACAAATCAGTCAAAATGTTGATATACTTGCCAAGGTATATCTAGTGCACTTAAAAGTCAAACACTGTCAACCGTTACATGTAGTAAGTACATTTACAGGTCAAAATGAGTCGAACCTTTTGTCACTGGCATGTCAATAAACCTTTGGCTAAGCAAATGTCTTCTGTTTAATAAAGTTCTGTTTCTGTACATTTGTAAATAACAATATTATTGTTCCCATATTTGTTTCCTCACAGTTATTTTTATGATGAGCGAGGTCTCTTCCATGAAACTCAGTTTGTGTACGATCTTGAACTTCCTGCTGATTTTATACCCCAAATTAATGACGACGAAGTAACTGAATTTTATCTCTGGACAATGGATGAGGTAAGATTTTTTTTTTTATATCGCTGCCACAAAATCACGATTCCTGAAGGAAAAAAACCTTTAAAAATTTGCAGCTATTTTTGAACTTTCAATGGCTCTTTTTTTAACATGCATTTGTACTGTGTAAATACAGTGCACATGTACTGCATTTACTGTGCCATAACTCGCTTCCTGACCTGGAAAATTTCATCCATGGTACAAACAAATAAAAACTGTCTAGTTGCCAGTTGCCACCAGGAATCATTGGTGCCGTGAGTCTGTGTACAGACTATGAACAAATTCAACGATTGAGGGGGCCCTCCTTATAGGACAGTGCACTCAATTGTTTTTTGCTGTTTTTTCTCCAGTTACCCACCCAACTTTGGGAGAAAAAATACAGTAGTCCAAGTAATTAAACAAAATATGGCCTAATTGGTTAATTCCGATTCAGGTGAAGGCAAAGATAGCATCGAAAGAGTTCAAGCCAAACTGTGCTCTGATCATTTTGGACTTCCTCATACGCAAGGGATATCTTTCTCCAGATACCGGTAAGTTTAAATATCTACACAATAAGACAATTTCGACATCAGCTCCTTTAAGTAATAGACAAATCAACTTGTGTTGGTGTGTTTGTTTAGAATGTAAACCGAGAACTTATAACAAAATGGAACAATTGGTTTTGTTGGCAGTTATTGTTTGCAAATCAAATGGGACATGCATACAAAAATGGAACAAAAGAGGGGAACAATATGAGATCCTTGAGATGTTGGCAAGTTTATTGGTTGGTTTTTGTGTAAAAACCAATGGGACGTTGCTAAAACAATGGGAGAATAGGAGGTCCTTGGATTCCCTTTGTACACAAACGTGTGTGTATGGGTGGGTGTGCATATTAGGATGGAAAATAGGTCCATGGCATAGTTTTTGTTCTCAAATACCCTCAGTTGCACTCTGTGTACAGATTCTACAGGGATGCTTAACAAAGTTCAACAATAGAGGTGAACAAAAGGTCTTTGGCTTATAACCATATATGGGTGTGTGTGGGAGAAAAGCCAAGGTTAAACAGTTTTAATGTTTAAGAATTATAACCTAAAATTTCTGAAGAAAAAATTGCAAAACCATTATTGAGTACAGAATGTCGGCATGATATTTGTTTCCAATGCGTTAGATTTATATAAACAGAACAAATGGTTTACAAATAAATGTTTACAATACCTTTTATCCTTTCAGAACCAAATTACCTTCTGTTCCTACAAGGGTTGTATTCAGCCGAGCCAATAAGCTTGTTCCAGTGAATTAAAGGTTAGCAAAGTCCAAGCAATGACACCCAAGACAGACAATAATTTTGAAATTCATTGAAAAACTTCATAATAAAAGATTCATATTCTGAGTGTTTTGCTTCTATGGCAAAAATTTGTAATCGTTACAAATCGTTAAAAATCACATTCAAATTCTATAATTTCACAAAATTAATGGCATT
Source organism: Zoroaster sp. YZ-2022 (assembly GCA_029582265.1). NCBI lineage: Eukaryota > Metazoa > Echinodermata > Asteroidea > Forcipulatida > Zoroasteridae > Zoroaster > Zoroaster sp. YZ-2022. The sequence goes on from CM055820.1 coordinate 47,663,853, forward strand.
TTTACAAATGTCCAATACTGTACCCTGCTTTTAACGAGTAAAACATAGCTACACATACCGTACTAAGTACAATATTTATGCAATATCATAGTACTGATCAGAGATTATTTGGCTTATTTACATCATAGTCAAATTAAAGTGATGCTTTGCATCATCAGTTTTAATAATCATAAATATATATTTAAATATTTCAGCTTATATGCATGTTAAGTTTTTATATGCTCATTTATTAATACAAAATTAGTGAAATCTTTCTTAAATTAAAACAAAAATGCAAAATCAATGTTATTGGCCTTATGTTTCGAACCTAGCAGGTTCTTTCTCAAAGGCAAAGTGAGACTGGAGAAAACAAGCACATATATAAACATGATTAAATTTTATAAAAATATCACCTCATTTTGAACAAAATATATTTATTTATATTATTATGGTGACATGTTAATGATACTTTATTAAAGGGAAGGTACATCATCGATAATGTTGGCAAAACTGCCTCTTCAAGAATACTTACTCTCATTGAATCAATTGAACAACCATCCTGTGAGAGTTTCAGCTTATCATGACTTGTCATTAACTAGAAAATTAATTCAGAATGTTCGTATTCATTTATACCATCTCCAGGGTTGCAATGAGTAAGTTTTACATTTTTGTTTTAATTACCAATTCAATACCTTAACTTGACGGAAAAATTTAAATGCTCTTTGGGGTATAGACCAACACATATACGTACAATTTGTGGAACATGATGCAAAACTTGGTCCAATTTAATTGGAAAATTTTGTCCGATTAAATCAGATATAAAAAAATATAGCTTTACAGAATGAACATTTTGAGCAGGGTTAAAAACACATTTTTGGTGACATTGTTCAATTTTTGGTGACAATCACTTTTTCCCCTTGCCAACATCACAATACATTAGTGTATTTTATTTTATTTTATTTTAAATTCAATCCATTTAAAAGCAGACAATATCAATTTAGCAATGAATTTCAAAATTTTTGAACATTATTCTTTATGAATAATGATTTTTATTAAAAGTAAATATTCTGTGTATAATACTCAATCTGAAAAATCCAGTAATGTCTAAATAATTCTGTTTTTACAGAAACTGCTGGAAAATAGGAACAACATAGGCGACATATCTCATTATAAAACTAAAAATGAGTTGATCCAAGATGTTGATGATTGATGATTTTAAGATGCAGATTGTTGAAATTATGAGTGACACTAATAAAATAGTTGTCTATCGATATATATCATAGACCTAAAATAACTTTTGTTTGCACTAGCCAGTTAGGTTTGAACAGAAACCCCCAACATTGGTATACTCTAAAATGTATGTGAGTGTGACCCCTGGCAGGCATGTGGAGGTTAGGTTAAACTTCACTGCTGTGAATATGATACAGCCCTTGTTTTGAATATTGCTTTAATGCTTTCAATCAATATATTTTTATATTTATATAGCAAAATAAACACACAATATAGTAAGATAAACACAATATAGGGAAATAAGCACACAATATTGCATAGTTCAGGTACAATGTGTGTGTCGGAAATCATTGACACATTCCAGTGAATTGCAGAATATTTTTATTTATTTGTCATGTTTCAATCTGTCAAGCACAATATTGGGTATTCCCAATGCATGAAGTTTGGTGAAAATCTCCGCGCTTATTGCAGGCAGAAGTGACACAACCTTTCTCAGGGCAATGTCAGCAAGAGGTGGGATGGCCAGCCATATTCTGTATGTGTTGTTGGTTCGGGGGCGATTGCGTGCAGGTTCGCCCAGACTGGTCACACCACCAAAAACATACATGCACTTTGTCTGTGAAAGAATGCACACATTAAGCAAAATACAAGGATAAGATATTAGAGTAGATTTAAAATAACAGAACGCTTGTTTTCTCTTTAATGAGAGCACTTCTGAAATAATAATATTTCTGGGTTCTTTTACATGCATTACTTAGTATAATCTAGTACATGGGACCTACGACTTAACATCCCATCCAAAGGATAAGGATGAAGCAATAATTGTCTTGCTCAAGGACACAAGCGCAGTGACAAGTCAGGCTGGGATTCGAACCCACTTTCTGACAACACCAGGACTTGCGCCTGATGCACTAGACCGCTCAGCCACTACACTCCATTATTGCATCTTCTTTTAAGCAGATGAGCAATTATATGTTAATTACTCACATGTGTTATTGCCGCGGAATGGAAGCATGTTGGGATGGGCAGTGAAATTTGGATTTTATTCCATTGTAAGGTGGGAATCTCCAGTCTCCAAATATCATCAAACACTGTTGTGTCGTTATGACCACCGCATATGTAAACCTCTGCATTTGGAATGAAAAAAAGTCAACATCAATTTGTAAAAACAATAAGTTCATACTTTGCCCCCATCTCACAAAAAACAACAACAAACAAATAGGATGGCAAAACTCACCAAATAATCAGGGCCGGAGTAAAGGCATAATCTTTGGGGAAGGGGGGGTGGTGGAAGGGAATTTGCCGACTGACTTCAGTACAGGTAAAAAAATATTGGGTGTGCTAACTAATCATCACAAAAAAGACAAATATACATAGAAAGATTCAAAGATTACCTGGATGTTATAAATGTACCATTAGAGTGACTAGTAAAATTACACATTGAATGTATGAAAAACTGTTGTTAGATGCAGTAGCATTAAAAACAAGTGGACAGTGAGTGCTATTTTAAATATTTGTAAATAAGAGTGACAAGAGCAGTATTTTAGTGAACAAAAGACACAATTTTTAAATATTACAGCACTGAAAATATGGAAAGTTTTTTAGGCTTGATCCAAATTTGTAAATTTGAAAGATTGAATAGAGACACATTATATTACAGCCTTTTGAGTGGGTGGCTAAATCATGGATCCAAGATTATAGTGCTTAAACATATTTCCAGTCTGAATCTTTTCTGGCCGTCACCCTTCTACAAGTAGATGAACAAATAGGAAAAAAATCCCCATAGAGGAGCCATTAAAATTTATGTGAGTAGTGGGCATTTAATTGATTTAAAAAAACATCTCTCTAGTACTCTACACAAGGAAGTAGTGATTTATACACACCATTATTCCACTGCACACAACTGTGGTTTTGCCTGTGAGGTGGGTAATTCCCATTGGGGCATGGAAATGTTGTCTCACTGGTCCAAGTTTTCTTGTTTAGGTCGAACACATGGATCTGTGAGAATAACAATTTATGGACTGCTAAAAGACTATTAAAGATAAGTTATAGAATTAGTAATAGTAATTTCAAATAATTAAATGGTCAAATTTTAATTTGGGATAAAATCAAGCATTATTTTTGGCTCTTGAGTATAAAAAAGAAATTGTTTTTTTTTTTTTCTCCTCAGAAATATTTGAAGCAGAGGGTGTACCATTTCCAGATCTCCTGTAGGCATTTCGTACTGACTGCTCCCGATGACGTAGAGTTTGTTATCATACCACACTAAACCGTGTCTGAACATGCCTCTAGCAACATGTTTGTAAATGCCAAGATCATTCTCAAAGACTTGTTCCGCTTTTATCAGGTGAAACAGTTGTGACCATGTCTGGCTCCTAAGGTCAAGACAGTAGACGTCAGAGTCAAACAAGAATTCAAATTTGAAGTTTTCTCTGATGCTAAACCGCTGGCAGCCACCATGGAAGTACAAACACCCATCATGCAAAGCCATTGCCTTGGTAATCAAAAAAGGGAAAATTGTAATGTTAATTAAATCTAATCTTAAAGATGTGTCGTGGTTGTTCTATATTTCTTGTAATTCAGGGCAATTTTCTTTATCATCAGTACATTGTAATTTTACAGATTTAGGGAAAGGAAACTTTAAAATGACATTTTATCACAATATAATGTCAGAAGCATGGTTTTACAGTTAATATGTTCTGAAACAAATTGATGGTTGGTCCCATCCTGTAGGCACTTAATTCTGACAATTATTTTGTGAAATATCTCATTTCAAATGATTAGTTTTGTTCCAATTAAAACATAAATTTCCTGTATTAAAATAACCCAAAATGTGGGCTATACCTGTCCGTATTTCCCTGGAGGGCAATCACCTGTACACTCCAAGATAGACCATTTCTTGTCTTTCAAGTTAAATGCGACCACGTCTGCGTTGCTGGTTACACCCCATGGGTAACTAGTCCCACCAAACAATAGTAGCATTTCGTTACAAAGTAACACTTCAGAGGAGAAAATAAAATAATATATATGAAAATCCTTCATATTTTACTAATTGTTGCATACATGGTTCTTTCCACATTATATGTATGTTTTTGGACAGGGTGACCAGTTGCCCGGGGAAACATCAAATTCACTGGAGCAACCTAGTGAATTTATGATAATTGTGCTGTCCTCCAGGATACTCCCCAGTGGTACCCAGGCAATCCTAGGATTGAGATTGCCTGGGTACCATTGGGAGTAAGTACCCTAGGTGACAAGGACCCTTTAGCGTTACCCATCTGGCACCCTCAAGTTTTTGTCAAATCAAATACCAGTATGAGCTCCAGTTGCTGATTTACTCTATGATTCTGAGGATTTTCAAAAAATGTTTCCAAAAATATAAATCAAAATTAACCACCTTGTTCATAATTAATGGACAGCAGATGTAGCTAGTTTGAGGAAGCAATTTGATGTTAATTCTGGAAAACAATAATGTCAAATAATGTAAGTTTTCGTGGGCAACTGAATTGATTGTGGGGCAACCTTCTTTTTTCCTTGTTATTTCACATTCACAAATAAAACTTAAACTATAAAACTATAGAGGGTGTGAAGTATTTGGATAATTTTTATATTTATTTGTATTTACATTAATGATGTATAAAACCATTTATCTTGTTTTTATTTTATATTTGCCAGGGTTCCTATATTTAAAAATATTTTGAAATATTATATTTGTGTGACAATTCATGCTACAGCTTTACTTTAAACTATGTCAATTGAAAATATTAATGTTAAAGGCTATGTATTTTTGTCAGTAACTGTAAATGTTCTAAATTTCCTCGGGTATCAAATCTTATTTTGTATGAATGTGTTGAAAGACAATTTACCAATATTATAAACTATCAATACATGGCACGAACCATCGACACTAGTCCACTCTTAGAATGCATCCTCAAATTAATGGATTAGAACCCCTCATAAATATACAGCATTCATGATTGACTCACTTGACATAGATTCAGTATCAAATGGTGCATCTCCCTCTGTCTGGACTTCATGCCATGTCTCAGTGGAAAGATTAAAACTCCACATCTACCAAAGTAATATTTGACAAAATATTAGTATATTAGTGAATTTCAAAGACATCAACCAGTTAGTCATCTTTTGATTATGATTTTTCTATTAGGTACTCCCCAGGATAAGTAAAAGTGTCTTCCAGTAAGTAGTTTAAGCATCTCTCAGCAGTGACTGATCCAGGGTTGCAAAAAAGGCTTGGCATACTACCAAAAAGCGGGGGTTATACTCAACACGTATGGTATGTTTACATGCATGGCACCCCAAGATGTGCCAAGGTACAACGTTGGTATTTTGAAACGTATGTTCATTTCAACCCTCTCGTGCCACACCCACATTGGCCATTCTGTATCTGGCCGTATATATTTAGATTTGAATGATAAAGTAGTACCTTACCTCCCTAAATGTTTCATTATAGATGATTTCATCTGGCTCTTCTGGATCACGATATTCAGGGTGAAATCCTCCGAACACATACATGTTGATGCCATCTGTTCTACTACAGTGTCCACTTCTTGGAAATGGCTCTTAATTCAATACAAATTGAAGAAACAATAATCGTCATAAACACTATTAAATGAGAATATCTGAATGTCGTTTCTTAGGGGACAACATTTCTGGAAAACTTCATAATGGTGATTAGGTTTCAGACATATTATATTTCAGACATAATATCAGGTCTAAAATTTCTGAAACCTATTGTAGTTTTAAGACATTAAATTATTATACGATTAAAACATCAATTATCTGAAACATAATCCCCATTGTGAAGTTTAAAATATTTGTCCTCAACAAAAGAGATTCAGACATCAGTTGTGAAAACATTTCTGCTTTTGTCACTATTATTGTTTTACTGTAAATACTTTAATACTTTATTTTAAAAAAGTCAATAACATAATTGTCAGAACGACGATTTTACAATAAATATATCCCAAAATTAATTCATGGCAATTAATGTTGGCACTTCAGATGTTAAACGAAGCTTCAAATAGTCTTGTGAAATACCTCATTTCAAAGTATTTTCTTCGTTCCTGTAAGTTTTTGTTGTAAAAACAGGAATACACGGGCGAAATATCTAACATACTGTACGTAATGTAACGTACGATCATTTCACCAGAAAAAACAAACAAAAACATAACAAAAAACTCCTGCGCACAACGTCCATCCCCCATGGGGCGTGGCTAAGTAACTAGCGATGGGTTTCTGGTCAGGTTATGTTTTTTATGATAATTATTATAACTTAGCCATGTCATATATCTCATGCGGGTAATCCCATAAAAATTTTAGCTAAGCTGTATATCATTTAAGCTACTATTGCTTATATAATAATTGCTATCACTTAATAACAATACCATTTTCCCCTTTTATATGAACAAACTTCCCCACTTTCATCCTGTCAAGGGGCATTACTTCCGGGAGGTTGCCTGCGCGCGTCCCTGTGCCTGTGGGCGTCGCCATCTTTGGTTTTTAATTAAACGTTCTGCGAAACTGATTTAAGCCAGTTATATTACTGTTACTAATTGGTCCGAATTGTAGCGGCTCCGAAATTTAGACCAATCACAGCGCTGTTCATCAATCAGTTTGGATGCCTGAAAACATTCAAAATGGCCGAAAAGCGAAAGATTCCTACTGAGTACTGTATCGATACTGCTGCAAGCGGCGCAAAACGGATAAAATCTCTGTTTTCCTCCTTCATACGAAAGGAACCAAGTCACCAAGACAAAGATAACAGGCTAGTTAATACACCGTAAATATAAATTTGTATTAATTTCAATTACCTACAATCTTCGAGTTATACTAGCCATTCGCTCTACCCACTCTACCCAAAGTCAAGACGATCCCAGAATGGAACAACCTAAATTCAGATATCCGTACCGCACCAAACATCAAGATTTTTAAGGAGTCACTTGACAACATTGACCTTAACTTAAGTTAAAGAACTAACGACCAGAGCTCATTTTAATAATATTTAATTCTGCTGCACACCGACGTGACCCACGTGACGGATACAGAAGTTGTGTTTTTACAGTGCTGGCCCTAGTTTAACGTTACGATTTTCGTTTGCAGTCAACTCGTCATTAACGTTTATGCCTAATTAATTGGCATTCCATTATAAATCTTACCTTTAGTCTTTACCAACGCTGAAGGGGTCCTTGTCACCCAGAGTACTCCCCAACAGTACCCAGACAATCATTAAAATCCTCTATAATAATGTACATATGATTGAGATTGCCTGGGTACCATTTTGGAGATAGCTCCAGCGGTCTCGACGTAGGCCTACCTCCTCTCAACATTGAACCGATATTAGCAAATTATAACGTGAATCAAAAAATATACCTGACAGACAGAAAGGATTTATTTCCTATTTAAAATAATGCCTAACCAAAATGCTGCGTCGTTTTTCCCAATATGCTCAGTTCAAACAGGGTCACTGTGTCAGTTGATAATGACATCATCAGTTGATAATGACATCATGGCCAGCTTAAACGTGTCAACATGCAGTTGATGATTATTGTGCACTACTTTAACTCTTGTGTTGATGACTATACTTGCATGGGTATGTGCACTTCATATTCCCTTGCTATACATAATATTTGAATGAAACATTGTTTTGTTTTTTACATTTTGAGGCCTTGACTAACAATTACTCAAACAAAACTCTTTTTTTTTACTTTCAGTTCAGTTGACCAAAATTAACCTGAGGCAATAGTTCCAGATATCATTGGTCAGAGGTCAAAAGATATCCCAGATGGAGTTGTCCCTAGTAAGCCATCGACGCCTTCCAGACGATCCTTCAGACCCTTTGATGCAGAGGATTTCTTTCAACGCGTCGAAACCTTCACAATATCCTTACACTGAAAGACAATAACATTATGATTACACAGACTAAAACAATAATTTGTATTATACATGGAAGGAACAACATTGGGAATGTTAGCAAAACTGCTTTTGTGAGTAATAATATATTTATTATTTGCTTCAATATTTAAAAAACAAAAATGTTCCTTAACTGTCACTCTAAGCGTTTGGATGGTTTGCCAAACCAAAAGACCTGTCGCCCTTACATTGTGCCAGGTATGGCTGGGAGAACATTGATACAGACTGTCTCAAGTGTGTGAGCTGTAAGGAGATTCTGTACGGTGGACTTCCAGCAATATGGGAAACCGAGTCATGTAAGAATTGTTTTTTTTTAATGGTGAAATTTTTCCGCCATGGTCTAATCTCAGTGTTTCTAATCTGTTTTTACTTTATTTTCTCCAATATTATCCGTTTTCTGGCCAAGTTTCTTTTATCTCCCTGTATATGTTTTTCTCACCTTAACACCCACCTGCCTGCCAGAGGCATGTGAATTTACTGTTGGGCATGTGGAAATTCAAAATTACCAGTCAGGTTGGCAGGTAAAATTTTAAGAGAAAAGCAACTGGTGGCTTGCCAAAAAGTTGCATCAGGCTGATGTCAAAAATGTTAAGGTCTATTCCTGCTCTTATCTTAAATTCATTTTTGTTTTTCCCTCCACCCCGACCTGACTACCTAATCCTACTGAACTTTCTTTGTTCCTTTCTGACTCTGAATGCCTCGCCCCTTTGATTTGTTCCTATTTGGGCTTTCTCCTCTTTATATTTGTGTGTCCCAATTTTTTTCCTTTTAATTTGCCTTTGGGGGTTGGAAAAGATTCAGTTATAGTCAGATTGTGAGGCCTATAACTACTTTTTTTGAGAGAGAGAAAGCAAAAGTTTGATACATATAATTATACTGTTTAAAGGCATTTTTTTGTTTACATATATATATCGTCCATGCACATAATTCTCCACACTCGTGAAATGACGCACCTTTGGCTTAGCATTTCTCGGAAAACTTACACAACTATGGCATATTACTGGTTGCATAAATTTATCTAAGTCGTGCTTGTTACAAAAATTAAAATCATAGTGAAATTGTATGATTTACTGGAAAGTTAGTGCTTGTGAAAGTGGAAAAAGTTGTTTAACCACTGATGTTACAAGATACAAATAGTAAGGGATTTACATGACCTCAAATTTTTGTTCACGAACATCTGTGATTTTATTGTTCTATGCCGTCAACGAGCTGTTGTCAGTGGAAACCAAAAGATATGAATGCTTTGCATTTGCAATGATTTTTTAAAGAAATACTGATCCTCAAAATGGACACATTCCTTATAGAAGAAGCGAACAAAGACTACTTAATTCGTTGGTGTTTATTTCGTCGGTTGTGGAAAATTATTGAGAAAATGAATCATTAATATCATGGTTATGAAAAGAAATCTTTTATTTGACAAAATGTTAACGGCATTTTTACTCATTTCAAAGTTTTAAAGTACTTTTTGCAAAAATTTTAACCATCTTCCATTTTATTGGTCTTTCAAAAATATTGATTAAAAGTTTTGAGAGCTTCTCCAAATTATACCATTTTATTTTTAAAATCTAAAACAATATTTTTATTTTCAAGATTAAAAACAATTTTACAACCATCTGGAATGAGATGAAACATGATTCAACTGTTTTTCTTCTTGGGTACATTTTCTGTGCCCCCATCAACTTTAACAGTTTGGGGGTGAGTCATTATACCAACATCAATTTTTTGATGACCACAATTCTATGCATCACAAAAAACGACGCTCAAGACGTCCACGCATATGATCATGCATTGAAATTCACCATTTTACAAGAGAATCCTTCACTGAAACAAACTGAAACACCACATTGCTACTTTCATTTGTAAGTTACTGTCCAGTTGATGATATATCCTTAGGTGCGTCATTTAGGGTAAATTGAGGATATATAACTGTATTTTTGTTTTGTACATGTATTCAATTTTTCAGATAGTCAATCCTACAGTAAATTGAAGGAATCCTTAAAAGCATCCCATAGCAAGATTTGTCCCTGGCCGGACAGTCCTTCACCAGGTAATTTGCATCTTCTACCTATCCGCTCAGTTGAAACCTCACTTGGGTACACAAAATGTGAAATAATTGTGATGTCCATCGCAGAGATTTTTGATTAATAATTTACTGAAGTTGAACACATTTCAACTTGCATGAATTTCACAGTGTTTGTGACATAAAACTTTGTATGAACCAGCCTTCACTCTGCACACGTATCCACCAAACTGGTGCTCAAGGTGCTTATCATTATTACCCCTGCTCATCAGTCCATAGGGCTAATCAAACACATCAACCAACTCTGCACTCATAGGTACACATTTTCTATTGGTTGGAGAGAAACAATAATGGTCAAGTGTTCTGTTCAAGGACACAAGTACCACAGCTGCAGTAAGGAGAACCCACCTTCTACCAACTCAGCCAAATGAACTCAAATCTGATACACTAAACCTTGGCGGGTCGCTGGTGTAGTCAATATGATCATGCGGGATATGGATTTGAAAGTGGTTGCATTTGATACAGAGAGAGCGTCACAGGGTAAGTGACATGGATTAATTTCTGTTAGGAACCATCCCAAATCTTCCAAAATCCATCAACGTGCAGTAAAAAGGTACCCCATTTGATGGACTTTGATGGAATTGATACGATAACAAATGCAAAGCATCCATTGCTGAGCTATACACAGTCCTGAATCCAACAAAATCAGCCGGTGGAGTTTGATGGATTTGGTACACATGGCTACATGCACGATTCGCTGGGTTATACTGTGGAGTACTGAATCCATCAAAATAAGGCAAAACCAGGAGAAGGATTTCGAAAGATTTGGGGTAGTTAGGGTTAAAGGGAAGGTACATCAATGGTATGTTGTCATGTAATGTTCCTTTCAAACCTCTACTGGTTGTCAAAAAATATATATCATTAAACTTTCCTGTGAAAGTTTTATCAAAAACTGGTTTTATGCATTTCATTAATTTCTTGTTAAACAACAAAATGAAATAAGCTAAAACTTTCGCAAGTTGGATTGTTTATCTCTTGATTCTTGCCAAGTATGGATGGATTTATGGACATTATGTAAATTATATAACCGAATTCCCCTTGTTATTTGCCTGCATTGTTTTTGAATTAATTGTTTACAGGATCATCTGAGTACCTATCCACTGTTCAGATCGCCATCATGGATGATGACTTTCCAGCCCACATATTTGATGTCATCGGTTGGTCTGACAAGAACTTCCGTACCAGTAAATTGAAGAAACTGTTAGAGAGTGAAAATGTTGTCAAGGTGAAATGAGTTTTTTTGCACCCCACGTCCCACCACGTTTAAAAAAGTTTCAGATTTAAAAGGAAGATGATTAATCTTAGCTTATAGTTCAGGAAAATTTCAATATAGTTGGTCCTATTTCTTCTTGGAAAATTATAAAGGATTTAAAAATCTCACTTGTCAAGTTTGCCAGCAAACTCCCTCTTCCATTGTTCAAATCACCATCATGCCAGTGTTTTAAATGTTGTAAATGCATTTCACTATTTTCAAGTTCACTAAGGAATAACTAGTAGTTGCTTATTATATTTGGGAAATTTCCTGCAGAACCAAGTCCCTTCAGTCCCGGTGACACTATGGCAGATGGTTACTGTTTTCTCATCAAATCAAAATCCTCCTTCTCGAGTAACCCTTAAATAATTGTTTTATTTCTTTTTTTTTCTTACAAGGTTGTGCACGACTGCAGAGGAGACAGTGCTGTTTTGGAGACCTATGATATTGAACTCAGAAACGTCTTTGACACAGCTGTAAGTGTTCCATAAACTGACCAAACGTTCCTTCTACATAACATTACAACAGCATAATTTAATAATTATAGAGTCTTATGATACCCAGTTTTTATGTGCAAGGTGCTTTACATTATTATCCCTGATGGTTATTTTCTGAACCTCCATATGTATCCATTTTTATTTCTGGGTGGAGAGAAGCATTATGGTAGTAGCTTACTTGTTAAATATCACAATGCACTAATTTCATCAATTAAAACCCTCCTATAGGTTTAACAATCAAAGACACTCAAAATTTGTAAGTCACTCCCAACTCATTGACTTTGTGCAGTGCACTGCACTCAAATAAATGCAAGGACATGTGGCTATGGTAGGAGGTCAAACCAAAACCACTCAAGTGTATATGCAGTACATACACAGCTCTGTGTGACTCTGCATATAACTTAAGTAGGACATACACAAGTGTGTTTGACTTTGCCACTATCTCCAGCACAAAAATACACATGTGTGAACAATTGGCAATGCAACCAAAAATACTAAGTGACTGTCTGTGGGTGCGGTGCTTACTGGGCCAAATTTCAGCCTGGGCATAGGAGGGTTAATTATAAGGTTTTGTGCAATTGCCAAAAGTGTATGACACCTTTTATTCACTATCTTATCTCAGAATTCAAACATAAAATATATATCCTTTGATTATAATCTTCATATGAATGCAAATAATCAACAATGGAACATCCAGTTTCAGAGTTTATTAAAAACTCGATAAAATGGTTTAATATGAGTATATTAATATAATTTATTGACTATGTCACCCACAGGTAGCCCATACCACCATCATGGAGCAATGTAACACTGTCTATGCCCCTCCACCAAACTTTTCCCATCTTTGTGGGGTCTTTGGACGCTTCACCCCGCAGAGAAACTCCAAGATGGTCTACCAGCATAATCGTAATTTCTGGGCCCAACGACCTCTGACAAAATGTATGATTGATCATGCAGCGAGTGATGTGTTGGGGTTGGCCAAACATGTATACGACAACATGAGAAGGTGAGTCCACAACAAGGTTAAAGACATTTCACAGCATTTTCAAACACATCCCAATTTCAGGAACTACATCCCATCTCATCATCAATTTAAGTATTCATATACAAATATTTTATAAAGGTCATTTCCATGGTGTTAAAGTTTGCATTTTTGTCCGTCTGTCATGATTGTGACAGCTACTGAGCCAAAGAAACTAAAAAGTCAATATTTTTGCTCTATTCTGCATATTTTATTTATTTTTTTGATTTATATATATTGAAGTTTTGCAAGACATTATGTAAAATCCTCTGTAAAAAACAGAAGCTGACTGTGAGTAAACTCTGGTTGGGAAAACCCCATATTTTGTTAATGATTTTATGGAGCACTTTGTTAACACAACTCTGTATAAACAGTCTTATCTGATCATAAGTTAATCTGCCTTCAAGATAACAGAGAGAAATATCTAAATGAAGTCTTTTTTTCTATTTTGATATTCTTAAGAATTTGAAAAGTGTCAAAACTTATGCTTAAAACAATTTTGATCTATGAAAAAATACCAAATATAAATCTGGAACCACATGGACATCTTTGCCTTATTTCCATGAATCCATGATGTAATAGGAGTACAGGCTGATGACAGGATGTGGTAATGTATAAATAGGAGATAAACAACATTGCTGAAAGTTTCCTTCAGACCAGTGGCATAGCCAAAGTGGAGTAGGCCCCCCACACTTGTTGGCAAAATAGTGTCTGTTTAGTTATTTTGATTAATGTAGGATTCTACATTGACTCATTTTATTTAATTATTTTTGTTTCAGCTTCATGGATCCAAACTGGACAATGAGATTTGAAGCATTGTGCACCAAGAGCCTGGGCCATTAAACACGACCAATAAACCAAGTCTTTCCAAAATATTCAACCCTCTGTGTCTGTATATTCATTTAGCACAGTGAGGAGAGTGTAATGGTTAATAATTATTATGCATAAGTTTCAATTATACCCTAAATGTTTAATTGTTAAGCTGACAAAATGTGGCTTTAACCAAAATATTACACATTTTATTTTAACGATTTTGAACCATAATCACAATTCTTGGCACAAAAATTTGAAGAAAACAAATTCAAATATTTTCAAAAGATTTTATCTGTTTTAGTTTTGGATCCTGTTTTAAGATCAAAGTTTTGTTATTTTAGCTTTGTATTTCAAAAAGTGATAAATTTTAAAATAATTTCAATAGGAGAACTATGAATGAATCTTTGTGAAAGTCTCTTTTTTTGGGGGGGGGGTAAAAGTTAACAATTTAATGGACTTGAATTGTTTTTAGTTGTTTTAGGGATTTTTGTAAGCCTTTTCTTTCTCCAAAGGATATGAGAACTCATGAATGCAGATATTTTGGGTGAAAAATAAACAATGATTTATCTTTGAAATTAAGCTATGAACACTTGTAGACATGTCAGTTCAGTTTGAAATGTGTGAACCCCCTGCCATATTTCTTATTAAAAATGGGAGCATTTAACATGATTTTGCTTACTTTTAAGTAACATTCTATGATTGTGTAATTACAATACCTTGAAAATTGCCTTTCAAATTTAAAGTGACGGTATAATGTATAAAATGTATGTCTTTATTCAAAGAGATTAAGTGTACTAATAAAAGCAGTTTTGCCAGCTTTTCCAATATTTTACCATCCCTTTAAATACTATAATAGTGCTATTATGTGTAGGACATTTCTAAATCTCAAAGTAGTTGTTGATTACATATGTACAGTTAAACCAAATAGTTGTTGATTACATACCAAATAAAGCATGACAATTCAGTCCCAAGAATGGATAGATTTCATTTTACATTGGATTAAGCCACAATTTGCCATGCAATTACAACTTGCCAGTGAACCAGTTAATTTTGCATAAAATATAGAAACTGGCCATGGTAATTTATTTATGATGCTTGTTTCCTATAGCTTATAATGCACATTATTTGTTTTCTGCTTTAGTATTTAGATAAGTTATAATGTATTCATATGTTTTTGTTTCAAAAAAAGATTAAAGTCATATCAAATTACTTTCTCCACTTTTCCTGTTTGTATTGAGTGATACATTAATATATTTTCTTGTTATTTAACAAAAATTTGAAGGTACCCTGTAGTGGCTGTACCCTCCTATAAGACCTTAATCCACCTTCTTGTTTGTCCTCTATATAAAATGCATGACCAAACCAAGGCTGGTAGAAAAATAGGCTGGCCCCTCTCTTTCTTGCATCAACAAACAGCACTACAACCATACTTGTATACAAGGAATATAACAAATATGGCTGCCTTACGATAAGGATCTGTTGGTACAGTGAAAAATTGGTATTTCTGCTTGAATGTCATTCCACTTTTATTTTGAGATAAATTTTATATTATGAAATAAATATAACTTTTTTGGTTTTTAATTTGTTATATTGAAATGAAGGAATTAATAATGCATGCAACAATAACTTGATCATTGCAATAACTGAAGACAACAGAGGGCGCTCCAAATGTAAACAAGAGTGTTTAAAAAAATATTATAAATATAATAGGATAGTTATAGATGTTTAGACCGTCCGTTGGGTTTCGTCCCGCCTTGCCTCGCTCTCGCTCAATGTACGTAATTTTATGTGTATCGTATTCATGATACGCACGCTGTTGCACTGTTACTAGGGTATTGAATAAAATAAATAAAATAAGAATTATGGTTTTAATTAAGGTCTTCCTTCCCGTTATATGGCATCTCATACTTGAAAACTTGTTTATTTTATAAATCATGGTTTTGCGCATAGGGACTCTCCCGTCGGGCCGCGCCGCGCGCAGCGCCTACTCGGATCACAATTTTTATTACTGCGCCCTCATATGGCACAGAGCAATCTTTTCTTCGTATAAAATTATGTTTAGATGCTAATCTTTAGTGGTTGTATTATAAGAAATTGAATCAGATCCGCATGTATAATATATTAACCCTATTGCGTATGTAGAAACTAGAATGGGAATGAAGCCGCGTTTATTAAAATACAGCCATATCACAGTGTATAATGTATATGCGTGTTCAGAGGTAGTCTTGGTGCAAGACGTTACTCGTGATTTATACGTACATGTACATGTACATGCGCCGATCCGCTGTGATTTGATAAACCAATCGCCGCTGCGGGCGCCATTTATTCCTGTAAACGGCCGCGCCACCTTTTGTCCAGAGTTATAGCGGCCCTAATCCTGAAAATTGTATAGCGCCAGCTACGGTGGGTGATTTACGACTGGCGCGGGATCGTGTAACTAGGATCCGCATAATAACGGTCTTGCACAAGACTAGTTCAGAGGTTGTGCTCATAGCGTAATGTGTACGAGTGAGCGGCGCTTGTTAAAAAACAGCCATATCAGAGTTTGCGTTCACCGTTCAGCTCGCGGTCTCCCGTGTGTATGAGTGAATGGGAGCGGCATTTGTTAAAAAACAGCCATATCTGAGGTTGCGCTGATAGCGTAATGTGTACAAGTGAATGGGAGCGGCATTTAAAAAAACCCAGCCATATCAGAGTTTGCGTTCACCGTTCAGCTCGCGGTCTCCCGTGTGTATGAGTGAATGGGAGCGGCATTTTTTTTTAAACAGCCATATCTGAGGTTGCGTTGATAGCTTAATGTGTACAAGTGAATGGGAGCGGCGCTTGTTAAAAAACAGCCATATCAGAGTTTGCGCTCACCGTTTAGCTCGCGGTCTCCTGTGTGTATGAGTGAATGGGAGCGGCATTTGTTAAAAAACAGCCATATCTGAGGTTGCGCTGATAGCGTAATGTGTACAAGTGAATGGAGCGGCATTTGTTAAAAAACAGCTATTTTATAGATTGCATGCATTCACACGTAATGGGTTCGTTATTGAACAGTTAGGCCATGCATGATGAATCACATGTCCGTCGCATAATTTATTTAATTCACACGCATTCTGAAAGTTAGGCCCAAAAAAAATGTTGAGTTGCCCTCCAGTGAAAATATTTGAAGGGGTCGGTCGGTCGGGATTTTATTTATTTATTTATTTTTTCTCCTTGACTGTCATTTTAAGATCGAAATGCATTGGAACTGAAACCACATACCATGTTTTTCAAAGACAATGATCTAGCAGTATGCACAAGTACCTAAAGAATAAAAATACATCACACATTCAACTTTATAATAATCTTTCAACAACTTGATTTCAACATTTCATACACTTGTTTCTAGCACTTTTGTTCTTAACAACTTGATGCATCCCATTGGTTGACATATGATATTAAGACATTTGTATACCTATCAGCAAGGAATTTTGCTTCAGAATAATTTGTTTATATTTTGAGTTCTTGACTTCAAACTTCTGAAAGTTGACTTTGAAAAGGCACACAGTGTGCGCGAAGGCAGTGCATCAAGTGAGGGCCGGGGCCATTCGATTTGAAAACATGTAGATTGAAAATTTCACAAATCAAACGTATTATGTTTTATACACAGAAAATTGGTAAGTTTCATTAATAAATAGGCCTATGAATGACGGGAAGAAGAAAAAAGAAAGAACTTTTGGGTCGGTCGGTGGAGGGCAACTCAACCTTCTTCTTTTTTGGCCTAATATAGTGGAGCTCATCGCTACACAAAGTACACGTCATATCATTCGCATCTCTGCGCGCATGCGCTGTTCAATCCGTACAGCAACTGGCACAAAGGGCACATAGATTGCTAGTCTTGGCTCAAGACGTTGTTGCTAATTTTTCGCTGCGTCGCGATCTCATCACCTGCATGCAGCAGACCGCCGGCCGCGCTCGCATTGTCCGTTTCGTAAATCGAACAATAGAGGGCGCTTTTCCAAAAACCTGATTCTGGCGATTTGAGAATACGCCCTCTATTGGCGGAAATGTCGCGCCGCCGTGTAGTACAACTAAACAATGTAAGAACGTCTTGACAAGACTAATAGATTGCCAGAAGTGCCATTAACAACAACAACACAAAGTACACGTGCAATCATACAAACAAACCCTTGGCTACGAGTCGGGTTATATCGTGATGTGTATGCAAATACTATCATAGTTTTTTGTAAACTTTGCAACTAACTTCTTCAAAGATGCTGAGCTAATCATTCCAACATATACAACAGATATATAGTGGCAGAGTTCCTGTATTATTGCTGGTGACCGGTGGCAAACTTAAATTTACTTCGACCAATCTACCTCCATGCTTCGACTTTGTTTCTGACTCTGAATTTGTGCAACGGACCTCCATCCAAGGCCAAGCCGGAAACCAGGGGTCACTCCCAGTGGGTGTCCGGTGTGATGTGATGTTGTTTGCACACGATCACGACGATTTGATTTAACCATGGATGTACGTAAAAGATAACTTGCCGTGGACAGATGGACAATGTCAACAGATAAACTTAATATTAAGTATTAATAACCAGTCGCTACACAATTCCAATGGAATACTATGCTAGAGAGGCTTATCTCAGGGTGCACAAACAGTTGGTGTTTCATAATCAGTCGGCCGGCGCTTCACTACCATCACTCCTGTCCTGGCTGGGTTGGATTCGTTCACGACTCTTCTGTGATACAACCATAGTCCTTGCTAACATTGTATACAAGTCGTCATCAACAATTTAACTTGTCATCAAGGGGTTGTATTCCATTTGACATTTGTAACAATGTCGTCTTCAGATGGTGTGATCAGCCAGTGGTCTGAACGAATGCTTGAAATCGTAAAATGGTGCAATTCGTTTTACTCAAAAGGTAGGCCAATTACTGCTAGATCCACCAATGAATGCATAAATTCCCACAATTTGAATTGATAATTTGTGAAATGGCTGCATATACTTTGTGAGTATTTGTGCAAGATGCATAAAATCCACAATGAGTATGCAAAAAGTTTTACATTACTTGTTCAGATCGACTCATGAGTCATGTAACATCACACAGACCTCATTCTATCAAACCTCAACATCATCTCATTCTATAAAAAAGTTTTAAGAATTTTTTTTTCTCAATATATTTAAAATGACTGTATTTTAGGTTTTTAGTGATCTGTAGCAGATCCCTATTACTCCATTTACAATATCGCTACAAATTGAAATAAGCGGATTGGATGAATTTTAGCCATATATGATATGGGTGTATACATGTAACTTCATATCAAGGATTCAAGTTTACTGGAACATAAGGTGTTGACATAACATTACTAAAACAAAACTTAATCTGTCTGCTGACATCTCAAATATTCCTATTTCGACAGACTCCAGCAGAAGCAAATGTAAGCCGTTTTTCATCTGCGATCAGCAAGTAGGCCACATCTCTCCAAATGTCCTTCAGTATCTTGTAGATCGTCCAGATGTCATCCACATCACGAGGAATGCAGCCACACAGGCAGTGGAAAAAGTTTCTATGTCGCCCATACTGATGACGTTTGAAGAGAGGACATCTAAGATGGCTGGACTTCTTCAAGATCTCAAAGAGCTGAATGTGTTTGTGACTTTGAGAGGATGGCGTGATGAGGTAGGGTGCATAGTATTAGCCAGCAATACCTTTGTATGTCTTTTGGATGCCCTGTTTGCTATATGAACACCCTGTTTTATTTGAGGAAGTATAGCAAGTTGAACAATTTGGAAACCCTGTTTTTCAAGGAATAACAAATTTGGACACCATATTTCCAATTCCTGGCTTAAACTCTGTAGGGGTGTGCAAGTCTAGGTTTATAAAAACTATTTATAAATCAATAAGAACAAGTGGCCACTCAACAGCTGCCAATCTTAGACCAATCAGATTTGTTACACTGCCGTCACATGCAAGACCAATGGTGAAAATCTCCCATAAACCCTCCTAACAATGGTGTAAACACCCATAAAAGTTTTACAAAATGGCAACAAATATTTCAAAACCTTTTATTTTAGAGGATGAAAACAATTGACATATATTGTACCTTCTGTACACTTGTTGATGATATTGTTTTCCTACTAAAACTTGCAATCCAAATCAAACCATAGTCATAATTTTTCTTCATTATGTCTTATCTTTAGATGTATGCTGTGTGTGGCTCATACCACGATGAGACACTCATGGATATGGAACGAGCAGCAACATGTAAGAAAGAATAATCTGGATCATTTTAAGATGTTAGACATTGAAAAGATCCCTAGAGTTTGACTTGATGTTTGACCGCTCTAGATTTGACCGCTAATGTTTATTTATTTGTTTTTATACAGACATCTTTGCATTCTTTACTACAAGCTCTGCCAGGGCCCAATTTCGTAGAGCTGCTTAGAAGAAAATATTGCTTACAAATTTAGCTGAGAACATGCTAGAAATAATACATTATGCAGCAATTTGGCTGGTAATCTCTGTTTGCTAAACATAACTTTTCTATGCTCAGCAATTGTGTGTGCTTTAATTACCAACTATGAAATTGGCCCCGCTATTTAGGAGTATATGCCCCCACTAAGCATAAATCCAACTGTATGTTTTTGTTTCTGATGTTTCTTTTAACCAGTTCGCGTCGGAGGCCGTGTATACACGCAATTTTTTTTGCACCACGGATCGGAGAGCGTCTAAACATGCCATAGGAAACTCCGGAATATTTGTATGCATGCTCGGTTGAGCCATGCGTGTACGGTGACATGCTCGGAAGTGCCGGCCACAGGGGCCCAGAAAAACTTTTTTATTCCCGATGCGAACTGGTTAATGTGGAAATACATTTTATTTGAATGTTCCTTGCAAGGTATTATGCATTAAACGAGCATGTGTTGATCTCGTGCATCCAGGATGCACTTCTGGAGACCTTGCATGTCAGTCTGTGGAATACATCATTACGAATTACCCAAATCAATTGTTCTTTAAAGTACTATGTGGTGGACTAGGTTATTACATGACTTGGATACATAATAGACTTTTGGTAATTACCATTATTATCTGAATATTCATGTTTCATTATACATGTATACAGGTCTATTTGGAATTAAGCAATATGGTGTTCATCTGAACGGTTATTGTCACCACCCCACCAAGGGGCTGTGTATGTGGATCGGGAGGAGATCACCTACAAAGTCAACGTTCCCTAACAAGCTAGACAATGTGGTGAGCAGGTCCTGAATATGAGTGCGTTATGCAGGAGTCATATGGCAGATAAACCTCCTCCCATCGTCTTAGCCATTTCTTTCAGTAAAAATGGGTTGTGGGGGAAAGGTTGCATGCAATAGGGCATATTAAGGCGCCTATTTCCGGATTCTTCTCGGAGGATAAAACATACTGATCAGGACCCAATTTCATAGCTCTACTTTAAGCGAAAAATCAGCGCTTACTAAAGCAGATAAAAATGGTGTTCATAATTGCAGAATTCCATGTTGCAAAATAGTCATGAAATTGGGCCCTGGTTTTAAGTAGGGTTTTCAGGTGAAAAATTATTCCTAAACCAATTTGCTCAATATTTATATCAAATTAAAGGTCTTGATGAAAGAAATCTAATGGTTTTTAAATCAAGAAAATCGGACGAGTAGTTTTTGAGGAATCCTGTTTTATTTAATCAAGTATACAGCATTCGATGAAGCCTGACTGTCCATATACACTATATACATCCCTAATGGCACCAAAACCGTTGAATCAGCCTACACACACCGTGATACACACGCACAGCGTTCGTGCTCGTTTCCCTCATAAGAGCTTTTGAAAGGGTGTAAAAAATACACTCTCCGCTCAAAACTAAACACATTTACGGCTCAAAACTTTCATATATGATAGAAAAGAGGTGTAAAATTCATTCAGACATCGCTCTTACCTTTCAACTTAAAAATTTCACCTCAAAAAACGGTGTTTAATTTTTTATCTCTTCATAACTTCGGTTGTAGAGTAGCTGTGGAGATCAAGCAAGCATGGGTATGTAAAGGAGCCCTTTGACTCTATAGGGAAACCCGTTTTCATGTCAATCACAATGTATTCGGGCGCGGAGACAGCTCCGAAGTGGATGCCCTCAGCAGAGCGCGGCAAATTTTACGGGCTGAATGCACCCGATCTCGGAACACTTCGCGAAAGGCTGGGCGGGACGAGAGTGGTTCATTCATAAAAACCTAGCCTTTCGCACGTACTTCCGATTGCTATTTTATGTACATTGTTGGATAGCTGAGACTATAAGCTTTCCAATGAGCTATTACATGTAAGATTTCGACAGGTAAAAGTAATAGATTTTTTTGATTTAAAATTTTGATGTTTTTTGTTGCGGGCGATGCACTGTGCGTGTGGAGGGCTTCGGTCAAGCACGTACAAACTGAAAACCCTATTTTAAGGCTTGTTTGATATGTGTGTCACCATGTGCGTTGATTACAGCATACATATACATCATACATATTTTTCTTTTTAAGGACAACCACATGTTTACACATTGCCATCCAGTGATGTGGTACTGATCACTCCACTTTCGCCAAATTTTAGCGAATAGTGTGGAAATGAAGCCCAGTTTATTTTTTTTTAAAGAAGAAAATGTGCTGATATCTGATTTAAAAAGTTTAAAATTTGGGACAGGCCTTACTCAGAAAAACTTCTTTTTTTTTTTGGATTTTTTTTTGGATTTTTTTTTTTATAGGAAAAGGGAAAGGAATTTCAGTGGGGAAATTTAATTCCTTGTACCCGTGTATGCATGCATGTACATATTGTGATTTAAAAAAAAAAAAATTATCTTTCTATTGTCATTGATACTAATGTAAAAGCAATTTATTTGGTTATTTGTTAATGCAAGGCAGCTGGTGGTCTGCCATCCGGAATGCTTATCAAGAATTGTCTTATTAAAGAGTGTGCAGAGGAAGCTTCTATCCCAGAAAGCATTGCAGCAAATGCTGCACCCGCTGGTGCCATAAGGTAGGTCAAATCAAGTTGGCTGAAGATATTTGGTCGGAATTGTAGAATAGTTCTTAATTGATCTCTGATGCATATGCGGCCTGAATTCCACATTGGTTGATGGCAAGTTGACATTTAAATCCCCTATACACTAATGGCAGTCTCAAGAATCATCAATGATTATAGCTTTATTACATGAAACTTACTTTGTGTGAAGTTTATGATATTACCAAATCTTTCTGTCCGAGGAGCTATCATTGTATTAACCCTCCTTCTACTACAAATCAGTCAAAATGTTGATATACTTGCCAAGGTATATCTAGTGCACTTAAAAGTCAAACACTGTCAACCCTTACATGTAGTAAGTACATCTACAGGTCAAAATGAGTCGAACCTTTTGTCACTGGCATGTCAATAAACCTTTGGCTAAGCAAATGTCTTCTGTTTAATAAAGTTCTGTTTCTGTACATTTGTAAATAACAATATTATTGTTCCCATATTTGTTTCCTCAGTTATTTTTATGAGGATGAGCGAGGTCTCTTCCATGAAACTCAGTTTGTGTACGATCTTGAACTTCCTGCTGATTTTATACCCCAAATCAATGACGACGAAGTAACTGAATTTTATCTCTGGACAATGGATGAGGTAAGATTTTTTTTTTTATATCGCTGCCACAAAATCACGATTCCTGAAGGAAAAAAAACCTTTAAAAATTTGCAGCGCAGTGGCTATTTTTGAACTTTCAATGGCTTTTTTTAAACATGCATTTGTACTGTGTAAATACAGTGCACATGTACTGCGTTTACTGTGCCATAACTCGCTTCCTGACGTGGAAAATTTCATCCATGGTACAAACAAATAAAAACTGTCTAGTTGCCAGTTGCCACCAGGAATCATTGGTGCCGTGAGTCTGTGTACAGACTATGAACAAATTCAACGATTGAGGGGGCCCTCCTTATAGGACAGTGCACTCAATTGTTTTTTGCTGTTTTTTCTCCAGTTACCCACCCAACTTTGGGAGAAAAAATACAGTAGTCCAAGTAATTAAACAAAATATGGCCTAATTGGTTAATTCCGATTCAGGTGAAGGCAAAGATAGCATCGAAAGAGTTCAAGCCAAACTGTGCTCTGATCATTTTGGACTTCCTCATACGCAAGGGATATCTTTCTCCAGATACTGGTAAGTTTAAATATCTACATAATAAGACAATTTCGACATCAGCTCCTTTAAGTAATAGACAAATCAACTTGTGTTGGTGTGTTTGTTTAGAATGTAAACCGAGAACTTATAACAAAATGGAACAATTGGTTTTGTTGGCAGTTATTGTTTGCAAATCAAATGGGACATGCATACAAAAATGGAACAAAAGAGGGGAACAATATGAGATCCTTGAGATGTTGGCAAGTTTATTGGTTGGTTTTTGTGTAAAAACCAATGGGACGTTGCTAAAACAATGGGAGAACAATAGGAGGTCCTTGGATTCCCTTTGTACACAAACATGTGGGTGTGGGTGGGTGTGCATATTAGGATGGAGAATAGGTCCATGGCAGAGTTTTTGTTCTCAAATGCCCTCAGTTGCACTCTGTGTACAAATTCTATGGGGGGATGCTTAACAAAGTTTAACAATAGTGGGAACAATAGAGGTGAACAAAAGGTCTTTTGCTTATAACCATACATGGGTGTGTGTGGGAGAAAAGCCAAGGTTAAACAGTTTTAATGTTTAAGAATTATAACCTGAATTTCTGAAGAATTTTTTTTTGCAAAAACCATTATTGAGTACAGAATGTCAGCATGATATTTGTTTCCAATGCATTAGATTTATATAAACAGAACAAATCGTTTACAAATAAATGTTTCCAATACCTTTTATCCTTTCAGAACCAAATTACCTTCTGTTCCTACAAGGGTTGTATTCAGCCGAGCCAATAAGTTTGTTCCAGTGAATTAAAGGTTAGCAATTAAAGTCCAAGCAATGACACCCAAGACAGACAATAATTTTGAAATTCATTGAAAAACTTCATATTCCGAGTGTTTTGCTTCTATGGCAAAAATTTGTAATCATTACAAATCGTTAAAAATCACATTCAAATTCTATAATTTCACAAAATTAATGGCATTTTTACAAATGTCCAAGACTGTACCTTGCTTTTAACGAGTAAAACATAGCTACACACATACCGTACTAAGTACAATATTTATAAATGCAATATCTTGGTACTGATCAGAGATTATTTGGCTTATTTACATCATAGTCAAATTAAAGTGATGCTTTGCATCATCAGTTTTAATAATCATAAATATATATTTAAATAATATTTCAGCTTATATGCATGTTAAGTTTTTATATGCTCATTTATTGATACAAAATTAGTGAAATCTTTCTTAAATTAAAAGAAAAATGCAAAATCAATGTTATTGGCCTTATGTTTCAAACCTAGCAGGTTCTTTCTCAAAGGCAAAGTGAGACTGGAGAAAACAAGCACATATATAAACATGATTACATTTTTTTTAAATATCACCTCATTTTGAACAAAATATATTTATTTACATTATTATGGTGACATGTTAACAGATGTAGTGCCTTGATGCTGAGCCTTGGCCTTAAGGCTGCCTTAAGGCTTGATTTTAGGGCCTTGGCCTTAGCCTTAAGGCTTGAGGGCAAAAGCCTTGGCCTTGGCCTTGGCCTTGAGGGTCAAAGCCTTGCAACTTTAGGGCCTTGCTCTTCAAGGCCCATCGATTTTTGAATTTTTCAGGTAAATTTGTTTGAAATTTTGCTTTTCTACAAACATACAACTTGGAGTCAGCTGTCTGCAAAGTCTGCAGTATCTAATTTAATCATGTTTTACCATGGAGGAGGGAAAACACCCTAGATTTGTGTGTTGACACACTTTCACTTTTACAGCGTCACATTTTTGTTACCATGATAGTACATTTTGCTGCTTCCCCCAAAACAAGGCTATAATAATTTTCTGTATACTTGTACTTGTGGGGCCAGGGAGATATAATTATACTTAACTTGCATACAGTTATATGGGGTAGATAGAACATCATCTGATTTGTGCTGTGGACTGATTTATTTATTTATTTATCGTATGGTTCATACAAAGTTAACATGACAAGGTTAGGTTATGGATCCAGTTTAATGCAGACTGGTCAAGTTCAGTTAAATTTCCATCACATCTGTAAATAATACAGTCATGAACGATGTGATGTACAGTCTGGTCATCATGACCACAGGTACATTTAGCGTTGTCACTTAGTCCCAGGCGGAGCATGTCCAAATCGGCCATGGCCAGTTCTTAGTCTGTTAAGTTTGACCCAGCAGTGGCGATGTAGATTGCATCCTGGTGGGTTGGTAGAAGGTGAGGAAATGTAGTTAAATATCCACGTCCTGGATTCTGATTCTTGCTAATTTGTAGCAGTTTGTGGGCTTGTTGATGGAAAGGATTTCTTGATGGCAGTCGCAGTTGTGGTGGGGGTTTTTGATTGGTGTTTGTCAACAGTTGATGAAGCAGATGGGAGTCACACCCAGCGGCACGTCGTGCAAGAGCAAGGCATTGCTGCTGTCGTCTCACTTCATAAGGAGCAATTCCACTGACTACTGGAAGGTATTGAGTGGGAGTTGATCTGATACATCCTGAGATGATGCGCATGGTGTTGTTAAGGGCTATGTCAATCTTGCTGGTGTGGATGCTCCTTGCCCATACCGGTGCACAGTACTCTGCAACAGAGTATACTAAAGCTATTGCTGAGATTCGAAGAACGTTGTAGTCTGCGCCCCAGGAAAGGCCTGCTAGTTGTCTAATGAGACAGTTGCGAGCGTTGGCTTTCTGTGCGAGCTGTGTGAGATGGCTTTTGTATGTTAGAGATCTGTCCAAAGTAACACAAGATACTTGGGGAAATCATCATACGGGATGGTTGTGCCATTGCAAACGACTTTGATTTTGTAGTTAGCCAGTCTAGTTGCTAGTTTTTGAAGTAACGGCTTAAGGATTCCATATCGGTGCCAAGTGTTGTTTCAAGCTTGTTAAAGTTTTTGGCAGAGGTTAGGAGTGTGCTATGTCATCTGCGTAGATGTATTTCTTTGAGACAGTGGTTGGTAGGTCAGCAGTGTAAATGTTGAATTAAATCGGTGCGAGCACTGAGCCCTGCGGGACCCCGCTTTTCAGGAAGCATTTTTTACTGGTTTCTTCGCCAACCGTCATTGTAAAGCTTCTGCAGGTGATCATTGTCATGAGAAAGTTAAAGGTTTTATCAGGTATGATTTTGTGTAGTTTTAGGGCAAGACCTTTATGCCATACCGTGTCATTATGCTGCTGATAGATCGACCAGTACAGCACCATTCTTGAGATCTTTTTGGAAGTTGTCCTATATGTCTTCTGTGAGGAGTGTTACTTGGTCTGTTGTACAGCGTCCTGTACGGAAGCCTTGACCTGCTCAGGTGGGAGTTGAGGATCCACAATGGGTTGGATACGATTGTATATTAGTCTCTCCATCACTTTGTAGATTATGCATAGTAGGCTTATTGGACGGTAGCTGCCCGGGTCTTCGGCGGCCTTGTCCGGTTTGAGAATTCCCATTACTTTAGCATGTCTCCATATTTTGAGGATTTTCTGAACTTTGATACAGGTGCTGAAGTAATCTCGAAGCCATTCAGTGGATTTTGGTCCAAGATTTTTGACAAATTCTGGGTGAATATAGTCTGGTCTGTTTTTAGGTAATGCTAATATTTCTAACCATGATGGCCCAGAAAATAAAATTACTTCCATGTTACATAATAACGAGGTAACATCAGTTAAAAACAGCCGTTCTTAGATCCCTTTTGTTATACTCGGTTTAGATTAATGTGCATCAGTATGGAAGCAAACCATTCTTTTTGTTATATTTAAATGGTATCCACGAAGACCTGAACTTCTACTCAGTCATATATTTGTACGTGAAGTTTTTATTCTTACTTTGAGCGATTCGTTATGATGTGACATGTTTTATATTAGTAGTAATTTTATACTAGAGGGCCTTGGCCTTGGCCTTGAGGGTTAAGCCTTGGCCTTAGCCTTAAGGCTTGAGGGTCAAAGCCTTGGCCTTGAGGGTCAAAGCCTTGGCCTTGAGGGTCAAAGCCTTGGCCTTGGCCTTGAGGATCAAAGCCTTTGCTCCAACACTGATGTTAAAGATACTTTATTAAAGGGAAGGTACATCATTGATAATGTTGGCAAAACTGCCTCTTCAATAATACTTAATCAATTCAACAACCATCCTGTGAGAGTTTCAGCTTATCATGATTTGTCATTAACTAGAAAATTTATTCAGAATGTTTGTATTCATTTATACCATCTCCAGGGTTGCAATAAGTAAGTTTTATATTTTTTGTTTTAATTACCAATTACCTTAACTTGACAGAAAAAATTAAATGCCCTTTGGGCTATAAACCAAGACATATATGTACAATTTATGGAACTTGATGCAAAACTTAGTCCAATTTAATTGGAAAATTTTGTCCGATTAAATCTGATTTAAATGAAACTAAAACATTTCAAAACATAAAAAATATAGCTTTACAGAATGAACATTTTGAGCAGGGTTTAAAATACATTTTTTGTTACATTGTTCAATTTTTGGTGACAATTATTTTTTCCCCTTGTGAAATTTTGTTTTGGCTGCATCACAATATATTAGTGTATTTTATTTTAAATTCAATCATACAATGTAACAAGATAAAAACATAATATAGCGAGATATACAATATAGCAAAATAAGCACTCAATATTGCAAGGCATACATGCGATAAACACGCATTATAGCAAGATAAAAACATGATTTGGCGAGATAAATGTAATTTTGCATAATAAGCACTCAATATTGCATAATAAGCACACATTTTAATAAGATACATAAGGAATTTGAGTTCAGTTTACTTTGGGGACACAGTGCCATAACGATGGTACATAAGTAAAGACTGTGTAATTGCGGTGACACCATGTAAAAATTCTCTTTTGAGTAGTAAATAGTTCTGAAAAGAACCGGTTGGTTGCAATGCAATGTTTCAATCAGTATGCTCTGATCATCTTCAGGAGAAACATATTGTACATATGAATGAACTGGACAATTCATAAAATTTAATAACGTCCTATTATCAATATTTGTGTGAATATCATTGTTGTCTGATATTTTGGCATCTTTGCAAAGCCCAGGATGATGCAGATATTAAAGGTATATACTGGGTAGGTCACAGAATCATTGATGGTAATGTTGAGTGGCACAGGGTGCACATGTTTCAGGAAATTCAGGTACAATGTGTGTGTGTCAGTTTCCAGTTTATTTCAGAATATCCGGCTTGATTTATATGTCGTGTTTCAATTTGTCCAGCACATTATTGGGTATTCCCAATGTGTGAAGTTTAGTGAGAATATCTGCATTTATTGCAGGTAGAATTGACACAACCTTTCTCAGGGCGATGTCAACAAGAGGTGGGATGGCCAGCCATATTCTGTATGTGTTGTTGGTTCGGGGGCGAAGTCGCGCCGGGTCGCCCAGACTCGTCACACCACCAAAAACATACATGCACTTTGTCTGTGAAAGAATGTACACATTAAACTAGACAAGGGTTAAGCAAAACACAAGGATAACATTCACTGGAAAAACACACACTTTGAAATAGGTTGCCGTTGATGTCACACAATGTAAAATCAGCCATTTCAATGCACAAATATGCATTATGCTTAATAAGTGCTGTACATGGCACACAGGCATGTTATCGTATATTAAGGATTAACTACATAGAAAGATAAGAACACAAAGCAGTTTGCCTGTTCAGATGGCGTTATTTGAAAACTACCTTCTAATGCATGTTTTAAAAAAATCAAGGTTAAAGAAAAGAAAGGGCCAGTTAGGCCAAAAAAAAAGTCTCCGGTTTCTGGTCATCGGTCAGCTTCAAAATCAGTGCGGTGACGCGTTTTTTGTTTTTTTTGTAATCTTTTTTTTTTTTTTTTTGCCAACAGGGAAATATGTGATACATTGTATACGCAGGGACTAAATTTCCCATATACAAATTATGGTGGCTAAGAGAGGCCTCACAAATCGGGCAAATGTTCATACCCCTATGTGAAAAAGTTGTTTGAAACACAGCATGGCAGAATTCCAATTGATCCAGCAAATTTGGCTGCAATTGGACATCGTTTCATAGCAAACAAAAAGAAAATGCTGACACGCAGGTCTAAGGTGACGTGTGCGGCGAGACCAGAAACCGGAGACTTTTTTTTTTGCCTTAAATTATGCTGAGTAGGCCCCTATAAAATTATTTGTAGGAAGGTACAACTTTGAAATTAGCAAAACTGTGAAAGATTAAGCTCAATGCAGAGTTATGGGAAACGTTCGAAAAAGCATTCAAAATGTTTACAGAAAACTCTTTGAGCAAAAAGTTGCTGTCGGCACCTTTTTGTAAATATGCATATTTGTTTTCTCTGAAATGAGAGCACTTCAGAAAGACTTATATTTCAGCATACTTGGTACCTCTACCAACTTCACATCAAGTTAGCTTTTGGATAATAATTTTGTAATTTTGTAATTGGTTTAATACCAGTGTTGTATCTTCCCATTAAGCATCACTTATGTTATTTTTCATAAGTTAGTAGTACTCACAGATGTTATTGCCGCAGTGTGGAAGCATGTTGGGATGGGCAGTGAAGTTTGGATTTTATTCCATTGTAAGGTGGTTAGGTTCAGACTCCAAATATCATCAAATATTATGCTGTCGTTATGACCACCACATATGTAAACCTCTGCATTTGGAATGAGAAAAGTCAACATCAATTTGTAAACAAATGATCAATTTGATACTTTGACTTTCATGGAGTTCAAGGTCATTCACATAGGCACGACTGGTAGATGAACAAATCCCCGGCCATAAAGTACAGGAGTCAGTACACAATTTATGTGCATAGTATAGTGTTTGTTTCTGGTCTGCATTTAATTGAAAAAGGCAGAATTCCACAAGGAAGTAGTGATTTATACACACCATTATTCCACTGCACACAACTGTGGTGTTTCCTTCGAGGTGGGTATTCCCCATTGGCGCATGGAGTTGTCGTCTCAATGGTCCAAGATTTCTCATTAAGGTTGAACACATGGATCTGTAAGAACAACATTTTATTGACTGATCAAAGACTAAGATGTCATAGAACTAGTAATTCAAATAATTTTATTTGATTGGTCAAATTTTAATTTGGGCTGAAATCAAAATTTATGTTTTGCTCTGGAGTACTCAGATTTTTTGTTTCTTCTTATTTCTTCAGAAATATTTGAAGTAGAGGGTTACCTTGTTTAGATCTCCTGTGGACACTTCATACTGACTGCACCCAATGACATAGAGTTTGTTATCATACCACACTAAACCGTGTCTGTACATGCCTCTAGCAACATGTTTGTAAATGCCCAAATCATCCTCGTTGACCTCCCTTTCAATTGAAAGTTGAAAAAGCTGAGACCATGTGTGGCTCCTAGCATCTAGACAGTAGATGTCGGAGTCAAACAAGAATTCAAAGCGCAAGTCATCTCTCATGCGGATCCGCTGGCAGCCACCATGGAAGTACAAACGATCATCATGTAAAACCATTGCCTTGGTAACAAAATACAAGGAAACTTGAATCAAATCCATTCTTAAAGTTAAATCATCTGTTTTTTGCTGTCTTACCTGTAATTTATTGTTCCTTAGGGAAAGGTTACTTTAAAATGACATATATTTATCAGAAGCATGGTTTTACAGTTAATATGGCCTTAAATAAATTTTGGGTGACAATTATTTTGTGAAATATCTCATTTCAAATTATTAGCTATGATCTAATTAAAACATAAATTGCAGGGAAAATAACACAACAAACAGTCAGTATACACTATGTATGCATAAAACCAACATGGGAAAGTTTCAGCTTACTTCTTTGTTAACTATAAAATAGTGAAAAAATAATTCAAATTATTCATATGTGGAATTTCTGTCTGCGGATGACAGATATTCATTATGGAAATTATTTCTTAAATCTTACTAAAATGATAGCACCTGAGACAGAAATATGTCAAGGGATATTTTATACCATCTTCAACTTTAAACCAAGTAATTTTTATGTAAAACTGTGATCACTTATGTGTTTGGAGATTAACAATAGTGTATAGGTACTTACAGCAATATTCAGGTTCATATCAGAAAAGAAAAATTCATTAACGAAATTCATGACTCCACGGACTGACCTGTCCATATTTCCCTGGAGGGCGATCATGACTTTTACACTCCAAGATAGACCATTTCTTTTCTTTCAAGTTAAATGCAAACACGTCTGCATTGCTGCGTACACCCCATGGGTAACTGGTTCCTCCAAACAACAGTAGCATTTGCTTACAAAGTAACACTACAAAGAAGAAAATATAATAAAAGATATGAAAATCATCCATATTTATATAATTTTCTTTCAACATTATATGTATGTTTTTGGACAGGGTGCCCAGTTGCCCAGGGAAATTCACTGGAGCAACCTAGTAAATTGATGACAATTGCATTAAAAGGGGTCATTGTCCATCCAGCAATAAATAGTACCCAGAAGATCATAAACGTCCACCAAATATGTAGGATTGAGATTGCCTGGGTACCATTGGGGGTAGGTGACCCTTCCAGTGTAACCCATCGGGCAACATCAGCTTTTTGTCAAATCAAATAGCAGTTCTGTATGTACTAACTCCAACTCCTAATTTACCCGTGATTCTAGAGATTTTGAAAAATAATAAAATCAAAAACAAAAAAATAAATAAAAAATAAATAAATGAATAATAGATGTATTAAGTTTGAAGAAGCAATGTTCAATGTTAATGTGGAAAACAATATTGTCAGATATGTAAGATTTTGTGGGCAACCATATTAACTGTGAGGCAACCTGAGTAGGGTATGGAGTATTTTGATAATTTATATATTTTTATTACATTAATGGTATGTTTTGGACCATTTATATAGTTTCTATTTGTGATCTTTACATTTGCAGGGTTCCTACATGTATATTAAACAAAGTGTTTACTGCATTGGTTGTTGCACAAAATAATAATTATGAAACTCCTTTCTACCAAATATATTCTGTCTTACTTTGAACATATGACAGAGTATAGTTTGAAGAAAGGTTGTTATGAAAAAAAAACCTATAGAATAATTATTTTTGAATTATTTTAAATCATTGCAATTAAAAGTATTGATGTTAAAGGCTATGTTAATGTGGAAAACATTAAAAGCTATGCATTTCTTTCGGTAACGGTTAAATGTTCTCAATTTTCTCAGTATTCATTTCTTCTTTCTTGATCTTTATTGACTTTAAAAACGTGTTTCAAAACAATTTACCAATATTATAAACTATCAGTACATGGCATGAACAATAGACACTAGCCCACTCTGAGAATGCACCCTCAAATTAATGGATTACAACCCACTCATAAATATACAGCATTCTTGATTGACTCACTTGACATGGATGCTGTCTCATATGGTGCATCTCCCTCTGCTTGGACTTTATGCCACGTCTCAGTGGAAAGATTAAAACTCCACATCTAAAAAAGTAATATTTGACAGAGACATATCAGTTGGTCAGCTATTATTTAATGTACAACATTTGGAAACATATATTATTTCAACTATAGTTTTCAAGAAATATATCATTTAACCTGTGAAAGTTTCATCACACTATAGGTGCTCAAGCCTGTCCACGAGACCCATCCCTTCACGCCATGTATATCACTATAGGTGCTCAAGCCTGTCCACCAGACCCATCCCTTCACGCCATGTATATTAATTAAATTATTTAAATTATTTTATATATTGATGAGGTCTGCCTTACCTCCCTAAATATTTCATTATAGATGATTTCATCTGGCTCATCTGGGTCACGATATTCAGGGTGAAATCCCCCAAACACGTACATGTTGATGCCATCTGTTTCACAGCAGTGTCCACTTCTTGGAAATGGCTCAACTAATGAATGAATGAATACTCATAAATACATTCTCATAAATACATTCTCATAAAATAATACATTCTCATAAATACATTCTCATAAATACATTCTCATAAACATTCAAGAGAAGGTAGATTAAAAAGTCTGGCCATGTATAAGTCAACATCTCACATCAGTTTTTGTTTTGTATCGCCCGTATATGAAACATCTAACATACGTAATGTAACGTACATTTATTTTACCTGTATGTGTAGTTTTCAATTAAAATTTCATTAAACTGACTGCAGATTCATCACAACAAAAAGTGCTCACGTTTTTGAGAAAACGATGAAAAACTTGTTATGTTTTTCAAAACGTTGCCAGACGTCAACTTTGAGCAAATCCAATCTAACGATTTCTGTGTTTTTTTTAATGAAAACACTCATGATATGATGGCTGATACGTTCTGCAACTTTCAGACAATAATTTGTTAATTTGATAATGTGTTGAATTATTGCCAATGCTGTTTTTTTTTTTTTTTTTTTTTTTTTTTTTTTTTTTGAGGGGGCTTAAAATTGTTATATAAACTTTGTGAGTATTTTGTACAATAAATAGGCCTTAACTTTGTTTTTATCAAAGGGATAACGTCTTGCGTCAAAGAATAATTGATTTTGAAAATGGTTGAGTTCCAACCAGAAACTGGATAAGCTTACATTGTTGCTTTTATATATTTGATATATTAATAATAATAAATAAATAAATTCAAATTCAGAGTAGGCCTAAGTGGGATGGCAAAAAAAATCCGAAGTAGTCGCAGAGTTTATGGCGCAATTTTTTTTTATTTTAATTTTTTTTGTCCAACAGTCCAGTCCTAATCGTTTTAAATAATTGGTCCAAAAATAACTGTGCAGTCCATTAGGCCTCGAGCCTTTCCATGGCGTCCGTCAACATTATCAAATTTTGTAAAAGAAGAAATCTGATTTTCATATCATCAAATGCCAATTTAAAAAGGCGCAATGTTTGCAAATTTAAAAAATAAAGATAAAATCAAAATAGGGTGTTCGCGCACCCTTCCCCAGTGTTAATGTATGATTCCATTTCCTATCATATTATTTTTAAACACGGATTCAGTTTGGAAATCTCACCCCCGTTCTTTTCCTTGCTATTTTTTATTTAACAAAAAAAACCAAAAAAAAACACGAACGGGGTGGAGGGCGTACTCCCATTGCTACTTTAACCGTTTTGATTTGCACCCTCATGAGAAGTTTTGTAACACTGAGTGGGGAAAATATTGGGGCAGGGAATCACTGTATTGGTCCTCCCCCTCTCATATTAATATGGGTATATTATATGTTACGAAATGTCTTTTCAGGGTTTTTTGCGGAAAACGCAAACCTGGTTCCCTTTTTATTCAGCGCATATATAGGCCCTATGATGCCCTATATGATGTCCTATGATGCCCTATGATTTCTATGCTATGATACACTGTTATGCCCTATGATGCCCTATAGCCAGTCCAACAAAAATAATAAAAGCCTGAACGAATCCCCTGGCCCTGGAACACTTTGCATTGAACGTACAACATACAGAAAAACAAAAAACGTAACAAAAAACTGCTGCGCATCGAACATCACAAACGTCCATCCCCGGCCCCGGCCCCAATCCCCATGGGGCGTGGCTAACTAACAAATAGCGATAGGTTTCTGGTCAACTTAAGTCTCGGTCAGGTCATGTACTGTATATATGATAATTATTAGCCAGGCCATATATCTCATGCGGGTAATCGCATAAAAAAGTTTATATAAGCTGTATATCATTTAGGCTACTGTTGCTTATATAATAATGGCTATCACTTAATAACAATACCATTTTCCCCTTTTATATGAACAAACTTCCCCACTTTCATCCTGTCAAGGGGCACTACTTCCGGGAGGTTGCCTCCGCCTGTTGTGGGCGTTGCCATCTTTGGTTTTTAAATAAACGTTCTGCGCAACTGCGAAACTGATTTAAGCCAGTTATATTATTGTTACTAATTGGTCCGAATTGTCGTGGCTCCGAAATTTAGACCAATCACAGCGCTGTTCATCAAGCAGTTTGGATGCCTGAAAACATTCAAAATGGCCGAAAAGCGAAAGATTCCTTCTGCTGCAAGCGGCGCAAAACGGATAAAATCTCTGTTTTCCTCCTTCATACGAAAGGAACCAAGTCACCAAGACAAAGATAACAGGCTAGTTAATACACCGTAAATATAAATTGGTATTAATTACAAAGGTGTGTTTTTACAGTGCTTGGCCCTTGTTTAACGTTACGACTTTCGTTTGCAGTCAACTCGTCATTGAGTCATTGACATCATTAACAATAACATACTCAGTGAATGTCATTGCCATTCTAGTAAATCTTATCTTTAGGTTAGTCTTTACCAACGCTGAAGGGGTCCTTCACCCAGGGTACTCCCCAACGGTACCCAGCAATAATTAAAGTCCTCTATAAATAATGTACATATGTCATGATTTAGATTGCCTGGCCCTGGCCTGGGTACCATACTACCATTTTTGGACGGCGGTTAACCGTTAAGACAACTCGGCCCATGCCATGCCATGTGACAACTCGACCCACGAGACAACTCGACCCACGAGACAACTCGACCTTGTGACAACTCGATCCACAAAACAACTCGACCCTTGTGACAACTCGACCTACGTGACAAGTCGACATGGACAACTCGACCCAATTTATCGTTGCTTAGAAGTGGATCATCGTTTTCCCTCGAAAAAGATTGATCACTAGGCTTATTCCTGCACCAAGAATGGCTAAAGTTCTAGCACAAATTCAATCATTTTCCCCGTAATACACGCGCACATTCCAAATTAAATCCCATATATTTTCCCACTTTCAGAAAATACTACTAGTACTATTTACTTATTGGTGTGATTTTTTTTGTACTTATTAGTTATAAAGATGTATTTTTCCCTTCTAGATCGCATCACAACTAATTATATACATAGCAGTCTTTGTAAGGGGTTCCGTAAATATCGGGTTTGATTGTAGGCAACAGCTTGGTTTTGATTGACATATTTAACTCTTGGAAAATCCTTTTAACAATGTTGTAAATACTAGTTACAGTAAATATACCTAATCCCCGGGGAAAATATAATATTAAATAAAAAGAAGAGTCCAAATGTATAAAAAATTTAAATATTATATTTTATTGAATGCCATTCAAATAATAAACCATAAAAGGGCAATACAATCAACGACAATAGGCATATAATTGCCGGTGCTGGCTTTTCTCCCTCTCCCCTGTGGACGAATGCGAGATATTAGCAAATTATAATGAAAAAACATACCTGACAGACAGAAAGGATTTATTTCCTATTTAAAATAATGCCTCACCAAAATGCTATGTTGTTTTTACTATATGCTCAGTTCAAACAGGGTCACTGTGTCAGTTAATAATGACATCATCGCTGTGGCCAGCTTAAATGTGTCAACATGCAGTTGATCATCAACTTGATTATTGATTTATTGTGCGCTGTGCATGTTTAACTCTTTAACTAAGCTTGCACGGGTATGTGCACTTCATATTCCCTTGCCACAGCTTTACATAATATTTGAACTAGGAAACATTGTTTTGTTTGTTACTTTTTGAGGCATTGACTGCCAATAACTCACAAACAAAACTCATCTTTTTTTACTTTCAGTTCAGTTGACCAAAATGAACCTGAGGCAGTAGTTCCAGATATCACTGGTCAGAGGTCAAAAGATGTCCCAGATGGAGTTGTCCCTAGTAAGCCAGCAACGCCGTCCAGACGATCCTTCAGACCCTTTGATGCAGAGGATTTCTTTCAACGAGTCGAAACCTTCACAATATCCTTACACTGAAAGACAATAACATCATTATGATTACACAGACTATAACAACTAATAATTTGTATGATACAGGGAAGGAACATAATGAATCCTATTTTATTTGTTCATATTAATGTACACATACCACACAACATTTTGTTTTCTTAATAATTACAGTTCCTTAACTGTCACTATAAGCATTTGGATGGTTTGCCAAACCCAAAGACCTGTCGCCCTTACATTGTGCCAGATATGGCTGGGAGAACATTGATACAGACTGTCTCAAGTGTGTGAGCTGTAAGGAGATTCTGTACGGTGGACTTCCAGCAATATGGGAAACAGAGTCATGTAAGAATTGATTTTATTTAATGGAGAAATTTTTCCACCATGGTCTAATCTCAGTGTTTCTAATCTATTTTTACTAAATCCGTAAGTTTTTCTCCACTATTATCTGTTTTCTGGCCAAGTTTTTTTGTCTCCCTCTATATGTTTTTCTCCCCTTAACACCCACCAGCCTGCCAGAGGCAGGTGAATTTACTGTTGAGCAGGTGGAAATTCAAAATTACCAGTCTGATTGGCAGGTAAAGAGAAAAGCACTTGTGGCTTGCTATTTTTTCTTTTCCCTCCACCCTGACCTGACTACCTAATCCTACTGAACTTTCTTTGTTCCTTTCTGACTCTGAATCCCTCTCACCCTTTGATTTGTTCCTCTTTGGGGTTTTTCTTTCCTCTCTCTTGCTTTGTTTTCCATTTGACTGACTCTTTCTCCTCTATATATATTTGTGTGTCCCAGTGTTTTATTTTAATTTGCCTTTGGGGTTGGAAAAGATTCTGTTATAGTCAGATTGTGAGGCCTATAACTACCTTTTTTTGAGAGAGAGCAAACGTTAGATACATATAATTATACTGTTTAAAGGCACTTTTTTGTTTACATATATACATATATAACTGTATTCTTGTTTTGTACATGTATTCAATTTTTCAGATAGTCAATCCTACAGTAAATTGAAGGAATCCTTAAAAGCATCCCATAGCAAGATTTGTCCCTGGCCGGACAGTCCTTCACCAGGTAATTTGCATCTTCTACCTATCCACTCAGTTGAAACCTCACTTGGGTACAAAATGTGAAATAATTGTGATGTCCACCGTAGAGATTTTTGATTAATAATTTACTGAAGTTGAACACATTTCAACTTGCATGAATTTCACAGTGTTTGTGACATAAAACTTGTATCCACCAAATGTATCCACCAAACTGGTGCTCAAGGTGCTTACCCCTGCTCATCAGTCCATTCTGGTGCATAGGGCTAATCAAACACATCAACCAACTCTGCACTCATAGGTACACATTTTCTATTGGTTGGAGAGAAACAATAATGGTCAAGTGTTCTGTTCAAGGACACACGTACCACAGCTGCAGTAACGAGAACCCACCTCCTACCAACTCAGCCAAATGAACTCTAATCTGATACACTAAACTACTTGGCCATGGCACTACACATGTGTATGAAACTTTGCTCTTATCTTGTCTGCTTCTTCCAACAGACTCTTTTTTATATATTCCACTGGGTGACATCAAATCATCTGTGGAAGAGTTCTACACAAGGGTCGACAGCATGTACCCTTTAGGAGTCAGGGTACCTAGTGTTGACTGTAGTCCACTTCAGGAA
Organism: Zoroaster sp. YZ-2022; assembly: GCA_029582265.1. NCBI lineage: Eukaryota > Metazoa > Echinodermata > Asteroidea > Forcipulatida > Zoroasteridae > Zoroaster > Zoroaster sp. YZ-2022. Next base: position 47,703,109 of record CM055820.1, read on the forward strand.
GATGTAAGATATCATATGACCCCATTTTGCTTTTGAGAAAGACTCTGTTAAGGTCAAATGTAATGCTAGGCCATTATCTACCAATTAATGCATTTAAACTACAGGTCATTTTGGTTGGAATTCAGTTTGTAACAGCTAAATCTGTATTTACATTATATTATCAATGGAAAACATAAAAAACTAACAGATGTACGCATTTCTTTCACAAAGTTCACAAATTCTTTTTTATAAATTGATATTAGTCCTTACATCCAGGTACATTTACAAAAATGGTTCTCAGAACCGATTTGCTCGTTGACTATAAAAGAAATAAAGGAGGTCTAACATTGTTTCATTATGTTTCATATTTATAAACAGTGTCAGAATCCTTGGTATTAATTTCACAAATGCATGGATTTCTTTTCAAAGGGTGAGTTTGATGTCGACCAAGTCAAGTCAGTCTTCCTAAAGGCAATTACGAAGAGAGGTAATGTGGCCGTCATCAGTGAGGAGGAAAATTCTGTTTGGCTGGGTGTGTGTCTGCTGTCTTTGTTTGGCTGGCAGAAAAGGTAGTTAGTGTCGCCAAAATTGGATGGTGTTTGGTTCTTTTTTGGGAAGAGGAAAGTAATTTAGATTGGATTTTAAAACGGCAGATATTTACCATGACTAACTAATGGGAGTGTATACCTTTAGTATTGACATGAGTACAAGTTATAATCTAAAGACTTTTCTTTGGTACAAACATCCTGAGAAATTAATCCTTTTGACATGCTGTAATTTTTTTAGAAAACGTGAAATGCATTACAATTTTGAAATGTCATTAGAATGCATACAAACAAATCTGAATGCATTTTCACTATTTTTTAAATTTACAATCAATAGAATCAACTGAAACTTCCACAGGTTGATTTCTGTACATATCCCTTGATTCTTATAGAGTATGCATCCCTTTTATAGATATTTTACCAATGGTGTACACTCCCTTTCATTCAATCTGTGCACGACCTCCCTGTTGAGGGCACCTTTTGTGTAAGCAGCAGGTTGTTATTAGGTCAATTATTATTTGTCCACAGTCGGTCTGAGCAAACTGGTTGTCCAGTCTTGGTATGTCACTACTGCCGACGTCATGCAGGTCTTTGGAACTTCATATCTTTGAAAGAGGCCAACCAGAAGCCGACACCAGTCATTGAGTCAAGTAGCCAAGACACAACAGAGGAACCACCAGCCAAGAGAATCAAAGTAAGTGAATTGGATAAATTATGAAGCAGGCCTAGTATTTTATGGAAGCCATGGCCTCCGTTGCCTGGTCTCGGCCTAGGTTCCCCTAAAATATATCCTCATAGACATACTGAAGTGCCCATTACTCAGGAAAAGTGCCCTTGCCCCAACAAGAAATTCCTGGCCTGATGAAGACATTTTACATGAAGGGGAAATTATTGTGGACATTTTTCATAACATTGCATTCAGTGTTTTGTTACAGTTCAATATTCAATATAATATGGAATTTTGATTTTGATTTTATTTTTTAAATATTTATCCTGGGTAGTCTAATCAGTGATTATCACTGTTCTCCCTCTGGAGGAGGACATTTCAGTTTTAGAAGGAAAAACCCTGGATAATTATTTTTTGGGAAAACCTACATGATCAAGTAGTAGGGACTGAATATCCAATCCACATGTTGGCTCGAGTCCGAGTGGGAGACATCTAGTCCATCCCTTGATGTTGTCAAGCCATTTCTTTTGTCTCCCTTGTCATGGTTCGGCCATGTAGAGAGATCCTCCGGCCATTCCAAAATCATCCTGCAGGGCACAGTTGATGTAAAGAGGAGATAGATTAGATTATTTAACATAGTGTTACCAGCAATCCTTTATTTCGTTCTCATCAATATGTTTTGTTTTAATAGGAGATTGAGAAATCATCATTCAATCCTGCAACAGAGCATCGGTCATGGTGCCCCTGGATTCAGCCCTCTCCAGTGCAACCATTGAAAATGCAGAGAATTTCAAATGAGCCAATGGACAAAGAGGAAAAGCCACTTGCTGAGCTCAGCTGGCAACAGCTGTTGGTTGCTCTGTTGAAGAGTAATGATCCAGAAACCTATGGAGCTCTTGCACCTGTTATAAATAAAGAAACAGTAAGTCTTTGTAGAATTAAGTTTGTTATCTAGCCAGCTCATTTCTTGAAGGTCCACTAAGAGATCACCAGTGTTGTTCATTATTTTTTTCAGTAAATTTTTGGCAATTTCCTGTTCACTCTTGCGGAAAGGAACTTTATTACTGCTCTAAATTCTTTAATTTAATAAGCTATTGCTTGAAGCCTCAAAGCCTCAAAGCCATAGCTAAAATAAAATAGCTTTGCTGTGGATTTGAGCAATTTGAGGCCTTTTAGCACTGCGCATGTGGGCCAACAATGGTTTAGAGCAACTGACATAAAGCCAACAAATTGTTGTAAAGAATGCCCTTTCCTCATTTCCATCTGTGTAGGATGATTTTCTTAAATGGCTTTTCCTTCCATTTGTCCAGACCCCACCGAGTCAAACCTGGAAAGCTGTCAGAAGAATCCTGAACATGTGGCAGAGCAAGGAGACAGCAGATCCTTCAGAGAAGAAGCCAAATCCTGCCAAGGACTCTGTCTAGTATTCATAAAAAACATTCAGTGTTTGCTGTGGTGTTTCGATACTACCTTCCATGACCTTTTTAAAAATACATATTGAATAGAAACCCTTCCCAGATAGCAAAAAGCAACCCCACCGTCACTTTCCAAAACACCTACTTTCCGAAACACCTACTGTCCGAAACACCTACTACCCCTAGCCCTTCATTCTGCTGCGGCCATCTTTGTCAGATTCCATGTTCATCTGTAGGATTAAAGTACAAAAAAAGGGACCAGCCTATTTTCCTTCTAGCCTTGGTTCAGTCATTATGGGTGCGTTCGAGTAGCTTCCCAGAGGTGACCCGTGTAAGTCACATGGCAGAGCCCTGAGCACGAGCTAATTGAACGAGGATCCCATCGAACGTTTGCACTCTTGTGGTCATTAAAGCAATGTGAAGAATGTCACAGTTCACACAGACTTTGTAAACAAAATATTAACAACGAAATGATGGCAAAATAATTATTTCCCGGGTTAAAAAGGAACTAATGATCGTATTACTTCTCAGGTTCATACAAAACAACACATCTTCTACTACAAGAACAGTCTCTACTCACAGATGCATTGTTTAAGGGTTGAAAATGTAACTAAAAAACTTAATGAAATTGCCGCACTGAAAACAAAGATGGTGGCCATTCAAAATATTCTCAAAGTGACGTCACTTACCCAGGTCTGCTTCAAGTGACCTGCTTCGTGAGCAGGTTACTTGAGGCTGACCCAGGTAAGGCCCCGGCAATGACGTCAGGCCTACTCGAACGCTCTGGAGTCAGACCCGGGTTGACCCGGGGAAGCTACTCGAACGCACCCTATGATTTGTATGCAAATAAAAGATGGCTGCCTACTGCTGTGCCCAATTTCATAGAGCTGCTAAGCAGATAAAAACCGTCGGAAACAATTTTTTATGAGACAATTTTTGCTGGAAACCGAAATTTGGTAAGCATAACTTTACTTAGCAGCTCTATGAAATTGGCCACTGATGTCATGAAGTAACCCAGGGTAATACAAAAACACTGTGCCCGTATTGAATGCAGTCAGAGTATTATTTGTTCAAAATGATTGGTACCTTCATCAACTTCTCATCAAGAAAATAACAAGAAATGTTCAAAATTGTACCTAAATTAAATTTGCGTTAAATTGGTGATGGTACCAATTAATTGTACCAAAAGACATTCATTGGAATAAGAATAAAGATACAATACAAAATTGCCAAAAATACAATACAATGTCATTTCTCAAAATTGAAATAAATTATGAGGCAGAAGTTGGGTCTTAATTGTCATCTTTCTCTCTTTAAAGGTATGGTATAAGATTTGGAAATCAAAATAGTCAAATGTTTTTGTAAAACTTATTTAATGTAATGCTGCTTATGCTGTAAATTTTAAGAGAAGTTAAATGATTTTTAGTTCGAAAGAATACTTTTTCCTAAATTCCACATTAGAATGTATGTACAACCTGTGAATTAGTATTTTATTTTTACGACCATGCAATATTAAGCAGATACCCATAAAAGCAGTTTTACTACAACAGAACTAATGTTAGTATATTTCCTTTGAGATGAAAGATAATTTTATGTTCTTCCCATTTGTTATTTTTACATTTTCATCCATTTGAATAAAATGTACAAGAAATTGTATATAGTTTTTTGTTTGTTTTTTAATAAACATGTTTCTGTCGGCAAATTAAAGATTTTAAATATTTGTTTATTTTATTTCCCAAGGCTAAATAAAATGAAAATGTGCCTTTGATGGTATACATTTAAAATGAAAACGTGCGTTTGATGGTATACATTTTTAATATTGTATTTTAACTATATACCTATCGCATGCTGTTGCATGGATGATTTGGTAATTTTTTAATGCCATGATTAAAACAAACTAGTTATATTTGGTTGGCTCCAATTGTTTATTTTTGTTATATTTGTTCTAGTTTTTAATAAAATAATTAGGGTCATTGTATTTTGTTAATTGTAAGGCGGGGATGGGTTGACATCTGGAAACATAAAAAAAACATCAACATTTATATTTATTTTTTATGTTGGGGTGCCTTATATAAAACAAAATTATTATATATTGAAAAATGAAAAATATTTGAACACAGGTAAACTTCAGCAATCTTTACTAAGCACATGTCAATAAACAAGATTACTGAAGTTTAACTGTTCAAATATTTTTCACTTCCGTGGAGGATTTTAATGAGTGTCCTTTCATAGATTTGAGAAGTTTCTTTTGATGCTCGGTTTATATTCAGATTAAAAGTACATAGCACTGTCAACCAGTTAAATACCCTGAATTTATTTATATTCCCTTTTGAGGCAAAATATCTTTGAAAAAAACATATATCACGATTTTACACTGGTTCGTTTTTATAATTATTTCAGATAATTCTTCTAAACACAATTATCACATAGGGTTTGCCTTGCAGTAATTTTCCAGTAATATTCCAACCATTATTTCACAGTTCATGAACATTTACTAGATAGATTGGGCATAGCCTATCTCATGTTTTGGAATCGGCCAATACTACATTTTATCAATTTTACTGGTAGGTTTTTAAAATACCAATCCAAGAATAGGAGAAACAATTTTTTACTCAGCTTGCCTCATGATTACGTAATTATGTTTACGTATGCCCAGCTGATGACCCGAGTACCATTTTATTGATATGAGGTCACACTGTTTCGTTGACCTTGAGGTATTGCGTCACTGTCACGTGAACAACTTCCGAAAATGGCAGTCGAGGGATGCTTCATATGAAACTTAAACATAATGAACAATTCACGTTGGTGATATTTGAGTTTTATTTTTAAAATATGCATACAAATTAATTTAATATATAATTAGTATTATTTTTTATTGTTAAAGTGTTTGGATACTACAGCCAATTTGTGTGTTTCAAGGCATGAAAAGAATACAACAAATCAAAATTACCTAACAAAAGTGGTATCGTCCTGCATAGTTATTGTTTTGGTTCGGTTCGGATAACTTCGGTTTGTGTGTGATATATTTCGCGCAAGATCGAAGGGTGTATCGGTTTTGTACATGAACAGCTGTTTTTTCTACAACAAATTCACCCGATTTTTAGACCTCCAAAATGTCGTCACCACCACCGAATAAACGACGGATGGACACCGATGTAGTAAAGCTGTATCCTTTAATTTTTTGACGCTTTAATTTGTGCATTTTATTAGAAAATTATGTTAGTTCTACTAGCGATTTGTTTGCATTTTCAGATGTGTTTAGACGTAGACCAGATTGCCATAAACATGAAACTAAGCAAGTTTAAACTGCTGACGTCTGTGTTTAGCGGTGTAGAAAAAGTAACATTTAAAATATGAATAATTACCTCGATTTTATTTGCTGTTTGTGTTAACCTTTCCAGGATTTAAAGTATCAGATAATGATAAAGAGTAAAATGATAAGAAAATGCATTTCAAGTTCAACTGAACGTAGTCGTAGCATGAAATATAGTCAAGACCTCTTTCAGAGTCAAACGAAGGTTATTCATTGGTTCATGTATGCGCGCTGTGCGTATACGCACGCACAGCGCGCGGAAAGAATGTCGTATCCGGCCGCCACTTTTTAAGGCCTTTTTTGGATTTTTTTTTGCAACCACTAACCAGTTAAAAAATCATTCTATCGATTTTTGGTGGTACAGAAAGCGAAAACTATCTTTAAAATCCACTTTTATGTTGGTTTTCGGACTTGATTTCCCTTCTAAAAAAATCCTCCCCTTCAGAAAATAGAAGGATCTTATTATAGTTGCCACTACGCATGCACAATGACTGTGTTGGTCACTAATTGTGGAGTTTACAAGATCAGACTGACAATGTGACATGACTGAGGAAGTCATCGTATACCAAAAATGCCTGATTTTTCATGAAATAAATATCCTGGAATAATTTGAAGTATATGTCCATCATCATCCATATGTTCTCCACCTTACCAGGTAGGTAAGATTACATTATTGGTTATATTTAATGGAAAATAGTGGCGGCCAGATACGACATTCTACCCCAGCGCGCATATGCACGCACAGCGCGCACACATGAACCAATGAGTGACCTTCTCTAGCCTCTGATTGAGGGCGATATTCAGTTTGTGACATCACATGCATAAGGTCTATTACAGCGTCTGAAAATCACCAACCTAGTTTTTCTGTTTGGCGTTGTTTGCCGAAGCAACATATCAAAGGAATAAAGTTTGTCGTGCAGGCTTTACTGTAAGATAAAGACCGATGGAGTCATTGCCATGGATACAAATTGAATGAGTCAATGGGAGGTTCATTATCACCATGGCCATGACCCCAAAGGGTCAAACTTATTTTCCAATTATGAAATGCCCACTTTGATATCAGTTTCATTATTAAGTAATTTTGTTGGGAAAAAAACAGCCATGTTTTTGGAATACATGAAACACCAACTTAACGTGACCAAGGCATGACAGTCTACATTGTTGCCAAGCATGTTTACCGGTTAACGTGCTGAAGACAACTCTTGCCCGTTGGTTACGAATACTTGGTTAGAAATTCACACAGTATACAGTGACCGTCTGTCGCCGTTAGGGTAATCAATGATATTCACGGGAGGAGACCTCATCATGTAAAGATTTAAAATTTGACCAATGAAAGGTATATTCTCATTGGTTATTGGTTGGCTTAGTAACTGCGCTCAGCGTACCATGACGACACTCAAAGGTTGTAAATTAATACATAAATACATAAATACATAAATACATAAATACTTAAATGTCAAAAAAGTACGTCATCATCAAGATAACAGAGGAGGGATCTGTGATTGGACATTTAAAATAAACATGCCCGTGAATCTTCAATTTCATCAGATTCTGCATAAGTAAATTTTTGTGGATTTCCAGTGAGGGTGTAAACTGTAAGCTGGCAGAAGCCTTGCATATAGTGCATAATAATTTCTTATAATCCCCCAGAACAACTGGCATTTAAATGAACACTCTGCATGAATAAAACATTTTTATATACTTTTCCCTTTTTTAATTAAAAAAAAAGTTTTACTGAAAGTGTAAGCATTTAGCATGAAGGCCAGAATGGACTTTAACATCTGCTGGAGTTAATATAGGAAGGAGTTTAGGCAGTACCATAATGCAACAGGGGCATGTTTTGGCGAACAAACCAGAAACTTGTTTCTGACGTCAAATTCTTGACCAGAAATTAAACATCATGCGGTGTATTTAACATTTTTGCAAAACGGAACTTACTTGTGAGTGCTAATAATAAACTTGAAAGATATACTTGTATATATATGAACAATTTGTTTTGATAAATAATTAACAAAACTTTAGTTACTTTTTACAAATCGCCATCTTGAAACCGAGCGTAACTGTTAACAAACTTTGGTTCACGTATGGTCAGAACAATGACATCATCGCAGCACAACCGAACTTTTGAAAATACTTAACCAATGACCTGAGCCCAAACATGTTTTTGGGTTTCCCTAATATAATGCACTTAGTGACATCAACATTACTGACCAATCATTGACATTGTATTACCTATGTTAACTGGTCAGTTCTTGTGATTTTACAGCACACAGTTTGGGCTGTCTGGTCTGCAATGGCACAGGGCATGCTTTATTCGCACTGTGCAGGAGCTGTTGAGGGCATCTGTTGTCAGACCACTGTGGGCGAAAGGGCAGCGATAGTGCATCACGTTTGGCATATTGATGCAGTTGATGTGCGTATGCGCTGAATATCTCCGGCAATCATTGGCTGGTAGAAGTACACGCGCACTTAGTACCATAACAAATGCACATAAAGTGTACGCACAACGCTCACACGACGCAAAAATGGCTATCATCGAGACACTGCTGGCAAATTCACTGCTAGAGGGCTACAATGTGCACTGAGTGAGTAAGCATTACAAACTATGTGCTGTGAAATTGCTGGAACTGACCATAGGCAATATGAAAAAAAGTCTGTGAATGGTCAGAAAAAGCCGTTTTAAAAAGCCATACTGGAGGAAGTACACATATGAGTACACGTGTCACTTTTTGAGAGATAAACATCCTTGAAACATCCTGCAAAACAGTGCCTGCAGTATATTTCTGATGGAATAGACACTGCATTCATTGTGTCTGGTTCCCTGACTGTTAATCAAATATCAATGTGAAAAATGTAACTGTTTCTTAGGCAGCAGGTTTTTTATATTGAGTGTTATTATGATTCCTAGAACTTGTTTACAAGATGGCTTTTCCGTGATTAAGGTGTATCATGCGCATTAACTTGACCATGCCAGTTGCACATGTAGTCTATAATTACATGGAGTAGCCCAGGTTGGACTTACATCTTTACATAGTATGGTGCCACCCAGAGACCTGCACAAGGCAAAATTAACACTGACCTAATTTTTGTGTTCTTTTGCTTGTGTAAAACAGTTGAAACTTGTATTCCATGACCAATTTCAAATTTAGATTTTTAAAAACTTAATACATGTAAGAGAATGTTTGCGGAAGCATCATTTACTGGGATTCAAACTGGGATTCATGAACCAGTGTGCACATGTTTAAATAGGTTATTGTGTAGGCCTGTGACGTGTACCTGGGTTCGTGAGTATACAACCGTCAAGTTCAATACCCTGTTCCTTTTTACCGGCTCGGCTACCCAAAACCCACTTTAAAATCTGTAACATTTCAGAAACTGAATGCCAGTCTTTGGTGAACACTTTCCGATCTTCCATGTTTATTATATTGTTTTAGGTACTTTGTTTTATTTCATAACAATAATAAATTCTAAATTCTACTCTTTTTATTATTTTCTTTTTGTGTTATTATTTTTGTAATAAACATAATTGTAATGAACAAATGGAAATGAAGGCCACTGTCTCGCACAGTGTTAGGCCTAGATGTATCACACAAGGAATTACCGAGTGTGGTGGCACGGTTGAAATCTGGTTTTGTCCACCATTTTTTTTAAAGGTACCGGGAACCGGACCATTACACTGGCCATTCCAAAATTACCCATGGATGTACAGCACTATTAATTATGCGGGGTGCCATTTACTTTCTCGAGCATCACATGAACATCATTGTCTGTGATGTATTCCATGACAAACATTATTGCGAAGCAAAATTGTGATGTAAATGTGATTCACAGAAGTTTAACATGATTGCACAAATTTTATGGCATGTGCGTGATGAATGCACAATATTCTTGTATGAAATAGAAAGTAAAGTAGAAGAATATAAATTTTGATTCAAAGGTGGGCACGCATTGGCACTCAAATTTAATATTAACCTAATCAAATGTAGAGGATGCGGAGGTATTACTTATCAAAATATGCTTACACTCACTCACAGACACAAATAACATGGGCTCCACTGTACTGACATACATGTACATGTTTTAAAGACTAGAAATAGGGTCCTTTTTCTAGATAGATCAACACTGATGTTGTTTATGTGAAATTAGTCAATAGTTGCTCTAAATTTATTGCTGCAAAATATATTTGCTCACCACATGTCCATTGTTTGATTTAGTATCCCATGGTCTTACATGTATGTAGGTATATTTAGATATCAACGACCACGTATATTATTAGATATCAGTGGTTATAGATACCTGTGTGTACATGTATCCAATATTTGTATCATTATCCAACTAAAGATTATGCTAATTAGATCATTATAATGCTAAAAAGGAAGTGGTCATTAATGAATTTGTCAGTTGGATGGAATATCAGCTTATCAAACTATGCATAATGTGGCCTTGGTGTTTAATAATATCACAAAACGCGTCGTATTTGATCATTTCAAAGGTCTTTGAAAACGGTGTTTACCAAAGTTAAGAGATATGTGGACACAAATTACTGTACGTTTACTGTATGTGGTATCAGTTGTTTTGGCTTGTCCATCAGTTAGAACGGATTGAACTTTGAACTTGTCCTAAGAGTATGTGTGGATTGTTGAATCACTTACATGTTGTACATTAAATACGAATACCTGGGGTATTCATATTTAATATTAAATTTTAATACCTCTTTTTGAGTATTTATATTAGTATTAAATATTCTTGAAATCTTATTCAAATGAATTGATTACATTTTAAAAATACATGTATGTGTGTCTTCAATGAATACTCGGTGAAGTTCAGGTGAACACATTTTAAATCCATTTGCAATTTCGGAATGAAAATTTTATACAGTTTTCCAATTACTGAAAACACTTCAATCACTGCATTTGTCTGTCAGGGTGTCTAAAATAATGTGTCATTTTGGTATCATGCATTCAGTGCATTGCTACATGTATGGTCATGCCCCCAGCAGTCTTTAATCTTCAAAAGTATTTCAAAATGTCTTTGAATAAGGGAATAACAGTTTGTCACATGGTCTTTACCGCAGGTTAATGACCGGTTTTGGGCATGGTAGGTCCTTGTCGCCTGTGGAGTGTCGTGGCCGAGCGGTCTAGCTTACCGGACTCAAGTTCTGGTGTTAGCAGCAGAATGTGGGTTCGAATCCCGGCCGTGACACTTGTGTCCTTGAGCAAGACACTTAACCATAATTGCTTCTCTCCACCCAAGGGTTAAATGGGTACCTGTGAGGGCAGAGTTGGTTGATTAGCCCTATATGCGCTGTAATGGCAGCAATTGAGCTGTATACTCCCCAGGGAGCTGAGATGGTTTCAGGAATGATTTATGAGCAGGGGTAATAATATAATGCGCCTTGAGCACCACTTAGTTGGTGGATACGTGCGCTGTATAAGTCCACACAAAATGAAATAATTTTTTTTTTTTTTAACGGGTCATTAACCTGTGGTAAAGACCAAGCATCAAACTGTTATTCACATTCATAAATGTAAAAAAAAATCATAATTTTTGTTAAATGAAGCCAAATAGAAATAGGCAAATTAACGTTTTGGGGACACACGAAACATTTCCATATGATTACGTTTTGTCCAGTCAGATTGTCTAAACTGTCTTGCGCATTTATGAATACATTATTCAATGTATTAACTTTTTACATTCTTATTTGTATACATAATCATATTCATTATTAGTATTCATACATGTACATTGAAATGTATTTGACCTTGGGTCTATCTATTATGTACACTGTACATAAAGTAACAATATATTGCTATTAAGCATCATTTACCATTGCCTTTGTCATCAATTTACTTAGTAATTTGTCTTGAAATTGTACAATTACAATCAAATTGTCACTGACATTTGCACATCAATTGCTATGGCTATACATGTAGTACAGACCTATAGTGTGTGACTCATTAGAGAAGTATTTGTACAGTCACCACCATATACATATAGTATACTAGTTTTATTGTGACAATGTTCATAATGACCTATCACCTTTTGCTGCTTAGCCACGCCCATTGAGATAACCTTTACCCACACAACACGTGGGGCCGTAGTTTTACGCAATGCGCATTTCATACAAATGCAGATCTAAGCATACATGTATAAATTTTGTATACTGTACATGAAGATGCACGTAAGTTTTCTACAACAAATTTTTACATTTACAGTATATGTTTGCCTGCTCAACTTCATTGATAAAAATGCTAACTAACGTGTGTTGCACTTTGTGTGTATGATGCGTATTACGTGTCTACAAGCGTACATGTAAATGCATGACTGCATACTCATGCTTGGGCAAAGAAAATAAAGATGTTATTAGAAGCAATTTAGCCAACATTAATAATATTATACCTTACCTGCAATCACTGGTCAACCCAATTCATTTCCAATGGTTACAATGTTATTTGCATAATTAGAAAATATATTGAATATTAAATATTTCCTGAAAATATTCCTGACTTATCTGTTGTGTAAACAATTGGCTGAACAAATCCCTTTCATTTCCTTGCCTCGCTATACCGATATTAATTTGCATATTGAATATTTCCTTATGGTCATAACCCAGACATTTACTTCCATTTCAGTACACATGGTTATACATAAAACAAATTATAGGTCATGTGCTATAATAAATATCAAACTAATAATCATGGTTCAGTGATTTTATTATTGTTAACTATGCTATATGTATGATCCCATGGATATAAATTGATCTTTACACAATTCCCACCATGGTTTTGTTCTGGTGGGTAATAGTTAACCCCAAATCAGTGTATGTGAATAGAACAAAGCAAAGCAATAGATCCAATGTAATATTACGACCCAATTAATTCACTATTGGTAATCTCAAAAAACATCAATAAATTATCACAGTTTTACATAAAACGTACTTGGTGTAAAGTTTATGATGGTATCAAAAATCACTTCACTATTTATCATTCTTACCACCCAAGTATTTATTTTTGGCAATAGAAATTGAAGTAACAAAAAAGTGAGTAGTTATTTCCCTCATATTTGTTTTTCTCATTCACCATTGAATGACGTCATACCACCCTAAATAATTTGTTCTTAATTGTAACAGGAAACACCCCATTTTTGGCCTGAACCGAATTTGCAGTTTTTTCCCAAGCAATTAACTGTATTCTTAATAAAAGGCCTTTCAACATACACATTTACATATAGCCAACTGTGGAGAATAATGTCATGGCCTTGCCCCTATAGTGATATTATCAATACAAATATACATGGACATTGACTAATAAAACCATGCCAAACATATTTGCCAGGTTCAAGTGCTGTTGAGCCAATGCCATGGATCTCGGATCTATGGCTTAATAGACCATGTCATACTAGTTTATAAATAGTGTCCTTTGCAGTACCATGGATGTCATGGTAGGCAACAGTGTGTTTGTTTATATGTGCAGTTTTTACATATTTTTTTACTTTTAGATCCGCTTAATAAGGAATCTTTAAATAATTAAGATAGCTCCTTAATTAAAAAATTCAAAAAGGATATTTCTCCTGAAATTTCATCAAAATAGATTTTGATAACAAATACTTTTACATGCCACAATTTGACTACTCATATGTTTGTCATTAAAAACTATTTGAATGATATTGAATGGTCAGTCAATAGAAGGATTTGAAGAGGATCATTAAACAGTAACAATTATTAACAATGATATTTAAAACGGCAATAATTGATAAACAGCATATATTGACCCAACCCTAAAATCTTATGTTCCATCAATGTGGCTTCATTTGGTCCAAGCATGACAGTAACACAGTAACAACAATTGTTTGTTATTCATTGCAATATAATTACCGGTATTTCAGAAACAGAAAGTAACACAAATATATGAAACATTTTCAGCTCATGCAACAGCAGTAGTAATAAATGCTTACAAAATGTTTAAATACACCAACGTGCAATTCTAACAACTATTAAATTCACTACGTTGACTGCAAAATGATGGAAAATGTCATTGGCCTGCATATGATTAATGAAATGCTTTAAGCCTTCGGGGATTCATTTTGGTATATATTTTATTATTATTATTTTTTTTAAATTTCTCTCCACAACAATTCTAAAAGCACACAGAAAGTACATCAAAAACCAAAAATCACCAGAGCCAAAGTGTTTGTTAGCACAAACACACGGTGTTCGTGTCAACTTCCAGTTCAATCAAATTATCAAAGATGATGTCAATCATATTTTTCAAAAGTGTATCATATTTTATTATAACAATATCAAGTACATATTCAAAAGACCTATCAATTTTGCATTAGAATGTGTTGAATTTGAACTTCCTGTTTAGACCGGAAGTAAAGGTCAGATCAGATTTGAAGGTCATATATATGACACTATAAAACTTCCTCATGATAATGAAAAAACATTAGTACCTGCTTTGGTTCAATATCTGAGATTGGAAATGATTCCCTTTTAAAAATGCCGCTAGGGGGCGATCTGAACTTTGATGACATCATCAAACATTTTTTTAAAGATAAGATGTCACTAATCACTTTATTCACAGAAGTCATATTCAAATTTTCTATGGTTTTTGAGATAGAAATTATTATTTTTCTAAATCTGCCGCCAAAGGGCGCTGTGACAGGTGATGACATCATCAGTTACATTTTTGAAAAGGTCACATGTCAATAGTAATTTTGTTCATGGAAGGCACGCCCAAATACCATGTCATGTTGGCTGCAGACCCTATAAAAGTGCTTCAGAATATTTTTTTCACTTAAACTTCCGGTTTCAACTGGAAGGAGAGGTTAGATGGGGTCATGTCTGTGTACGAAATGTCACATAATTCAAGATCTGTAAGATGATGCAAAGATTGTGTAAATATCTTGTGTGGTTTATGAGATATGATTATTTCGATATCTGATGACGTGACCATGACGTCACAACTTTACCTGAAACTATATGTCATAACTTTATTGATAACTACATTTTATGGTCTAAGTATGTGTCAAGTTTGAAGGCTCTGTGAACTTTGGAACTATGTTTTTTTTTGTTCGATAAGTCTCATCGAGAAGGAGAAGAAAAAAAAAAAAAAAAAAAATTTTTTTTTAAAGAGGTGTTCGCGCTGTCGTACGAACACAAATTCTTATAACCAAAAGGTTCAGTCTTCCAATTTATCATGGCCAGAGGGCCTAAGTCATATACAATTTTGTAAATTACGGATGTTGCAAGTATGTATAAATTGTACATCTACCATGAAAGGAAAGGCTTGTGATTTTAAACATTTTTTCCAAATGAAATCCTGGTTTAAAGGGAATGTACATGATCATTGGTGTAATGATAGCAAAACTACTTAACGAGTATGCTTACTTGCTCAGAAGGGGCACTTCTTGTCACCTACATGTAGGGTACTCCCCATGGTAGCCAAACAATCTCAATCCTATGCAAGGGATTGCCTGGGTACCATGGGGGAGTACCCTGGGTGACAACGACCCCTTCAGCCTTCCTGTCTTTGAATCAAGATAAACATTCACATATTAGTTATTGGTAATATTACATTATGTCCTAAAATAGTGAAAATGCATTCAGGTTTTTTGTATTCATTCTAATGTGGAATAAGTCTTTCCTAATTTTAAACTGGAATTAATTTCACTCTTCTTAAAAATGACTACCACAGACACAATTATTTCTAGGAGAGATTGATACCATCATCAACTTTACACAAAGTAAATTTCACATAACTATTCAACCATTGGTTATTTTTGAATTAAAAATTCTACACTGTCTCTCTACTGTTTAAATTAATGTAAAACTCAGTACTACCATGTGAGAGCATTGAAAAATACCCATGTGATTGATCATAAATGAGCAAAATCATAGTTTGAAAGGAAAATGTGAACCTTTAATGGTAATTATGAAGCTTCAGATATGATGTTTGAACTACTGGCTCAGACAGTGTAATGTCAATTCCCATTGCAATCAACTGCAAGGAATGAAGACGCAGGATTATTCATCCTCATAATGGGTCTGAATTCACTTATTTACTGTTCATTCTCATTCCATACTTCAAGAGGAACTACAATATTGGTAATTATCCGATTTCATTTATGTATTTCACAGGTAAAAAGTGTATACTAACAGGATACAAACAATCCATTTAAATAATTAAATATATATTTAGGTGAATAAATTTAATAGTCAAACCAAATGAAATAACAGCAACTTGAAACCAAACAAAGATAGTGCCACTGCTGGATACAAAAAATAAACAAAATTACTATCTGGTTATTCATCTTTTATACTGCTCAAAAAACAATTGGGCAGACAAATGAGCAACACACCTAAACAACATTAGTATTTAAAAAATACTTATTTTTTCTCCAAAAGCTAACTTAATGTGAAGTTTGTACAGGTATCAACAATCCTGAACAAAAAATCTGTAGTGCTCTCATTTCATACAGTCTACAGATATCAGGACTTGATCTTAACCACAGCCACCATGGCCACCACGGCCATTGCTGTGGTGCCCCTCCGAGTTGGCTGTAATGCCCCTTTGGTTGGCCTTGAAATTTTGAGGCAGCCAAGGCCCAAGTGGCCGTGCCCTCTCAATCCGCAAGGCCTGAGATAGGCATATTTTCAAAAAGATGCCTGGTGGCAACATTTTGCTTAAATATTTTCTTTAAAATTTGTGAATGCTGTTTCACAGTGAAATTTGGTTGGATAATTAATGACTATATATCTTGATTGAAAGATATGAATACAGTTTTGCCAACCAATCAGCTCATGGTAAAGGTACCCTAACTCCCTAGCCTTAATTACCAGGTACCTTCCCCAATCCTTCATAATCCTCCGAAATGTGTTTGTGCATGAAACTCACTGCCTCAATCCTTCATAATCCTCCAACTTGAGTTTATGCATGAAGCTCACTGCCTCAATCCTTCATAATCCTCTACTATCAAATGCACGACCCTCCTCAATCCTCCATAATCCTCCAATTGGTGATTTTCGAACGTGCCTCATTCCTCCAAAATCCTCCAAATCCTCCGGAGGATACAAGATTGTTTCTGTCAATCCTTCACAATCCTCCATAATCCTCCACATTCATCCAAAGTAAATTTCCATTATGCCCTCAATCCTCCACAATCCTCCAGGATCTCTTTGAATCATGCTTCCTCAATCCTCCACAATCCTCCACTATCAAATGCACGACCCTCCTCAATCCTCCATAATCCTCCAATTGGTGATTTTCGAACGTGCCTCATTCCTCCAAAATCCTCCAAATCCTCCGGAGGATTATAGAGGATTTAGGAGGGTTAGGGTTAATTAAATGCATCAAAACTTTATGAAAAAAATAAAAACACTTCAGACAGGATAATTTATCATGATGATTACTCCAATCAACTTCACATCATGTCAGCTTTAAGATAATTGGGTAACTATCAACTTTTGTAAATATGTACTAAGGCCCTAAAAAAGTCTCTGGTTTCTGGTCATAGGTCGGCTTCAAAATCAGTACAGTGATTAACTTTTTTTTCTTTTTTTCTTTTTTTCTTTTTTTGTAATTTTTTTTTTTTTTTTTTTGCCAACTAGTGAAATATGTGATACATGTACATGTATACACGGTTATTGGAACAAGACCAAATTTCCCATACACAATGTATGGTGGCTGAGGGAGGCCTCACAAATCAGACATTCTTACCCCTATGTGAAAAAGTCATTTAAAACAGCACAGCAGAATTCCAATCGATCAACAATTGTGGCTGCAATTGGACATTGTTTCATAGCAAAAAACATGTTGACGCATGGGAATGAGGCGACGTACATGTACATGTACATGCAGACCAAAAACCAGAGACCTTTTTTTTTTGGCCGTGGAAATCAAGACTATTTAAAGGGAAGGTTCAGCATTGTTAATTTCAAGAAATAAATCATAAAGCCAACTATCTGTTAATGTTTTTAATTCCGTGTAAGATTCACTTTTTCCCTATTGATGAAAGCACTTTAGAAAGAAAATTTTCAGGATTATTGATACGTGTACCAACATTACACCAAGTATGCTTTTAGATAATAATTTGTTGATAAGATAATGTGATAATTACCAATGTTATACATTCTCTGTATAAAGGCATCTGAAAAATCAGATTGTAATGGATATTAAATGACTAATGACTTAAGAATATATAAACATCTATAAATACTGTACTAGAAATAGTAAAGTAACATGTACTTGTAATGAATATTTAATTAGTATAATTACGAGTGAATACACATCCCACCTGTCCGGAGTGAGGTGTTTAGAATTGCAGATGCTGCCGTATTAAACATAAGCAAGGACATGATGTAATTAAAAAAATAAATGAAATGGGAATGGAGGATCAATGTAAATAGTCAAAATGGTTAGGCCATGTAGTTTTAGATCTCACTGTACGCAGTTCAGTGTTATACGATTTTGTATTGACATGGATACAGTATATTATTCTGTCTGAAGTGCAAGTTTCATTTGAGAGAAAACACTGATATTAATAATAATGTGTACTTATATAGCACACATATCTACCAAACTGGAAGTAAAGACACCTTCATTATTACCCCTGCTCATCGGGCTCATAAATCATTCCTGAAACCATCACAGCTCCCTGGGGAGTACACATCTCAATTGCAGAATCATAGGGCTAATCAAACACAACAGCCTACCCTGTACTCACATGTACCCATTTACTCCTCGTTGGAGAGAAGCAATTATGACCAGTCAAGTGTCTTACTCAAGGACACAAGCACCATGTTTGCTGTTAGTAGGTCAATTCGAACCCACATTCTAATGACTGCCATCAGAACACATCTGATGTGCTGAACCCCTGGGCTGTGGTACTCCACTAAAAAAATATGTACATGTTACAACTTTGTCAGACATTTTGTTTCTGTAAAACATTGTGAATGCCCTTTCACCTTTTTCTCATGATTTGGTTTCCACATTGAGGTGAAGCTTTCACAGGTTACAGGTTGGTTGTTTACTGTACATGTATATTTTGATTCAAAGAAAGTAAACATAATTATCCAGAGAAGCAGTTTTACCAACATTACCAATACCACATGTATGTACCTTACCTGCAATCGACTGGACAACCACTTTCATTTCCAATGGATACCAATATTGTTTGCATTTAATGAATATTGAATATTTCCTGAAATTATTTCCTGACTAGAACCATTAAAGGGACAGTATCTTCATGATAAACAGGGCATGGAATCGGAGTGCAAGTTTTAGATTAACTCAGTGACTGAAAATAATACCCCATATGATAACGTCGTATTACCATTGCTGCTGCATAAATGAGTATGTAATTTTCAGTCACTGTGTTCAACTTAAACTAGAACCCAATTCCATGCCCTGTTGAATGTATGCTCCGATCATGATGATATTACCTCTTTAAAAGAAAACAAAATTACTGAATGTGAAGTTGGTGATTGTACCAAGTATCCTGAGAAATTATTTTGTGAAATGTATTACAAATTTGAAGTGAATGATGACAATGATACTTTTTCCACATTAGAATGAATGTAAAACAGTCAATGCATTTTTCGCCATTTTCATGTTAATGACATATTGAAATGAGCTGAAACTTGGTTGGTTTCTGTACATACACGTATCTCTGAACTCATATAAAGTATGGATACATTTACAGACCCCTTTAAATCTTGGATCTCATTTTCACAACAGTATCATTGTAGTGGTTGAAATAAATTGATTGCCTACAGGGAAGAGAGTGCTCACCAGTGTCTCTGTAACTGATCTTGAGGGATCCATCTTTCTAATTCCCTTAAGCTGTCTTGTTCCTCAAAACTTATGTCTTGTTCCTGTTGCAATGATGTATCAATAACTGTGTCTAGCCATATAAATCTTGAGTTTATACATGCTGTAGTTTCCTGGTGTTTAGGTTAGTCAAGAACCACTCCAGTTGCTTTAGTTTTATCTGCCACAACAGGAGTTATTTATTAAATTTATTGTTATTGGAGTGTCGTGGCCGAGCGGTCTAGCTTACCGGACTCAAGTTCTGGTGTTAGCAGCAGAATGTGGGTTCGAATCCCGGCCGTGACACTTGTGTCCTTGAGCAAGACACTTAACCATAATTGCTTCTCTCCACCCAGGGGTTAAATGGGTACCTGTGAGGGCAGAGTTGGTTGATTAGCCCTATATGCGCTGTAATGGCAGCAATTGAGCTGAATACTCCCCAGGGAGCTAAGATGGTTTCAGGAATGATTTATGAGCCTTATGAGCAGGGGTAATAATATAATGCGCCTTGAGCACCACTCAGTTGGTGGATATGTGCGCTATATAAGTCCACACATTATTATTATTATTATTATTATCCATTGTCCCAAATTTCATAAACATTTTATTTAATAGCATAACATAAATATTGTTAAAATAGTGTTCTAATATTTTTAATAATAAGATTTGATCACATGTACATACATTTAAAAATGTTTTCAGTTTGACTGGTCATTTATAAAAGAATATTCCTTGTTCCGCTATTTCAGTGGCATTTTTAATCAGTAATAATAATAATAATAATAATAATAATAATAATAATGTGTGGATTTATATAGCGCACGTATCCACCAACTAAGTGGTGCTCAAGGCGCATTATATTATTACCCCTGCTCATAAGGCTCATAAGGCTCATAAATCATTCCTGAAACCATCTCAACTCCCTGGGGAGTATACAGCTCAATTGCTGCCATTTCTAGCGCATTATAGAGCAAACCAACTCTGCCTTCACAGGTACCCATTTAACCCCTGGGTGGAGAGAAGCAATTATGATTAAGTGTCTTGCTCAAGGACACAAGTGTCACGGCCGTGATTCGAACCCACATTATGTTGCTAACACCAGAACTTGAATCCGGTAAGCTAGACCGCTCGGCCACGACACCCCAGTACACTCAATCTCAAAATTTCTCAAGATATTTTACAGTTTAATGTAGTGCAGCAATGTTTAACCATCCGTACATGTAGGTGCCATTATTGAACTGGCAAGGAATGCATCACAATGTGTCATAAATTCATTTACTCAATTGGTGGTGAGAAACTACTTAAATTAGGGTTCACAAGGAATATGTATCTTAACCCTAACCCCCTAGGTATTGTGGCTAGGAACCTTCCTGAATCCTTCAATCAGTGCACTTTTGGAAACATGCCCTTATCTTCAAAATGCACCATGTATTTTCATTGATCTTTCATATTCAGCACTTATGGCCTGTACTTCTTGCCAGGTAGTAATTTTGCCCCATTTGAAGAGGTGAAAGTTTCCAACAGTGCTGAATTTTTACCAAAAAGTGTTCCTTGGATAATTTTGCAGGATTTGGCATGGTTAGGGTTAAAAGGGAAGGTACAGGTAATTTCACCAGATTGTTATCTGAAAGCTAACTTGATATGAAGTTGGTGTTTGCATTCAAGGAAAATGGAATTTGAAATTTACTTTTAACATTTTCTCAATTTTAATTAATAATTCAGTAATTTTGTAATTTGGTAATTACTTAAGGTGTACACTCCCTTTATAGTGTAATATCAGAGAGTGAAATGTTTCATGTATGAATTATGCCACTGGATGCTGTCCTCACATCTATAATAATAATAATAATAATAAAGATTTGTAGCTCGCACATATCCACCCTGCTGGGCGCTCAAGGCGCAGAAACAAAGATAAAACATGAATACAAACAATATACAATGATAACATAGGGAAAAATTATGTACTGAGATACATGTACCTACAATGCAATTACAAATATATCATCTTTGAAGAATTGTGACATAAGATGAGTTTTAAGCATTGACTTAAATCTAGTTATACTATGACAAGATTTGAGTTTAGTTGGAAGATGATTCCAGAGTCTCGGAGCCGCGACAGAAAAAGACCTATCACCCCAGTTCCGTTTTGAAGTTGGTTCCTTTAGGAGTGACATGTTGCTGGAGCGCAAATTGCGTGATGGAGTGTAGACTTTAAGCAGTTCAGAAATATAATTTGGAGCAATGTTATTAAAATATTTGTGAACAATTAGCATAAGTTTAAAAACAATTCTCTGTGAAACAGGAAGCCAGTGCAGTTCTTTCAAGATTGGCGTGATATGGCATGACTTTCTGGACAAAGTCACAACACGAGCTGCTGTGTTTTGTATGTGCTGAAGACGCGATATTTGATTCTGCGGGAGACCGTAGAGGAGAGCATTCCCGTTATCGATCCGTGATGTGACAAACGCATGTATAATTTGTTCAGCAGCACTTTTATTCAAGTATTTCCTTATTCGGCTAATATTTCTGATATGAAATGATGATATGCGAACAATGTTGGAGATATGAGGTTTTAAAGTCATTGTCGAGTCAAATATAACACCCAAATTACGTGCTTGTGATGAGGGGGTTATCTGCGAGTCACCAATTGTAATAAATGGAAGAGAAACTTTAGACAATTGCTGACGTGATCCAAATAGAACACATTCTGTTTTTTCGTCGTTCAATTTCAGGAAGTTTGTCATGTCCTTGCTGCTTATCTATAGGGAACTTTTCTTGCTTCAGGGACTTCAAACTATTTGATTCATCAAATGCCAATACTAGTACATTAATTGCCACACCATTAAAGCCCTGAAGTATTGCAAACATGCTTCGTTATTAATTACAGTATTCTACAGAATAATAATAATAATAATAACTAGACGGCAGTGTTTGTGATATTACAAACACATAGGTGTTCGAGTTTTGTCAGGGCAGTGATGATGACGTCGGAATGTTTTTTAAAGAAACTTTGCATTATTATTTTTGAATATTAAACTTTGACTTCCGGTTTGGACAGGAAGTAAAGGTCAAATTGGGGTCATGTTTTTGTAAAGATTTTTGACAGTTAACAATCTGTACAATAGTGCAAAAACTGTGAATTTACCTCTTGTGGTTGTTCAGATATGATTTTTTTAAATATTAAACTTTGACTTCCGGTTTGGACAGGAAGTAAGGTCAAATTGGGGTCATCTTTTTGTAAATATTTTTGACACTTAACGATCTGTACAATGGTACAAAAATTGTGAATTTACCTCTTGTGGTTGTTGAGATATGATTTTTTTTAATATTAAACTTTGACTTCCGGTTTGGGCAGGAAGTAAGGTCAAATTGGGGTCATCTTTTTGTAAATATTTTTTGACAATTAACGATCTGTACAATGGTACAAAAATTGTGAATTTACCTCTTGTGGTTGTTGAGATATGATTTTTTTAATATTAAATTTTGACTTCCGGTTTGGACAGGAAGTAAGGTCAAATTGCAGTCACCTTTGTGTAAATATTTTTTGACAATTAACAATCTGTACAATGGTGCAAAAACTGTGAATTTACCTGTTGTGGTTGTTGAGATATGATTTTTTTAAATATTAAACTTTGACTTCCGGTTTGGACAGGAAGTAAGGTCAAATTGGGGTCACCTTTGTGTAAATATTTTTTGACAATTAACGGTCTGTAAAATGGTACAAAAATTGTGAATTTACCTCTTGTGGTTGTTGAGATATGATTTTTTTAAATAATAAACTTTGACTTCCGGTTTGGACAGGAAGTGAGGTCAAATTGGGGTCACCTTTTTGGAAATATTTTTGGACAATTAACGATCTGTACAATGGTACAAAAATTTGAATTTACCTCTTGTGGTTGTTGAGATATGATTTTTTTAAATATTAAACTTTGACTTCCGGTTTGGACAGGAAGTAAGGTCAAATTGGGGTCACCTTTTTGTAAATATTTTTTGACAATTAACGATCTGTACAATGGTACAAAAATTGTGAATTTATCTCTTGTGGTTGTTGAGATATGATTTTTTTAAATATTAAACTTTGATTTATCGTAATTCGATATCTGATGACCTAATCATGACGTCACAAATTTTGTTCCATCTACGTGTTAAGTTCTAAGTATATGCCAAGTTTCAAGTTCATGTGAAGTTTGCAAGTATGTGTTTTTTTGTAGACAATCTATGGGGAGAAGAAGAAGAAAAAAAGAAAAAAACCGAACAAAAACAATAGGTGTTTCGGGTGCATACCCGAACACCTAATAATAATGTGGACTTATACAGCGCACGTATCCACCAAAGGCGCATTATATTATTACCCCTGCTCATCAGGCGCATAAATCATTCCTCAAACCATCTCAGCTCCCTGGGGAGTATACAGCTCAATTGCTGCCATTACAGCACATATAGGGCTAATCAAACACAACAAACAACTCTGCCCTCACAGGTACCCATTTACCCCTGGGTGGAGAGAAGCAATTATGGTAAAGTGTCATGCTCAAGGACACAAGCACCATGGTCGCGGTTGGGATTCGAACCCACATTCTGATGACTCAGCCATCAGAACACAAATCCGATGCACTAAGCCGCTCGACTGAAGGCAGACTATTCACATTTCTGTGTTTGGCTAAGGTAGTCATGTGAGTTTCTGTCAACAGTATCAAATAAACCTAAAATACAAAAAGCGTCCATGTTAAGCAACTGACCAATGGAGATATGTTAATCAAAATCCCAAATTCACCAGTTAGATTTGTTAATTGGTGATGTGGGAGGTGCATACAAAATATGTGCATAATAGGACACCGTTATGTTAATGGTGTTATTTCAGACGAATTTGATAATGCTTGTCTTTTTGTATGTGCATATAGGCCTATGTATGCACATGCTGGCTTTGAGTTTTTCCAAGTGGGCGTGATGTCAATAAGCCAGTTTGATAGCTTATTGGGATTTACTTCGAATTACCAAAATTAGAATCTGATATTCACGTTGAAGGACAGTAAATGATAAAAAATGTAATTTTAAAAGTGATTCAACTTAATACTGCATCTGGGATTTTTTTAAAGAAAGTGCATATAATGCTTGAGATTTGAACTTCAGTATGTGTAACATTTGGATCCAATATGCATGTCAAATGCGTAACAAATGAGTCTCACTGTTACGGATGTCAAATGATAAATGAAAATCTAGAGTCCAGATTTTTTGGACAGAAAATAGTACTAAGTTTCAGGATTTTTTTAATTTGTACATAAAATGAATTTGTGTAATGTATTATACACAGGTAAGTGTAGACTATCGAGTGCATTATCTTTGTAAGAACAATAGTACATGTAGCCTTGTTAGGTTGGTTATTGATTGAAATAGATACACACCATTACCTTGAATCATAATGATAATCACACAAATATTTAATTTTGGCATAATCATAACCTTGTAATGCAGTACAGATCCAGAGCTAGCCAGGCCTACTCAAGTCCTATTGCTTAAAGAGCCTTCCCATCAGTCAGATCACAAACCCAGTTTGATAGAGTTGCTTAGCAGCTGATTTCTCCTTAATCATTCCAATCCTCTGGTTTTCAAGAAAAATATAATCACACTAACCTATGGAAATTTCAACACAATAGGTGCTGACATTCTTGAGTAAACAAACAAAAAACTGTTCCTCGTTTTTTTGTGTTTATGTTTTACTACCAACAAACTATTTAAAAGTTGGCCATGTAATCAGTATGCTTATTAGTCTTAAGAATAAAACAGAGTGCTCCGTAAAATGGTTTATTATTGGTAGCAAATGAGTGACACAAAATGAAAAAATCATGGTGAACGTGCATGCAAATTCACTCACTAACTGGTGGAAAATGCTTAAATTCAATTAGCAGATTTATTTCTGCTATTGTAGGTAACATAAAAATTCTGATTTGCCTAAATGGTGTTGTCGTAGCCCCAGCACTGGTTACTTGATCATTAATCTTTCTCAGGTCAAAATATATGTAAATAGATATCTTAATTCCACTGTTGTAGCTCCCACATTGGTCATGACTATTTGGCCTTGTGACTATTTGGCCTTGTGACTGATACACATGTTCATTAATCTGAGGAGTATAGGATTTAGAACATTTTGAGTTTAGAAAATCATTTTTTATTTAATGGTTTTCTGCACCGGCGTTATTAAGCCATCATTCACAGAGCAGCCATATTGGTTTTCTGATGTACCTGAAAGGTTCATTCATATCCAAGTTTGATGAACCTTTTAAACCAGGGGTTTTGAAGGTGAGAATGGACGAATGGAGAAGTTCATATTCTAAAGCTTGGAATAATTTCCAGTTTTTCTTAAATGGAAGGTACAACATTAAGTAAGACTAATTGCGGTGACACCATGTAAGAATCTCAATTGAGTAGTAATTAGTTCTGAAAAGAACTGGGGGTACAACTCGACGTTTCGATCAGTATGCTCTGATCGTCCTCAGGAGAATGCCGGACTCTTGAAACTGCTGCTGCTTAAGTAGGCTGCTGGAGGATCATCCCCTGCTGGAGGATCATCCCCTGCTGGAGGATTAGTTCGTTGAGGCGCGCAGGCGGGAAACTGTGAGACTATGGGACTAGGATCCTAGGTGTGAGAGGAGTGTGTGCTCACTGAACTGAATCAGTTGTTAACAAGCACAGGGAAGGAGGGTGGTTGACTTAGGATATAGGGGATCCCTCAGTCTGGGGTTGGTTATGGACTTTGGATATAGAAGATCCTTCAGTCTGTAGTATGGGTCGCCAAATGTCGCTGATGAAGAAACCGATGTCCTGTGGCACAGTGTCGTGTTTGACGATCTCGATGGCCTCTCTGATGCGTCTGGGGTGCCATGCGTCGATGGGTGTGATGAGTTGGGCTGCCTGCCAGTCGATTTGGTGGTCCTTGATGTGCGAGTGCTTGACGATGGCGGACTTCTCGAAATCTCCTCTGCGGCCGTGTGCTCGGTGTTCCTTCAATCTGATGGGGAGGTTGCGTTTTGTACAACATTGGTAATGTTGTACAACATTGGTAATGTTGCCAAATGTATGCTTACTCCTTTTGAATCAAGATACATGTACATACAACATTGAACAGAAAACTTGTGAAGTTTCAGCTTATCATGTTGTGCTTTAATGAGAAGTGTTTTGAATGAAAATGCACTTTTGTGTATATTCATTCTAACATGGAATTGAGAAAGAGTAATCTTTGCTAAATTCTAACTGGAAATTATGTCACTTTTCTATAAGTGATGCTACCTCATTATTTATAGGAAATATTTATTTCCATCTTCAGTTTACATGAAGTAAGTTTCACATTACAATTTCATAATTCTAAACCTTACCTTGAAATGTTTATATTATTGTTATCCTTATCATTAAAACTTCAAAAACCTAGACAAAATATTAATAAGGGCTCTGCCCAGTGTCCATAAGTGTATGTGTTTACAAATATTGTTAATAATATAACCTTTGTGCTTGATGTAACTTGTAATATGTCTGGTAATTATGTATATTAGCTTTTGGACATCATCCACTATAGATGTACACGTATATGATTTGATTTGCAGTAATGACACCTGATACATTGCATCCATGTGCAGCTGCCAGTCTAGCATACACAAAATGTATTCTCTAACAAATCTATTTTTGGCAAATTAGGCTAATTAGCAATCAATGCTATTGACGATTATTTTATTGTTTAAAATAATTTGTTATAATAAATCTCAACCAATTGATTTCCTTAACTAAGATTTTCCTTCTACAGAATCGAAAGCAAACATGAAGTGACGATACTCAAAGGACTTAATGAATTAATGGTTAAGTTTTATGGACCGAAAGGAAGTAAGTATGGCTTTTTTCTTACATGAAGATCATGTAGTATGTCACGTACTCAGGAAAATCTATGAAGTGGCAGTCTTTGATTACTGTTGCTACTTTCTAAATGTTGTTAACAGATTCAGTGTTGTATAATTAGATCCATAGAAGTAGAACGTAAGGAATCACAGCCAAATCTGATAGACTATTATTTCAGATGTATTAAAATACCAAAGAAAAATTGCAGCAGTCTATAGGGAATATTCACGTGCCCTAAGTCTTCTCAGGTTCTATTCATGAAATGAAGCCCTTTGAGCACATGATGCATTTTCTGTCATCTGGATCATGGTACACCTACTTACATTTTATAGCACGTATTTAATTCACATTCATGTACATGCTGGCCTTATATGCGATGCTACATACGGTATTGCATGTGGCTCACTGCCTCCATGGCTAATTTCGGCATAATTTTAAAAGTGCATGTAAGCCTGAGAATTTGCCCTACTTTGAAGTCAAAAATTTACCAAAAAATTTAAAGGGTTTAAGTAACACATTGATGATATTGGCATAATTGTTTGCTTATTCTCCTCTCTATATATTTACCAACCAATATATGTTAAAGTTGATATAGTATGTCATTAATGAGAAAATAGTGAAAATTCATTCAAAGTGTTCTAACATGAAGATATTTCACTTTTCTTCAAAGATACATTATCTTAGACAAAAAAAATTCTAGGGAAGACTGATATTATTATTGGCTTTACACCAAGAAAGTTTAACATTTGGTTATTTTTGAATTAATTTACCCTTAAAACACAGGATGCATTTTTTGTGGAATGTGTGTTAATGCCTTAATACAATTCCATAAGAATCAAGATATACATGTATTTAAAAAAAATAATAACCTGTGAAAGTTTCAGTTTATTTCATTGTGTCGTTAACGACAAAATAGTGAAAATACATTTAGACAGTTAGTATAAATTCCTACTTGGAATTTCTGTTTATGGATGCAAAAGATTTTTTGAAAATTATTTCACTAGTTTTTATTAAAATAGTGGTACCTCATCAGACAGAAATTTTTTGAAGAGATGTTTGATACCATCATCAACAAAGTAATTTTCATGTCAATCTGTTATCATTTAAATTTGTTAATACATAACTGATAGTGTAATACGGCTTTATACAATTTCATATTTTTATGTTCATCTGATGCCATATTGGATCATACTAAGTTATGGTTCAGGATTACATGATCTGGATCTATCAACCATATCATATGGCATGTATGTCCTCTGATTAAGATCAGGATTTGCATGAAACAAAAAACAAAAAAAAGTCTCCGGTTTCTGGTCTCCGCATGTGTCGACTCAGACCCACGCATCATCATTTTTAATTTTCTTTTTTTGGGGGCTATGAAACGATGTCCAATTGCAGCCAAAATTGCTGGATCGATTGGATTTCTGCCGTGCTGTGTTTTAAATGACTTTTTCACATAGGGATATGAACATTTGCCTGATTTGTGAGGCCTCTCTTAGCCACCATACTTTGTAATTTTGGTCCCCGCGTCTACATGTATCCTGTATTTCCCTGTTGGCAAGAATAAAAAAAGATTACCCCCCCAAAAAAAAATAAATAAATAAAAAGCGCGTCACCGCACCAATTTTGAAGCCGACCTTTGACCAGAAACCGGAGACTTTTTATTTTTGCCTTAAAGTCTTTTTTTCTTTCTTTGTTGAACTCATGTCAAGAATTACTGAACTCATGTCAAGATTTCATATACACACAATATAAACAATGGTAGAAAGCTCTGATATTAATTGCCTTCACACCCTGCAGTGTGCAAGCACAGCATTCATAATGACAATCCCCAAACGGCTTCCAATATTTCACCAGTGGCTCATGAAGGTTGAACAGGCAGGTAGGCAGGCTATGATCCTGGTGATGTCGTGACCAAGTCCAGGTTTATATCTCACATAATGTTTGAATGAAACTGAAGGAAACAATTCCTTAGACAAACCAACCATACTCTGTCCCTTTTCATAATTGATGTTTGATTACAGTGGTATGAATGACATAGCTAGTGTTCGTGCAGTTTTACATTCAGAATAGCAGTCTTGTTATTAAAAGAATATTGTTTATCAAGATAATATACACCATTAATATGTCACTGTGCCTGCATACTTGAGAATCAAGACAATTTATGTATGCGTAGGCCTAAATTAAATTGTCTTTTTTTTATATAAAATCTATTGGTAGAGACCTGTGAGTGACTGCTCAGGTTTCTAAGAACATTGTGGTGATTCAATATAATTTCTGGCTCAAAATCAGTATATTTTACAAAAATATTAGAGAGCAGAATCTTTTGCTTTTGACAACATGTTCTTTTTTGTTCATCTCCTCTATAAAAAATACTGGGTGGAAATACAATTTTGATAGATTATATTGTTTAATGACTACATTTACAGCAAGATATTGTCTGTTAATAAGGCTGTATCAGGTACCCGGATACCCAACCGAAACTGCCATAATTACCTGGTTCAATTTTTTAGTTCCAATTACCCGTAAATGACTTTTGAAAATTTTTACTGAATATTTAAGCCACACAAATGGAAGTCTCCATTTTTTTAAAACAAAATGTGTGTGGTGAATGGGGATGCTACAAGTCATTTTAAATATAGAGGCAGGAAATTATTACAGTAAGTCAACATTTATTATGACTCTAAACTTGTTTTCATACTGGTTATTTTATCCATTCAGGAGTAATTATGTGTTTTTACAAAATTGCCAAAAACGCTTAGCCTTAGGTGATAATAGATGTATCTATCTCTATATTAAATTTTGTTGAATTGATTCTAATGGTGTGTACACGTATGTACAAAATAAATTGCCTGTCAATTTACTACATGTACCTTGTTTGTCTCAATGTGAGGGGGTTGATCATTGATTTGGTCATTTAAATTATTGTCTGTCTGACGACATGAGGACATGTAAGAAGCAACATTTTCTGGAGTAGAGCAGAAACTATCTCCTTAAAGGAGATGTACGCTTTTGGCAAATATCCACTGTCCTGATTACAAAATTACTGAAGTATAATTTAAAAACTTCCTTGATGTGAAGTTGGTAACTTCTTTGATGTGAAGTTGGTGATGGTTCATTTTCAACATTGGAATGAATACTAACAAGTCTGAATACACTTAAACTATTTCTCGTTAATGACACTGAAATAAGCTGAAACTTTCACAGGTTGGTTTCTGTACATCACTCTTGATTATAAATCAAGAATGGATGCGTTTACAGACATTTTATAGAGTGCCATGGCTGAGTGGTTTAGTACATCAGACTTGTGTTCTAATGGCTGAGTTGTCAGAATGTGGGTTCCAATCCTGACCATGATCGTGGTACTAAACATGTATGACCTTGAGCAATACACTTGACCATATTTGCTTCTCTCCACCCATGATTAAATGAGTATATGTTAGGGCATATTTGGTTGTTGTGTTTGATTAGCCCTACATGTACATACATGTATATGCGCCAAAAGCCAAAACGACTGTAATTGAGCTGTATATTCCCAAAGGAGGGTTTCAGGATTGATTAATGAGACTGATGAGCAGGGGCAATAAAGACGCCTTGAGCACCAGTTGGGTGGATATGTGCGCTATATATTAATTATTATTATAAATCAGTAGTGTATAATTCCCTTAATTGCCATCCCAATTAGTTTTTAGGCACCGAGTCTTACATGCATTTGCCATTTTTTTCAGTGGAATGGATATGGTGTATAAAAAAGAATTCACAATGTACATGCATACACATAATTAACATTTTAAAGGAGTGTAAACCATTGATATAAACTCAAGAAGAAGCAGAATTATCAAATCTAAAAGCTTATTTGGGTTTAAGATGTGATGGTGCACCCTGAGAAGTTATTCTATCTGACATGTTGTAATTTTTGAGAAAACATAGAATACTAATTTAAATCTAAAATGTATCATTAAGTAGAAATTACAACAACATTGGTTGTATCGGTTAGAGTCAAGATATTAAACAAACAACCTGTGAATGTTTCAGCTCAATGCAGAGCCTCAGTCATGAAACAAAGTATGAAAATATGTAAAATCTTTACAAAAAACACTTCTGACTAAATTATGTTGTAAAATATCTCATTTAGGAGTATTTGTTTTCCTTTCAAAAAGGTAATTAACAATGTTCTATTCAAAATAAAAATTAAGAATAAAAAACACAGGCGATACATAATTACAGACATTCTGCCAAAATTGTAATTATCCTTTGAACTATTAAACATTGGCAAGCAACAATTGCATCAATATTCAAACAGGAGATAAAAATATGCACATAAATAATATAAAAACATAAGCATCCCATGGAAATTTAATGAAGGCCTGCATGATTGTACCTGTCCCATATGTGTGTCAAATAGATTATGAAGGTCATTCTTGTGTTTCAATTAACAAGGATGTCATCTCGGTACTTGGAAAGCCTCAATTTTAATTCTATTGGGAACAAGTCCTTATCCAAGTGCTTGTTTAGCTCTACAAATCACTCCGATAATAATCCAAGTCAGGAATAGAACATTTGAAAACAAAAGTATAGATGCATTTACAGACAATTTACCAAAAATGTATACAGGCTTTGAAAAATTAGACAATGTTGTACCGTTTTATGAAAATAATTGTAGGAGGTTTTGGTATTCTCTTACTTGAGAGCAAGCTCCTAATCACAGTCTATATTGGCTCATTGGTCATTACATTTATTTAAATTATGGTTCAAACTCATGTAGAGAATTTCATGCTAGAGATATGAACCCAGTATATTGAAAGGGATATTTTGAATGAATTTGCTGTTGTTGATGTGCCTGGAGTAGCTAGGGTGATAACACCTACGGCACACTGTGATGTTAGGATCGTGATCATACAGTGTACAATTCACAATATATGTAACTCTTGAACATCTTGCAATTTTTTGCAAGTGTTAATTGGTTTTCATGCATATTATTACAATTTCTGTTCATGTAACATAACATTTTCAAAACATTGGTCTTTTTTATGACATTTATGCATCAGTCTTTCAGGAACAGTTTTTTAAAAAGAGGGGAATTAATGGGTGACATGAACACATAATTGACATCAATTTGTCTAAAGATATAAAACGGTGATAAGTAAGACTAATTGCGGTGACACCATGTTGAATCTCAATTGAGTAGTAATTAGTTCTGAAAAGAACTGGTGGTACAACTCGACGTTTCGATCAGTGTGCTCTGATCATCCTCAGGAGAATGCCGGACTCTGGGGAATGCTGCTGCTTAAGTAGGCTGCTGGAGGATTACGCGAAGACAGGATGCTGGTGGATTAGTGCGTTGATGCGTGCAGGCGGGAACTGTGGATCCTAGGGGTAGGGGGAAGGAGTGTGTGCTCACTGAAGTGAATCAGTTGTAGACAAGCACTAGGGGAAGGAGGGTGGTTGACTTAGGATATAGGAGATCCCTCAGTCTGGGGTGGGTTGTGGACTTTGGATATAGAGGATCCTTCAGTCTGTAGTATTGGTCACCAAATGTCGCTGATGTGGAAGCCGATGTCCTGTGGCACGGTGTCGAGTTTGACGATCTCGATGGCCTCTCTGATGCATCTGGGGTGCCATGTGTCGATGGGTGTGATGAGTTGGGCTGCCTGCCAGTCGATTTGGTGGTCCTTGATGTGCGAGTGCTTGACGATGGCGGACTTCTCGAAATCTCCTCTGCGGCCGTGTGCTCGGTGTTCCTTCAATCTGATGGGGAGGTTGCGTCCTGTTTCGCCGATGTACACCTTACCGCACTCACAGGGGATCCGGTAGACTCCCGCTCTGTTGTTTGGGTCCGGTTTGTCCTTGTGGGTGTGTAAAAGTCCTTGGAGTTTGCTGGAGGCTGAGTGGAACATATCGATGCCTGCTCGTCGGAGGATGCGTTGTAGTTTGTGAGACGTCGAACCTAGATAGGGGAGACAAGCAGAAAGGGTTAGATTACTTACCTTGCTTTCGGGGTTTGGAACCGGCTTCGCTGTGCTGATCTTGCTGGGATTGTAACCGTTGCGTTTGAGGGTGGTTCGGATGTGCTGTAGTTCCTTGGGAAGGCTGTCATTGTCACAAATGTTGTAGGCGCGTTGTACGAGGGTACGGTTGACCGATGACTTGATGCTTGGGTGATGGAAGGAGCGCTGGTTCAGGTACCGATCTGTGTGCGTGGGCTTTCTGTAAACGTTGTGGTGTAGGGAGCCGTCTGGGTTTCTGGAAATGCCAACATCAAGGAACGCGATCTTGCCGTCTTCTTCTGTTTCCATGGTGAACTTGATGCTCGGGTGTTGCTGGTTGAGATGTTGTAGAAATTCCTGGAGTGTGTCTCTGCTATGTGGCCAAACCACAAAGGTGTCATCCACGTATCGGAGCCACAGCTTCGGTTGGATGTCGGCAGTGTTGAGGGAAGAGTTTTCAAACTCTTCCATGAAAATATCAGCAAGGACCGGGGATAGAGGAGATCCCATAGAGGTCCCAGCTGTCTGCTCGTAGAACTTGCCCTGAAACTGAAAACAACTTGAAGAGACACATGTTAGTAGCAAATCATGAATTTGGTCAGGGGTGAGTGATGTGCGATCATCAAGGGAAAGATCTTGTACGAGTATGTCCTTCACCAGGAGGCATGTCTCTGTAGTTGGGACATTGGTGAATAGGGAGACAACATCAAAACTAACCAAGATGTCGCTGGGTTGAAGGGTGAGGCCCTGGGTGATGTCAACAAACTGACTGGAGTTGGACACATGGTGCTGAGTGAGACCCACCAAGGGTCGGAGGATCTTAGCTAGATGACGGGCTGTATTGTACCTCCAGTTCTTTTCAGAACTAATTACTACTCAATTGAGATTCCACATGGTGTCACCGCAATTAGTTTTACTTATCATCCTCACCATGCAAAGCTACAAGTTTTACCTAAACGGTGATAAATTATGTGTTTGAGGTCACCAGTGTTTGATTAGTTTTAAATAACTGAAATGCCAACAGGCCATTATCATGTTTTATCTTGTAGTTCATATACATGTAGAGTATCAGACTATCATCAAAAAACAAATGGACATTATACGAATTGGATTGTATTTGTTCGCATGTTGATTTGATCAACGGCAATATAATGCAATTAGGTTATTCCTACAGTGGCTTAATTTAACATTTTCTGACTAATGTACATTGTGCAGATATTTTATAGCACCATGGAGATTGCACAAGAGCAATCTCTTAAAATATCCAGGATTCTTCAAACATAGTATAATATTACATATTTTCTTTGTTTTACACATGTACCAGTAGCTTTGCATTGCATTGTACGTGTGCAGACAAATGTTCTCTTTATTCATGCTGTATTCATGCTTTACCCTCCATGTTTTTGCCAATGTGTAGTGGGATTTGTTTGCATTCTAAGATAAAACATATAAACATTCATTCATTAAAGGTTTATTAAAAATTACATTCACAGCCAACCAGCTGAATTACAGCAATGAGAAAGATACAAATTTATATGATACATAAAACATCAACCACAAACAATCATTATCAGTCAAGGAAAATGAAAAAAAACCAGTATTAACAAACAATACATGCATATGAAATGTGAAAAACTTGGTAGTAAAATGTATGTTAAAAAAGTAACAGGCAATGAAAATTGGAATGCTATAATGTTTAAAGTGAAATCGTATTTTTTCAACAATTGCACATAATATAGGGTACTGTAAAACTGGTAATTTTCGCGCAACATTTTTTTTCGCGCTTTTCGCGTAACGATTAGACAGCGCGAATTTAAAAACACGCGAATTTATTACCCGCCCGGTGGATTGGTAAGTTACTAATATTGTCTTTGTTTACCTCTACCCCCAGCCCCGTAATGAAGACGTACCTACATGTACATACATGTATATATAAGCATTGTGCATAGCGCCGGTGCACGACTTCGGCACTATAATTAGGTCACCTTTTGAAGTGGTAAATACGTGTCAACCACATCGTGTGCATTGTACTACAAGTCAAATATTTACCGTGCGCGAAAGCAACAACCTGTGAATGTGTCGGTAGGGTGGCTGAGCGCGAAAAATTACTCGCGCGAAAATTACCAGTTTTACAGTAGTAAGCTTGTGAGATTTCCTTAGGTCACAACTATTGTACCCTGTAGATAGCTGCTCCTTTAAATAGAACAAAGATCCAGATAATTTTTGAGTCTTGTCCTTGGAATGTCAAGTGAAGCATGCAATCTGTATGGACAACATTGATGCATCCTAACATGTAAGTCCTGGTCATTTGCCCTATGGGTTTTTTTCTCTTATAACAAGGGTGACTTTGATGGTTGAGGTAAGATAATTGGTTCTTGATAGCCATCACCTGCGTACCTGATATAACCTTTTATTAGCTGTGCAGTACCTCTAACAGGCCTGATAAGACTGATAACAATGGGGGTGGGGAGTGATTATTATCTTGTTTTTGTTTTCGAAATCATTTTTGTAATTAAATTTTTCTTCACTCGAAACCATATTTTGGATTCCCAGAATTGTAGAGCCCCACCTCATTAGGGGCAATAGGTGCATTAGGTGGGTCCTTGGTGATCACCACAGCACGATTGCTCCTCATACCTCTTCACTTAATCCAGAAATGTACATAAACCAATCATCTGAACAAATTCTGGTGACGTGCACTGCAATGACGTTATTTCTTTTCATGCACAATCTTGCATTTTAATAACATAGCAAGTGATGTCATGTGAAAAAAGGGCAGTGTTTTTAATTTCAAATTTTAATTTCTCTGAATAATCTGTGTAAACACAAAAACAAAATTCCATCGAGTATTTACAGTATGTTTAACCAGCAGAATAGAAGAAATATGATAGGATGAAAATGTTGTCTCTTAATGCTGGCTTTGTGTGTATGAACTGTATACATGGACATTAACGTGTTGCTTCATGACATAAAACGACAAACATTTTTAATGGGTTTCACTGAGCGCTTCAAACGACACACATAATGGGCAATTTTCCTTTTTGTGCACATGCAGGGGGTATGCACGTCAATTTTATCAGACAAAAGGTAAAAAAATGGTCAGTGAAAAACTGACAGAATGCCGATTAATGCATGTTGGG
Source organism: Zoroaster sp. YZ-2022 (assembly GCA_029582265.1). NCBI lineage: Eukaryota > Metazoa > Echinodermata > Asteroidea > Forcipulatida > Zoroasteridae > Zoroaster > Zoroaster sp. YZ-2022. Next base: position 47,739,844 of record CM055820.1, read on the forward strand.
TCCTTATTCATTAGTGAAGGCATACTTATTGTGTAATATGTTGATATGGTACGGTACACATCACAACTAGCTTCCTTAGTTGGTTATATCACCTGCTTCATTGAAATGTATAGAGAACTCGGTCACTGTTTCAATTATTCCTTGGAATAGAACTGACATCTTCACAGACCATACATGACTGAATTCATTGATTTTAAATAGTTTCGAGGTATATGTTTGTTGTACAAGGTAACAGTAGTATGTAGGCCCTCCTTGACAGCTTTGATTTACATTATTATTCTGCAAGTGTCCTTAAAAAACATAAAAATGCAATATATTTTATAAAGAAAGTAAACATAAAACAAATTGTTTACACCAAAGCATGTTTAATTATTGCTCAAGAGATCCTTAAAAGGGAAGGTACATTGGTATTTGACATAATTTCAACCCTCTAGTTTTCAAGAAATATAAATTTAACTTGCTGGATGGCAACTTATTGTACATAACAATTGTTGTTTTCTCATATCATTACATGCCTTCTATTAGCTGTACAGTAATGTGATCTGAGACTGTTTAATTTCATTATATATATACTTCCCCATAACCTTGATAGCTTCCTTGTCACATGCTGGCAATTTTCCATAGTTAAATTCATGTAGTGCAAATAATCTTTTTCTGGATACAAGGTCCTGTGTAGCAGTTATTGGTTTGTTTCCTTAAATTTCAAGTTGGAGGAGGATGCAAAAGGTTTCAACTATCTGGAGTGTACAGTGTACTTCATTTAGGTGATTTCCAGTAATTTTTATTTTCCTCTGAAAAATGCTGATTTCCTCAAACAAATAAAATAAAATAAATTAAAAAACATATAATTTGTCAAATGCATGCTTTAGCAGTTAATTAAATGCATCATTAAACTTATATGGCAGGACCCACCATAAATTGTTGTTCGAGACTTAAATGCTGTAAAACCATGTCAAATATTTTGTGACGTGTAATTTTTAAGTATTAGTTTTACTTTCTATAGTAATGTTCCAATGAAGCACAATTTCCAAAAATCCACAGTTTGTAAAAATTTCAAAAGCATCATGGGTGATCTTTGAAGATTTTCCTGTATTATTTTAAGGATTGACTTCCTTTTTGTTCAAGCAAGGGCATCACTTACTTGTAATTTTTTTACCAGGTTAATCTTTTTTGAACCATTTCCATCTTTAAATTCCCACAAGAATATCAGTTTTCTTGGCCTATAAGCTTCCTTGGCCTAAAGCATTACTACTTATTTTGTCGTTACGAGGGTGCCTATTGAAATCTGAATCTATTCACATTTGAACATGATCATTGTGACTTAAATGTCAAACTCTTTAAGTACAGCTGTTCAGTGGGATTCGGTCATCTGCTAACTTTCCAAAATGCATCCACCATCCAGCCATTAAGATATGAGAAGAAGACTGACCAGACCCTAAGGACGTAGGAAAGTGATCTATAGTGGCTATAGTGTAATTTGGTATAAAAATCTAGTTCATAGTTGAGGACTCTAGAATTTCACAGAGCAAACTCAAAGTAACATTTCATTAGTTATCTACCTCTTGCATACATAGTATATTGTGTACATATACATGTATATATGTATATCACAGTAATTTATACGCACTCGTAATCCCACACGATTTCTTCTTATGATAGTGTATTCATCGGGAATAGTGTACAGGAGGGCTGTCTAGTTTCCAGTATCAACTTCATGCTGAAGAGGAGTAGACTGCCAAGAGTTTCTATTACCAGTCTAACTGTGGGGGGTCATTGCACTTAGGAGGCACCATTGTGTGCATTAATGTATTATATGTACTATGCTGTAATTCATACATGTATACTTCTGAAATTGCCTAATATCAACAGTGTCAAAGCTGAATGCTCTGCAAATGGTGCCCCACATGTACATGTTGAGCACAGAGCAGATACACAAATACACTAGGGCTTTATTGTCAACGCATATTGTATACACGTGCTAACATGCACATTACAACATACATACATGTACACATGTACATCATGCATATTTTAATAAAAAAATAAAAAAATTATAATTCCATAATGTGTTTGCATGATGCTATACCCAGTGGTGCATGACAATCACTTCACATTCACATAATTGTGGCATGTTTTGAAATCATCAAAGAGCTCGAATGTATTGCTGTATTAATTCTCTCCAAAGCTGAAATGAATATATATGACAACTTGTGAGGGTATAGATTAATAGTACAGTGTATGTATGTAATTGTGTTTTTGATAACCATTTGGCATTGAAGTTGACATACAGTTACATTAAAGACACATGTTTTGTGTAACTACTCCCCAGGGAGTCGTACACCCCAGGATTGATTGATTCTATTGCTCTCCATTGACCACATATAGAATAATTACATGTGTACCTTGTAATTTGTATACCAGAACATGAACATGGACTGTACCTGTATGTACATGTACTGTACAAGTGTGATGGACCTTACATGTATAGTTAGCCAACCGAGTATCTATGCATGATGATCATGATAAGCCTTTTTCACACTACATGTAGTTGAATTCCCTGGGACATTCTCAGGGAATTATGGTCAATGTTTTTTACACATTGCTTTATCCCCAAGCTGTCCCACAAACTTGGCTACTCCAGAGTAACGTTATAAGCAGTTAAACCCTGGTTTTTTTACTTCCCAGGGAAAAGGAGGGGAGTGTGAAACAAAAGTTTAAGTGATGGAGAAATCAAGAAACAAGCAAGGAATGTCAGGAAAAAGAAGGAAACATTTCCAGTATTATGCTTGAAAATGTAAAACTTGTGAGCTCCGAATTGATGTTATTTAGTATGAGATGGTCTACACTAAAGACTTACATGTTTATCATACATGTATATTAATCACTTTCTTATTTTCTCCTTGATTCCAGCTCCTTATGATGGTGGTGTATGGAAAGTAAGAGTTGATCTACCCGACAAATATCCATTTAAATCTCCATCAATTGGTGAGTAGCATTGATTAAAGGAAATTGCTTCTGTGAGTACGCTTACTCTCTTTGAATCAAGATATACATAAGGGAAGGTACAACATTTGTATTGTTGGCAAAACTGCTTCTATAAGTATATTTACTCTCTTTGAATCAAGACATACATAAGGGAAGGTACAACATTTGTAAAGTTGGCAAAACTGCTTCTATGAGTATGCTTACTCTCTTTGAATCAAGACATACATAAGGGAAGGTACAACATTTGTAATGTTGGCAAAACTGCTTCTATGAGTATGCTTACTCTCTTTGAATCAAGACATACATAAGGGAAGGTACAACATTTGTAATGTTGGCAAAACTGCTTCTATGAGTATGCTTACTCTCTTTGAATCAAGATATGCATAAGGGAAGGTACAACGTTGGTAATGTTGGCAAAACTGCTTCTATTACATGTGCTCTCTTTGAATCAAGATATACATTAAACAACCAACCTGTGAAAGTTTCATCTCAAGGCAGAGTCTTAGACTTGAGAAAAGTTTGAAAAAGCATTCTCAATTGTTACAGAAAACACTTTTTGTAAATGCATTCTCTATAATGAGAGCACTTCAGACAATTATTTTTCAGGATGACTGGTTCATTTACCATGCTCATATCAGCTAAATGTTTTTTGTTTTTTTGAGTAATTTATCAGGAAATAACCTATGTTGTACCTTCCCTTTAATTACTTGATTTAAAATAAAAAGAAACATTCATTGTCATGCTTTTTGATGAACTTTTTCATTTGGTTTCAGATACTCTTCTTAAACAATGTTTACACAAAAATAATGTGACTGTCAATAAGTTGAAACTTTCACAGGTTTGTTTCTATAGATGATCCTGGATTCTACTTATGATATTTTACCATAGTTTTCCATTTTAATATTATTGAAAATTGTTTTTGTTTTGCAGGTTTTCTGAACAAAATCTACCATCCAAACATAGATGAAGCGTAAGTACTTTGGTAGTTGTACTATACTTGGTTAAAGCTGATAAGCTATTTGTATTCTTGAAAAAATGATCACAGATTTACATGAAACTTACTTGGTGTAAAGTTGATAAGGGTATGAAACATCCCTTGAAATATTTCTATCAGAGATTCTATCATTTCAGTATAATTAATCAAGTTGCTTTGCAAATGAATTTCTCTTCTGAAGATGTAAATTCCACGTTGAATTGAACATAAAAAATATGAATGCATTTTCCATTTTAATTTTTTTCTTGTTAAAGAAATAAGTTAAAACTTGATAACTTAAGTTGATACGTAAAGTTGGGCTACAAATTTACAATTGAATTACATTTGATTTTCTGAGCCCCTTGCCATTTCATACAATATAAAATGTATTGACATACATTTTACCTATATTGTTTTGTGACTTTATCATTTTTCCAAGTGGTGCCTCTTGGTCTTTATAAATCCTGAAGCCGAATTGTACAAAAGATTTGCTTGGCATTCATTATTCCCTAGGAATCCAGCCCTAATCATTAACAGATGATTACAATACTTAACCAGGAAATGTGTTTCTTTTTCTATACACAGCTCAGGAACAGTTTGTCTAGATGTTATCAATCAAACATGGTCAGCGTTATATGGTGAGTCATTACAGTTCCATGCCAGTTTCTTTGATTTCAAGACTGGGCATATATATTCCCATGTACATGAAGCGTGTGCTTGCTATATAACCCAGTCCATGGCATTGTACTCCAAGCATGTTAACAATTTGACTACTCTTCCTGAGAACATCACAGGAGAATCACTTAATGCCACTTTACAGTGCATTATGTATAAACGCACATGTAAAGTATGTAGCGTTACTGCGCACGCCGGCAAGTTAGTCATGATGAACTGCTTCTTTTGGGTCTTTATGCATCAGTCGGTGTAATACACCGTCATGAATGGTCAATATCTATTGTTCTTACAGTACTATACTTTGTATTAGGTTACCACACAACTGACACACTTTGTGAACATAATAGACTTTTGATGTCATCCAGTGCGTCCATTCAAGAAGCTTTCCTGAGTCAACCCAGGTCCACCCATGTCGTTCAAAATAGCACATATTATCATCATCTGGGGGACTAACCCGGGTCAGCCTCAACTAACCCAGTCTCAAAGTAATGTAGTTGAGACTCACACATGTTAGTGACATTCCATGATATCACTTCAAAATCATTCTGAAAAGCGGCCATTTTTCCCCCTACTGGAAACAGGCAGGAAAACAAAAAGGAAAATTCCATTTCAAATGATTCACACCCCTTACATGATCTCCATCTTAATTTTATTGTCTTTTGGTTCTATTTTTCCAGATTTATCCAACATTTTTGAGTCATTCCTACCCCAATTACTGGCATACCCCAACCCAGGTGATCCCCTCAATGGTGATGCTGCTGCAATGTACCTGCATAAACCAGAGGAATACAAGAAAAAAATCAGGGGTAAGTTGACTACACCAGGATCCAGATTAGTCAACAGTTTAATCTCAGTCATGCAATGTTATCGCAAACAATATCTTTGGTGGCTTTAGATAGCAATGTACAGAGAATAATTTTGACTTCAAATACATGAACAGAAAATCTTTTCAACAAAACTTGTGTTTTATTTAGGCAATTGAATCATGTGCATCCGGAGTAATAATTCATTCATAATTTCTATGACAAAAATGAACAAGACCATTTTTTAAGTTTGTTTCTTTTTAATTTGCTATTAATTTGTTATTTTGTACCAGTCACAAAGCTTTGTTTTGTCAAAATAGTGTCGCTAAAACGCTTAACTGGTGACACTTAAAAGGGCAATATCCACAGCAGACTTCCAACAAGGCATGGAATAGGGGTCCTAGTTGAACACAGTGACTGAAAATTACTGGCTCATTTATGCAGTAGCATAACCTTATCATGTAGGGTATTATTTTCACTCACTGAGTTAATCTAAAACTAGCACCCCGATTCCATGCCCTGTTGATTGCGATGATATTGCCCCTTTAAGCTGAGTTTGTATACGTAACCAAAGTCATGTGCACCAAAACGCAACATAGATATGGTCACATTGAACCAACTGATGAGTATTACTTTATTGACTGTTGAATTTGTTTTAACTCCCTAAACAGAATATGTGCAGAAATACGCAACCGAAGAAGCTTTACGAGAACAAGACGCCCAATCGTCGTCTAGTGAAAGTTCCATGAGTGACTTCTCAGAGGATGAAACGCAAGGCATGGAGCTATAGCATGCACTGTAACCCGCTATTTTTTTATATTTTTAAACATAGTGTATTTATGTGGGAGCATTTTTTATACTGTTTGGAGGAAGGGCAGGTCTTCAATTTACAAATGGGCATTGTGAAGATCCGTCAAAGTCCCGCATTTTAAATGATTATTTATTGAATATTCCCAAACTCTACCCCTCTCTATAAATGAAGAAACAGTTTATTTTCGCATAACCCTAACCCCTTTAATAACTGGCTAAACACCCTGCTCAATGCAACAAGATCCATCAACAATTACAATAGATCGTTTGTGCTCAGTTCACTTCAACAAGATCCATCAGATTTTAACATTTGTTGTATTCTGTTGTGTTCAGTATGGTTAGGGTTAGTTATGCTCTCTGTATGTCAGTCCTGATTGAGCCTCATGCACCTTTCACCCATAGAAACAGTAGCTAACACTACTATACATATATGACAGAAATGACCCATAGTAACAGTTGTCAGGCAAAAGCGTTTTGTACCCTTTTGGTCACTCTGTGCAGTATGATTGGTAGACCATAATATGTTGGTCTTATATCAAGGGTGTAATTTGTCTGGATTTTCGGATTTTTACAAATCGCAATGTTGTGATCCTCCGGATTTTAAAGATTTAAGCAATAAAGGAAAGCAAAGCAAATGCTCAGAACTATAGTGCTGTTCACAACAGTGGGCCCAATACCCCTAACAAAATTTACGTGGATTTTTCAAAACTGCCAAATCACACCCTTGTTATATAGAGTTGACTCTATCAATCAGTGCTTTAGGCACTTCTTAGGTATGAAACTGTTGACCAGAACAGCTTTGTGGTATGTTTCATTAATTTGTGCATAGAAAATTATTCAGAAGTTTTCTACTGGACCAAAAACCCATATTTTGTTTACCCCCAAATAAATTGGCTGATACCAATTAACCATTCTCCTTTTATAATCTTTGGTATGGCTTCAGGAATCTAGACAACATGACTGTCTTCCAAATGGAATCTATAGGAAATGTTGGTCAGATGATTTGGAGTAGTTCTTTGTTTGGAAATATTTGTTTATAGAGGTGAGGGGATGATCAAATGCTGCATTTGAAATTGTCAGAGGTTTAAAATGATGCTAATAGATTTCCCAAGGTATTAATCATTTTGTAATCCAAAAATCTGTTTGATTTCTAGATGCATTGAATAGAGAAATATGGGCAATGTGTATCTGAAGAATTAGTGAAATGCAAGAGGGGTTTATGATATGCTGTTGAATTGTGTATATTTTGATCTGAAAGAGACCCAAGTGGTTTAGAAGAAAACAAACTTGGGTCGTTTTATTCAACATCAAACAAACTGAAAGAGACTTGTTTCATTGCAAAGAAATTGCAGTGATTAAGGGAGAATTTAATTGATTGCAGTGATAACATTAAAAGAAGGCTAGAGTGGAGCCTCTTTTGAAAACAAGTGGCACAGATGACAAGTTGGAACCAGTTGAAACAGGTTAAGACATCTACTAATTTTTCCTTAATTATCCCTTACATGAGTGAATTTTTAATTTTCTTAAATAATGTTTTAATTTTAATTTGTTCATAAGTGAATTTTGTATTTATCCCAATCATGAAAAAATTACAATTGAAATTGTAGTATTCTTTTTAATTTGACAAAATTTAGGAAAAAATAGGATTACAATCCCTAGGAACCAGTCATAAAATAAACTATTTACAAACCAACAAGTTTATTCAATTAACTGAAATTCTCCATTGCAATTTTTTTCAATATGAAAATCCCAATTTATGGATGAAATTTCAGTAACTTAAATCATTTCAATCAGAAGGTTTATAATTACTTCCTTGAAACTCCAAGCATAGAGGAAATTGCTCCCAAACCAATAGCAGTAATATAATTGTATACAGAAACAGTATTTAAACTTATTGTTGATGGATTTCCCTTCCTTCCACCACTTACTATTGTTAATATTTTTGTGTATATTATTAATCCAGTTTAAAATATTGTAAAAAATATATACATATATCAAAATGAATGCAGAATTCAAGACAAAGTAGACGGTAGCACATAGATGAATTAGATAGAGAAAATAGAAGCTCGTTTTGCCAAAATTGCAAAAAAAAGTGTACGGGCGAAACAGAAAATCGCAATCTTGGCAAAACTTTTTCAGAATGGCATATTGAAGGGATTAACAAAAAGAGATTGGGGCAAGATTGTATGTAGGACAACCTTGTAATAAGTCAAACATGTAAATGTGGTGCAGTTTGATTGTCCCATCAGTATACACCATTGGTAAAATGTCTGTAAATACATCCATACTTTATAAGAATCAAAAGATATGTAAAGAAACAACCTGTGAATGTCTCAGCTTATTTTGTTGTGTCGTTAAGAGGAAAAAAGTTTTAAAAATTCAGATAATTTTTGTCCATTCTTATGTTGCAATGGATCATCAGCTGATGATCCATTAAAGATATGCATTCTATTCACGTTTTCTTGAAAATAACATGTCAGACAGAATAATGTTTGGTACATTACCATCACAAATCCAAGTAAGCTTTTACATTTGATCAGTTTCTTTTCAGATAATTACCAATGGTGTACATCTCCTTTAATGCACTCGTGTGATGATGTGTCCTTTAAGCAAGCTTTGCATGATGGGAAGGCAAATCATGTGTTGGGTTTGTGGTGACACCATGTGGAAGTAATCTCTCTTAAGTTACTGGTTGTTTTGAAAAGTACCTTTGGCTTTGATGCGACGATTCAATGATCCTGCGAGTACGCAGATCAAAAAGTTAAGTTAAACCATCAGTTCTTTACAAAACCAACCATAACTGAAAGAAAGATTACTTTGACATGGTGTCATTACAAAGCTAATTCTTTACTTTCACATGAGGTTGAGTTAAATGATCACAGTAATATAAACAATGCATTCACCATCATTTTGTCTCACACATTAAGCGTGGCATTGGATCCAGATCTCACACAAAAATCTTAGACATTCAGTAGAAATCTCAACTCTGGCAAACTAGACATGTACTGCTTAGCAATTGTTCAGAAAGACGGTGTCTGAAATTTTAGGACTGATGGATAAATGGTCTGGCTCCCATGAAATTTTTCTCCCGCATTTGGCATTATGAGAACACATGTATGGTACCTTGTGCCCTTGTGCTTTTTGGACCAGGTACAGACTACCTGCTAAGAGCTTTTAACCTAACCAGCTCATGGTGTGAAAAGCCCTCTTTTTTTAATACTAAGTCTTTACCGTCTTTACACTGAGCAGTTTGTTTGTGCAAATATAACAAGCCATGTTTCTCAATAGAATTAATTTTTTAATTTTAAATATTCTACCCATCTCTTGTAAATGATTTTGGTTTTTATTTATTTGTCATTAATTTAAAGGTTTTCTAGTGTAGAGGCATGCAAACATTGTTTTTTTAGAAAAACAAAATTATCAAGTCTTGGTGTGTGTTAGGAATGATTGAAGTCCTTTATAGAAACTATGAAATGATATTTGAATTGGTGATTACAGAAATTTGTTACCACTTCTCAGCACATCTTTCCCTGTTTCCTTGTATCATCTTTATCACAGTGGCCATCTTTGTTTTGACACACAATACTATGAGGCCCATAACGAGGCTGTCTGCACTGATTGAAGTAGGCTGGTACCCACGAGATGCTGAACTAACACATTCTTATTGATATTCTACAGATGTGCCAATGAAGAAGTGGTAAAAATTTCTAAAAACTCTAAAAAGAAAGTATTGGTGAAAGATATACAATCTTTTTTGAAAAACATATTTTCCAAATCCTTGACTTGATAAACCAAAAAAAGATTATTTAAAAAACCCATAAAAAACCAGAGAGATGAATATTTACAATAGTTCCATCCAAGATTGCAGTTGTGTAATGTTGTTGACAGTCAGACAACAACATGGATCTATAGACTTGTAATGTGCACACTTTAAACATAAAACAGGTTTGTCCAAATGTCCACACATGAATTTGAAAGACAGAAAAGAAAGAAAAAACAAAACATGTTAATGACATGCACTTCATTAATTACACTTGTTCGTGTGAGATCTTTGGCTTATGATATATGTATGAAATGAACTAATACAGTAAAAACCTGCACTTGAACAATTTTAAAAAGATTGATTGGAAAAGAGAAAGATTAGTAGCACTAGAATGTATCTGATGAAAGAATACCTTCTACATCTCGGTTAAGCCTATTTCTAATTGCATATGTGAATTTGGACAAGCCTGCAATGAAATAGAAGATTTTTTAAAACATTTATGTTTTGATAAAACAGATCAAAAAATAAATATACAGACCTTTGAATGAAGAGAAGGATGTTAATATTGTAGATAGATAAATAATGGAATTGATAAGCTTTGTATTTTAAACATCTTAAAGACCGTTTTGATTGTTTTGTTGTGGCATTCTGCACAGGTTTAACACCTGCTAGCCACCTGTGACTGGACATTGTGTATTATAACACCTCATACATAGATTCTGTCTTGTGATTGGTTGAGTGTGTCACATGATGTTCACTATTTTTACTGTAATGCCAAGCAAACAAGGAAAAGACTAGCCTGTGGCAACCAATGAACTAGCCCATGAAATTGGTCTAAATGCATCAATGCTGTTGTTACAACATGAATAAATACGTGTTACAGAAGTTCAAGTAATTTTGGAGTGTTGTCAAGTTAATGAAAGTCATGTATTGGTTTGATTTATTGTGGCAGGTCTTTTAATAAATTGTGCAGAATCTATGTATGAGGTGTTATAATACAAATAGTGACTGTTTTCACTTGAGGTATAGTAAAACTAGTCTGCCTCAGTGATCCCTGGAGCATTCTATTTTCCCGAGGCAAAGCTTCAGAAAAATAGAACGTTCCAGGGATCACCTTGTGAGGCTAGTTTTACTGTACCACTCGTAGCAATCAATATTTGTATACTCCTCCACATTAGACCCTGACCACAATGCTCATCTAAAATCATAATTAAAGGGTTGGGTAAATGTGTTTTCAAACACCTGCATGCAGCCATAGGATTTCTGTTGGAAAACCGAATGGTAACCTGTTGTATTTAGTAACACAAAAGGAAACGACAGATCCCAGCTGCTTCAGATTTCACTTTTTTTCAATTTTTGTGTCCTACTTCTTGGTTTCCCATGGTTTTGCATGTGAGAACTTCAAAAATCATATCCGTTTCGGTCTCGGACAATGGGGTATGCTGCCTCAAGAGCCCTGAATTTACATGACTTCTTAATGGGGAATTTTTAATAATGAGGTTATTTTTGCTAAAATAAGTTAGTATAATGACACTTGAAAGGCAAGTGATGGGTGATTTTTATGCAAAGCATCACTGAAGAAAATATAAGCACTTTGAAAGTCATAGGGTCATAACATGGGTCAAAATGTGGCTTTTCTTTTACCTGCTGCAGCCAGTTTGGGTTGATTTTTAGCGACACTGCTGAAGAAAATTAGATTGCTTTGGAAACCATAGAGACCATAACATGGGTAAAAATTTGGGGTCAACATGCCGACATGAGTTTGAGTGCTTTGGAAACAATTGGGGTCATAATATTGGTCACAATTTGGGGTCATAAGCTCAAACAAAGCCAATTTTGACCAATACACAGAGTGTAAAACTTGCAGCTTTGTATGGTGAGGAGGATAAGTAAGACTAATTGTGGTGACACCATGTGAAATTCTCAATTGAGTAGTAATTAGTTCTGAAAAGAACTGGAGGTACAGCTCGACGTTTCGATCAGTGTGCTCTGATTGTCCTCAGGAGAATTCCGGACTCTGGGAAATGCTGCTGCTTAAGTAGGCTGCTGGAGGATTACGCGATGACAGGATACTGGAGGATTAGTTCGTTGAGGTGTGCAGACGGGAACTGTTGAGACTAGGATCCTAGGAGTTGGGGGAGAGGAGTGTGTGCTCACTGAACCGAATCAGTTGTTGACAAGCACAGGGGGAATGAGGGTGGATGACTTAGGATATAGGAGATCCCTCAGTCTGGGATGGGTTGTGGACTTTGGAAATAGAAGATCCTTCGGTCCGTAGTAGTGGTCGCCAAATATCACTGATGTAGAAGCCGATGTCCTGTGGAACAGTGTCATGTTTAACGATCTCGATGGCCTCTCTGATGCATCTGGGGTGCCATGTGTCGATGGGTGTGATTAGTGTGAGCTGCCTGCCAGTCGATTTGGTGGTCCTTGATGTTGGGAGTGCTTGACGATGGCTGACTTCTCAAAATCTCATCTGCGGCCGTGCGCTCGGTGTTCTTTCAGTCTAGTGGGGAGATTCCGCCCTGTTTCGCCGATGTAGACCTTACCACACTCACAGGGGATCCGGTAGACTCCCGCTCTGTTGCTGGGATCCGGTTTATCCTTGTGAGTGTGGAGAAGTCCTTGGAGTTTGCTGGGGGCTGAGTGGTAGACTTGGAGGCCTGCTTGTCGGAGGATGCATTGAAGTTCCTTGGGTAGACTGCCCTTGTCGCATAGGTTGTAGGCGCGCTGTACGAGGGTACAGTTGACCAATGACTTGATACTAGGGTAATGGAAGGAGCGCTGGTTGAGGTAACGGTCTGTGTGGGTGGGCTTCCTGTAAACGTTGTGGTGTAGGGAGCCGTCTGTGTTCCTGGAAATGCCAACATTGAGGAACGAGATCTTGCCTTCTGCTTCCATGGTGAACTTAATTCTAGGATGATGCTCATTGAGGTGTTGTAGAAAGTCCTGAAGTGTGTCTCTGCCATGTGGCCAAATCACAAAGGTGTCATCCATATAGCGGAGCAACAGTTCGGTTGGAGGTCGGTGCACGTTGAGGGATGAGTTTTCAAACTCTTCCATGAAAATGTCAGCAAGGACCGGGGATAGAGGAGATCCCATGGAGGTCCCAGCTGTCTGCTCATAGAACTTGCCCTGAAATTAGAAACAACTAGAAGAAACACACGTTAGTAACATGAATTTGGTCATGGGTGAGTGATGTGCGATCATCAAGGGAAAGGTCTTGTTCGAGTCTGTCCTTCACCAGGAGGCATGTTTCTTCAGTTGGGACATTGGTGAAAAGGGAGACAACATCGATACTCACCAAGATGTCGCTGGGTTATAGAGTGAGACCTCGGGTGATCTCAATGAACTGACTGGAGTTGGACACATGGTGCTGAGTGAGACCCACCAAGGGTCGGAGGATCTTAGCTCTGTGCCGGGCTGTGTTGTATGTGGGTGAACCTCTGGAGGTGACGATAGGACGAAGAGGAACATCGGGTTTGTGGATCTGGCCAAAGAACCTGGGGCAGGATGGGCAGGATCAGCTGGAGGGTCTGAGGTGTTGGTAGAGTTGGATGGTAAGGGCATCACCACGGTGGAGGGCACCTTTTGATGTGGTTTGGAAAACAGGTTTGCCCTTTCTGAGTTCATCTGGTAGTTGCCATCAAGCCTTTCATTGTGCTGGTCATTTCATAAGTGGCACTCTTCATAAGTGGTTGCTCCCTTGGTGATCGCACTGCGCCAAGCTGGACGGTTGTGGGCTAGTGTTTCTCAAGGTCGATGCAGGGTTGATGCCAAAGATCTTCATGGAGGACTTAAGTGTATCCTTGAAGCACTTCTTCTGGCCGCCACAGGAGCATGCTCCAGCCTGCAGTTCTCCATAGAAGATGCGCTTCGGGAGGCACTCATCCAACATTCTTGGGACATGACCAGCCCAGTGGAGTTGTGACTTGCGCAGCAGTGTGAACACACTGGGCATGCCTGTCTGTTCGAGGATCTCTGTCAGGGACTTTGTCCTGCCACTTCACTCTTAGGAGCTTGCGAAGTCAGTAGAGATGGAACCAATTGAGTTTCTTTGTGTGTCTTTGATAGACAGTCCAAGTCTCGCATGCGTACAGCAGAGTGGTAAGGATGACAGTTCTGTAGACCTTCAGCTTGGTTGAAAGGCTCACCCCTTGATGAATACATCAGCCTCCCGAAGGCGATGCTTGCCTTGGCAGTTCATCATCGATGTGCACGCTGCAAGAGAGGGTGCTCCCTATAGGTATGTGAACTTGTCCACTGCCGTCAGCTTCTGGTTGTTAACTGTCACAGTTGGCTCTTGATAAGGTTTCCCTGGGGCAGGTTGGTACATTACTTCGGTCTTCTTGGTACTGATAGTGAGACCGAAGTTGTTGCAGGTGGGGAGAACAGGTTCACACTGTGCTGCATGTCTGTGGCACTTCCAGCATTCAGGGCTCAATTATCAGCAAACAAGATTAAATCTCGGAGTCTGTCAACATGGACCTTGGTCTTAGCTTGGAGATGTCGCAAGTTGGAGAGCTTGCCGTCTGTTCTGTGTCTGATGTCTGTCTGGATCATTGTCCTGGAAGGCATCAGTGAGCATTTCTGTGAACATCATGTTCATACAAGAGCGTCAGCGCCAGCACACAACCTTGTTTCACTCCATTTGTGACTGGAAATGGAACAGATGATTCTCCATCGTCATGGACGTGAGCCGGCATACCGTCATGGAACTGACACACCATCAGGATGAATCTGTCTGGGCATCCAAACTTGCTCATTATTCTCCAGAGACCCTCGCAACTGATAGTGTAAAAAACCTTTGTAAGATTGACAAAAATTTATAGGCAGTATATAAAAACCATACTAATTAAGTCACTATATTAGTTAATGGTCTAAAACACCACAGTTGACCTTTGACCTGGAATATTGACCCATGTTTATGACCTCTATAGTTTCTAAAGCACTAACATTTTCTTCAGCAATGCTGCTGTTCATACAATAAGCCAAAATCAAGCAGGTACCTTAAATACAGGCTAAATACTAAGCACAGTTGTCAAAATTTACCATTTTGACCTTTGACCCAAAACTTTTACTCAAAGGTATTTTATTTTCTTCAGCAGTGATGCTTTGCATAAAATCACCCATCACTTGCCTATCAAGGGTCATTATACCAACTTACAGCTTATTTTAGCAAAAATAACCCAATTCCCCCATTATTAAGAAGTCACATGACTTCAGGGCTCTTGAGGCAGCATACCCCAATATGAGACCAAAAAGGATATGACTTTTTAAGTTCTCATGTGAAACCATAGGAAACCAAGCAGTAGGGTATAAAAAATGGGGAAAAAGTGAAACTACTTCTATTCAGTAGGACATCTTGTGGTCCAGGGTAGGCTGAAGAAGGGAGTTTCATGGTTCCCATAACAACATAATTTTTATGGGCAATACTGGGCTAAGTGACACTTGAACATTTGTAGTCTTAGCAAAACTAATAAAATGAGAATACTGAAATCAAGGTATACATTAAACCTCTGAGATGAGAGTACGTACTTCAGACAGGATTTAAAAATATAATAACAGATCAGGATGATTTGTGCCTTTACCAATTAACTTCACATTTAGCATTGAATATTTCAGTAATTGTATAATCAGGTAACTGCCAGTGTTGTACCTTTCTTTGAATTGTTTATTTTAGAGAGTGTTTACATGACCATGCAGTACTAGGGAAATGGTTTGCTTGCATCCCTGCACATGCCCAGCCCTCTTTTTCCTCTGGGAAGGAAGACTTTCATAAATGAAATTGGAAGATAGAAATATGTCTCTTATTTTTTAATGTGAATTTATACCGTAGTTAATTAAGAAATAACACCCAAATTTAAATGTGTAATATTGGTTGGATTAGGAATGAGGAATCACTTTGCATGTGACATGAGTTAAACCATGTGTATTAAAAGAAGTTCCAGGTTTGCCGTCGTCTTCAATTATCAGTGTTTACTTTCTCATTTCATTATACTTAAATCTGATTGATTTATATTGATATATGTGTGTTTTAATATTCATTTTACTTGTATTTATGTGTATTTTTAGGGGGAATAGGACTATAAGGGAATGGTACCATTCTTTTGAAGACAAACAAATTTGATATTAACACATTATCTTGAAACCAATGCAAATAATAAAATCGAGGCGACTGTTCCTCAGTTAAGTTGGTGAATCAACCCCCCTCTCCAACAAATTGTTCATTCATAAGCCTATTGCTTCCACCCCACCCACTGCATACAAATAATACATAAGTAAGATACAAAATAGATAAATACAACAATTATTAAAATGATTTATTTAATTTTGCCCTACACCAAGTGTCTGTGAAAAAACTTCGTAGGCGACTCGGGCAGGATTCGAACCCACGACCTTCTGCTTACTAGTGCAGACTTAACCTCTCGACCACTGTGATTGCCCGATGGCGATTGGCCAGATAGAATCCTATATATAGCAGTGGGTTCCGCCATATATATAGGTTGATGAAATTCTTGCTCAGGTGATAAACAATTGATTTAATTTTGCTCTACACTGATGTATATACGGTGTATATAGTGGTGTATATAGCACTGCATACTCATTAAATATAAAATAAATTAAATTTAAAAAAAAAATTAATTAAATAAATAAAACATTTTTTAATTAACTTTGTTTTATGCTTGTTGGTGTGTTTGTTTTTAAGTTAGACTGCTC
Organism: Zoroaster sp. YZ-2022; assembly: GCA_029582265.1. NCBI lineage: Eukaryota > Metazoa > Echinodermata > Asteroidea > Forcipulatida > Zoroasteridae > Zoroaster > Zoroaster sp. YZ-2022. The sequence continues at coordinate 47,756,573 of CM055820.1, forward strand.
ATTTAAAAAAATCACTTTGCTTGCTTACAGCCCCTTTAACTATCAAACACTAGATATGTTTTTTTCCAATCCAATCTAACCCTACATTTGTATAAAGCGCCATCAAAATTTATAAATGTTCATTTTGATTTCAGAGACAAGAATAAATAAAATATCCCAATAGTTTTCATGTTTGTTTTCAAATTATGGCATTTTATCTGATATTAAATCTGGAAATAACCAAAAAAGTGTTTCCAGCCTGTCAATATGAACGATTTGTTCGTAGAGGGCGCTATATCATGTCCATCGATTGACATAAAATAAATAAATTAAAAATAGCGCCCTCTACGAAGAAATCATGCACATTCAAGTAGATGTCACACGGTAACACAATAGAAATTAAATGTAAATAGCGCCCTCTACGAAAAAATTATGTACATGCGAGAACATGACCCTCAGCAACACAATAGAAATTAAATTTATATAGCGCCCTCTACGAAAAAATCATGTACATACAAGAACATTTGCCCCTCAGCAACATAATAGAAATGAAATTTATATAGCGCCCTCTACGAAGAAATCATGCACATTCAAGTAGATGTCACACGGTAACACAATAGAAATTAAATGTAAATAGCGCCCTCTACGAAAAAATCATGTACACACGAGAACATTTGCCCCTCAGCAACATAACAGAAATTAAATGTATATAGCGCCCTCTACGAAGAAATCATGTACATGCGAGAACATGCCCCTCAGCAACACAATAGAAATTAAATTTATATAGCGCCCTCTACGAAGAAATCATGTACATGCGAGAACATGCCCCTCAGCAACACAATAGAAATGAAATTTATATAGCGCCCTCTACGAAAAAATCATGCACATTCAAGTAGATGTCACACGGTAACACAATAGAAATTAAATATAAATAGCGCCCTCTACGAAAAAATCATGTACACACGAGAACATTTGCCCCTCAGCAACATAACAGAAATTAAATTTATATAGCGCCCTCTACGAAGAAATCATGTACATGCGAGAACATGCCCCTCAGCAACATAATAGAAATTAAATTTATATAGCGCCCTCTACGAAGAAATCATGTACATGCGAGAACATGCCCCTCAGCAACACAATAGAAATTAAATTTTATATAGCGCCCTCTACGAAAAAATCATGTACATTCAAGTAGATGTCACACGGTAACACAATAGAAATTAAATATAAATAGCGCCCTCTACGAAAAAATTATGTACATACGAGAACATTTGCCCCTCAGCAACATAATAGAAATTAAATTTATATAGCGCCCTCTACGAAGAAATCATGTACATGCGAGAACATGCCCCTCAGCAACACAATAGAAATTAAATTTATATAGCGCCCTCTACGAAAAAATCATGTACATACAAGAACATTTGCCCCTCAGCAACATAATAGAAATGAAATTTATATAGCGCCCTCTACGAAGAAATCATACACATTCAAGTAGATGTCACACGGTAACACAATAGAAATTAAATGTAAATAGCGCCCTCTACGAAAAAATTATGTACATACGAGAACATTTGCCCCTCAGCAACATAATAGAAATTAAATTTATACAGCGCCCTCTACGAAAAAATCATGTACATACAAGAACATTTGCCCCTCAGCAACATAATAGAAATGAAATTTATATAGCGCCCTCTACGAAGAAATCATGCACATTCAAGTAGATGTCACACGGTAACACAATAGAAATTAAATATAAATAGCGCCCTCTACGAATAAATTATGTACATACGAGAACATTTGCCCCTCAGCAACATAATAGAAATTAAATTTATATAGCGCCCTCTACGAAGAAATCATGTACATGCGAGAACATGCCCCTCAGCAACACAATAGAAATTAAATTTATATAGCGCCCTCTACGAAAAAATCATGTACATACAAGAACAATTGCCCCTCAGCAACATAATAGAAATGAAATTTATATAGCGCCCTCTACGAAGAAATCATACACATTCAAGTAGATGTCACACGGTAACACAATAGAAATTAAATGTAAATAGCGCCCTCTACGAAAAAATTATGTACATACGAGAACATTTGCCCCTCAGCAACATAATAGAAATTAAATTTATACAGCGCCCTCTACGAAGAAAACATGTACATGCGAGAACATGCCCCTCAGCAACACAATAGAAATTAAATTTATATAGCGCCCTCTACGAAAAAATCATGTACATACAAGAACATTTGCCCCTCAGCAACATAATAGAAATGAAATTATATAGCGCCCTCTACGAAGAAATCATGCACATTCAAGTAGATGTCACACGGTAACACAATAGAAATTAAATATAAATAGCGCCCTCTACGAATAAATTATGTACATACGAGAACATTTGCCCCTCAGCAACATAATAGAAATTAAATTTATATAGCGCCCTCTACGAAGAAATCATGTACATGCGAGAACATGCCCCTCAGCAACACAATCATGTACATACAAGAACAATTGCCCCTCAGCAACATAATAGAAATGAAATTTATATAGCGCCCTCTACGAAGAAATCATACACATTCAAGTAGATGTCACACGGTAACACAATAGAAATTAAATGTAAATAGCGCCCTCTACGAAAAAATTATGTACATACGAGAACATTTGCCCCTCAGTAACATAATAGAAATTAAATTTATACAGCGCCCTCTACGAAGAAATCATGTACATGCGAGAACATGCCCCTCAGCAACACAATAGAAATTAAATATAAATAGCGCCCTCTACGAAAAAATCATGTATATACGAGAACATTTGCCCCTCAGCAACATAACAGAAATTAAATTTATATAGCGCCCTCTACGAAGAAATCATGTACATGCAAGTAGATGTCACACGGTAACACAATAGAAATTAAATGTAAATAGCGCCCTCTACAAACAGATAATGTACATGCGAGAACATGCCCCTCAGCAACACAATAGAAATTAAATTTATATAGCGCCCTCTACGAAGAAATCATACACATTCAAGTAGATGTCACACGGTAACACAATAGAAATTAAATGTAAATAGCGCCCTCTACGAAAAAATTATGTACATACGAGAACATTTGCCCCTCAGTAACATAATAGAAATTAAATTTATACAGCGCCCTCTACGAAGAAATCATGTACATGCGAGAACATGCCCCTCAGCAACACAATAGAAATTAAATATAAATAGCGCCCTCTACGAAAAAATCATGTATATACGAGAACATTTGCCCCTCAGCAACATAACAGAAATTAAATTTATATAGCGCCCTCTACGAAGAAATCATGTACATGCAAGTAGATGTCACACGGTAACACAATAGAAATTAAATGTAAATAGCGCCCTCTACAAACAGATAATGTACATGCGAGAACATGCCCCTCAGCAACACAATAGAAATTAAATTTATATAGCGCCCTCTACGAAGAAATCATGCACATTCAAGCAGATGTCACACGGTAACACAATAGAAATTCAACGTAAATAGCGCCCTCTAGGAGCACATATTGTTTAATCGAAAAAGCGCCATATAGTATTACGTAATACATACATAATAGAAAGAAAGAGGTCGAAATCACCGTCATTACATAACAAATAACGACCGAGCTATCGGCTTCGGTATTACGTAATAGATAGTGTATTGACAAACTTGTCAGAAGTATTCATTACGTAACACTTAATTAATAGATAACAGCCGATTATACAATCTCTACCATTAAACCTAATTGCCCCCAATTACTGCCATTACGTAACAGATAATTACTAGATAATGTCCGGGCAATTAGGCTCTAATTATTGCCATTAAACGAATCATTAAATCATTTAAATAAGGTGTCATCAAGTTCTGTATTTTAATGACAATAGATTATCATAAAAAAGGGTTCTGGGAGTGCAACTGCGCCCTCTGGTGATTGATAAATCCCTGCAATCTGTGATTCTGTTCTAAATTAAGTCCTCCACTCACTGTGTGCAGTGTAGACCGCCAGCACCTTTTAATTAGAGTAAGTAAATTTAAAAGACTCTTATTTAACAGATATTTGTCAATGGAAATATCCCTTTTTCAAATTTGTTTGCCATCTTGTTAATCCTTTTGGGAATGGGGGTCCGTAGCCCCATTCTAGAGGGCAAATACATTTGACTCCCTCCGTATCCTCGGCCCTATCCCCACATGTACAAAAAAGGAGGGATTTTTAACACTTTTGATCTGCTAATTATATAATCTAAAATGTTTTGATAAGCTTGCCCAAGCAGACACTTTTGGCATGAAGTCTGCTATTGTGAAATCAGTAATTTTGGTAAAATTTCAAAAACGTTTTGAAAATTCTATGAAAGAGCCATCCCAGAATAACAGATTTTATGCCAAATGTGTCTGCTTGGGGAAGGTTACCTAAATTTACCTAAATTAAAAAAAGAAAAATCGCTCCATTTTTGTACATGTGGGGATGAAGCGATCTACCATGTAGGGCTTTTTTTTATATTAACTACACTTTATTAATAATAGCGCAACATTAATGTGGACGTTCCCTATATAATAATATCCCCTCTATAATAATTAACAGCTCATGGTACACACTCCCAGTGCAGACATAAAGCATGCCCTAATCCAATAACTGCAAACAACAGGCAAACATTGTATCACACTGAATTAGTGGGAGGGTCAGGAAGGTTTGTGGAAACTGTTTGTAAAATACAAAAGCGTTATCTAGTGTAATCTCTTGAATCTCTTCTTGACAAAATAAAAGTGTAAAAGTGTAAACATTTCATTCAAGAGTCACAGATTTCTGTTGGCACCGCTCAAATGTTAAGTCCAAGTTTTAAAAAGTCATTTACAGGTAATTGGAACTGAAAAATGCAACTAGGTAATGACAGTTTTGGTCGGGTATCCGGATATCCAGATACCCGGCACAGCCTTACTGACATGACAACCAACATAATTTGAGGGGTTCAAGCCAGCTGTCTTGGCTTGTCATGTCTAACCTCAAACCAACTTGGTATTAACCAGGGATCCTCAGTCAGTCGAGGGCTGATGTTTATTACTAGGTACCAAAGACTTGAGTTTTTAGTCATGTAATTCTGTTGCTGTGTAAGGTAGCCATGTCCTGTTGGGGAATTAAGTCAAATCAAATAAAGCTGTAGGAGCAAATGTCACTCAACAAATTGTAATGTACATTATTGGATCCGCGGAAGTAATGGTATTTATTTTTCAAAATTACAACTGAGACAAATGTACATGAACTACTCAATGATTTTCTGTACATTGTGATGAATAATTTAAATCAGTGTTCAAATAAAACAACCAGGGGAGTATCTAAGGGGAGGACATATTATATAACCATTTTATGGAGTATCTATTGATAAGATTAGGGTTAATTTTTGTTTAGGGAAACATGTAAAAGTACTAAATAAATAAACTAATTAATTTGTATCTAATGTTTGATACGTGCCTTATTTGAACATGACTTTTACAATATTGCATAATATGTATCCATCAAAAGTTCTAGTTTTGCAACACTACAAAGAGGCATTTCTCAGGGGCGGATCCAGTGTGGCAAAAAAGGGGGCGCACTAAAGAAATTTACATACATGTCAATAAAAGGAGAGGGGGGTGAACTGCCCCCTCCGTTGCCACACCCTGAATCTGCCAAGGGACCATTTCAAATACTTTCAAGGTACAAAGAGGTATTTTCAGGTACGGCTCCAGGGTGGTGAAAAAAAGGGAACACTTAAAATATGTAGTAAATCTACACTCACTGGCCAAAAGTATTGCAACATGCTCAAAATAGCACTTACAGTAACAGGTGAGATGATCATTTAATCCGATTTCATTGATCGTGTATTACATAATTTCCGAGCAAGAACAGTAAAAAAGAACATTGACTTCAAAACACAGGCACTTTCAAGAAGTCTTAAGTAGTGTAAATAAAATAAAATAAATTATTGTAACACAGTTCTCCAAACTGAACTTTGGTGTGTGTTGCAATACTTATGGCCAGTGAGTGCATATATGCATATTAATACACACAAATTTGTTGTGTTCGTCATACTCACTTAAATACTAAATACATGTATTTATCCCTCTCAATTTTACCACCGATTGGAATAAAAAATAGATGTATCACCCATATTTGTTATTTTAATGGCATTTTTTGTTGTAATCTAATAGACCTTATGCATATGTCACAAACTGAAATGCGCCCTCGTTCAGAGGCAAAAGGGCACTCATTGGTCCACGTATGAGCACACAGAGCACATGAACCAATGAATGACCTTCTTTTGACTCGAAACGAGGGCGCATTTCAGTTTGTGACATCATATGCATAAGGTCTATTGTGGCTAATTTCATTTTGTTTCAGTTTCCCTCAAGTAAATACAACTGAAGAAACTGGGGCAAAATAGAAAGAAAACACAGGAGATACATGTACATCTTCAACTGCAGATGCTCAACACAATTTAAGTATTAAAGCAGTGTTTTTGGAATAAACAGAAGCACCTCCAGAAACACTTTTTTAGGACAATCACTAATTAAATTCATACTACAATTAATGCTAAAAAATCATGATAAAGTAATGCTATGCAATGGAGCATTCATTCAAATGAAATGGGGTTTGCCAAATATTAGAATCTGGAATAGGTGGGGTAAATTAGCAAACCCCTCCCCAAATGAAATTCAACAACAGCCTTGGTTTTGACCTAAATCATTCTACATATTTATTTGATTTGATTTTTTTTTCAATGTAAAATTATATTTGTTCTGAAAATACATAATTCAATGTGTAATTCAATAATTGGACCCTTTCTATAACTTGTAACAACAAAACGTAACAATTGTTATATATAAATAAATAATGTTCAATATTAACAGTTATTTACACTCCTACAGCAGGCTCTTAAATATTACCAAGCCTGGTGTCAGCCACTCCATGCTTTGCTTACTGTCAACAAATACAAGTGTGACCCTCTGGCCAGGCTAGCTTACTTCAAAAGACACTATGATTTGCACAAAAAGAATGCCTTTTCCAATAAAGCATATTTATCATTCACATGATAATAAATGTTTAAAATAAAATGTATTTATGTAGAAAGAGAACTCAATGATGTGAATGCAACTATCATGTGATCATAGTCATGTGATTATTAACCAGCTGTTATTCACCTCAGAACATGTCATGACTACCCTTTGTACTTTTATCTCAATGTGGCCATCTTTGTTTTCAAATGAACCTTTCTATGGGGATGAAAATGAGGCTTGTGTCTAAAATAAACAGGTGCCTTCCGTCATACTATGAGTTTTCCATAGTGATGTTTTGATTGGCTATGGGGAACCAGACACATATGGCTGCAGCATGATGAGGAGGCAGATGGACTGGCTGGCCAGGTGGCCATCTTCCGATGATTGGTGTGATATTTTACAAGACCAAGGCAAGACTTTAAATGAAAAGCACCTTTTAAAGCAAATTAAAAAATCTGCAAAAAGTTTACAAATTAATCTATCACTAACTTTTCGCGATCATGACAATATTTTATCACAAATCTGCATCTTTCAAGAATAGCTGAAACTATATAATTATGCATTTGTGATAACATTTTACCGTGAAAGACAAAAATAAAATAAACTGAAAGAAAGACAAAAAAAGTAATAAGAAAGCACAAGCAATTTAGGCAGTGAGTATGAAACAAATCTACTCTGCAGTAAAGCTAGAATAACAAACTCAAACATGATTTTCGTCATGGTTTATATTTATCACTGGAATACAATATTGAGGTTTTTGTGTGTTAAGAACCATTAATTTAATGAAATGGAATTGTAAATATTTGAAAAACCCTGTGAATCCCAATCATCAATCGGATTGAGAAATTGAGGAATTTTAAATTATTGTTGATTGCTTCTAATTTGTATCCAGTAGTACCTGTATATAAATCCATAATTTGTCTAAATAAATCAATTAGCACTCTGGTTAGACCACGAAGTGACAACAACATCACATATTGATTCAAATTCAACCTTACACCATTCTGATACAAGTTGTGCATAATATACACACCTAATTGTGTTTAAAAATATGCATTCTTTATAAACAAATTATCACAGTTTTGCAAACTGAATACACTGGTAATGGATTACTAATATCAATTATATGATAATTAATCTACTTGTTACTATGACAACATAAGATGAACAATATTAGGTAAAACTTGTAGCTTTGCATGGTGAGAATGATAAGTAAGACTGGCATTTTACCAAATATAAGGCAATGTTAAGTGAATTCTTGTGCAAGATATGCACAATATTATGTTACTTTAAGTGGACTTTAAAGGAGTAGAAAATACTAGTGAGTCAGTCCTATAAATGGAATAAATAGTCATTGGCCAAAGAAACAAGGTTTGAAAAACGAAAGTATGAGGTCAAGTATGGATTGGATAGTCGATAAAACCATAATTGGAATGTGAAGCTTTCTTGGTGTAAAGCTGATGATGGTATCAATCTTCTCTAGAAATAATCTGGTCCAAGGTGCCGTCGCTTTAAAGAAAAGTGAAATAATTTTCAGTTTTTAGGAAAGAGTTCTCTTTCCTTAATTTCATGTTGGAATGAATCAGGAAATTCTTAATGCATTTTCACTATTTTCTGGTTAAAAGCACAATGCAATAAAACATTCACAGTTTGGTTGTTCAATGTATATCTTGATTCAAAGAGAGTAAGCATACTCATAGAAGCAGTTTTGCCAACATTACCAATGTTGTACCTTCCCTTTCTGCAAAAAGCTGGTACAAAGATATGAATACAAATTGCAAAGCTCAAAGCATCAATGCTTAAACTACACCATAAATATGCATGAATGTATGACACATTTATTTTGTGGGGAAAAATAATTTGTATTTACAATGTATTTGTTTTAATAAAAAAGTACTGATTTGCAGCATTTCTGTATGTTGCAAAATTAAAAAATATATAGCACAACATATCAATAAGGGAATACTGACTGGCAATTCAAAATTGGACAGTAAAGCAAAAAAAAACCTCTATAGTTTCTGGTCATAGGTCGGCTTCAAAATTGGTCCGGTGACCTGCTTTTTTTTTTTTTAAGTGATACATGTTAACATGATGTAGTTATTGGAACCAGACCAAATTTTCGATACACAAAGTATGGTGGCTAAGAGAGGCCACACGAATTGGACATCGTTTCATAGCAAAAAATGCTGATGTGTAGGTCTGAGGCAACGCACTCAGAGATTTAAAAAACGGCCTAATAATTAACATCAAAAATTATAAATGCATTTCCACATAAACCAGCAAACTTATTCAGCACATTTCTTCAGCTAGCAAACATAAATTCCAGATGCTGACTTGGTAATCAACCATGGCAATATTTTGTATATACCACAGAAGTTCTAATGTATACACTCGGAATAGCCAAAAATTTGTTTGCAAGGTTTCTATTACATTAAAAGAATTAAGGTTTGTTTATCAAATGGTTCTTACAGCAGGATAAAGATTAATGGAGACGTAGCCACAGCCTTCATCACACTGATGAAACAACAACTTGGTGCACGAGTCAGCGTGACAAAGTTCTACGTGCTGATTGGTTCAAGGCCAAGAGAATGAAAGTCATAGATTTGCGTCCGGGAAATTTCGAAAGCACATGAGGCTTTTTTTCATTATTCATTATTTCCATTGATCATTAATAACAGCGCAATCACAAGATGTTTCTTCTAATCTGTGTACGTACGTGCATCGTTATACGTGCGGGCCGCACACACAGGCATACTAGGCTCAACAGCGAACGTATTGTGCATGTGAAGGCGGTACAGGTGCAGATCGGACGGAGTTTACCATACAGTTTTAGCGCGATGCGACCTTTTTTGTGAACGACGTATGCGGGACTAAGACTGTAAGAGAACATGTGCTAATGATTATAGCGCACATACTGGTGGAAATTTGGTAAAAACTTTGTTTTACTGATGTGGATGATTTGGAACTAAATTTGTTTGGTGGAAATACCTTTTTTGTGCAAATAATGAAAAATTTAGGCGGTAGCTTTCGGGACATGCGGGCGGTGGACGCAAATCTATGACTTTCATTCTCATGGCCCAATCATGTTGTTGGAATCTTTTGCCGGTGTAATTCAAGAGCTGCTGTGTGATGTACATACTAACTGGTCACATTTTCAGCCTTTTGTAGACCCCCTTGACCAATCTCATTACTTTCATTACTGTCTTGAGCATTTATTAATGTGTTTCTTGTTGAGTTTACAATAATTTTTATTTAAACATTCACCTCAAATTGTGTCAATTAAAAAATAATTATCACTGATAAAATTTAAGAATCCTCACAACTAGTAAAATAAAGCAGCGAAAAAAAGTTTGATTCATTACAGTGCAAAATGAATCAGTCCTGACAATGGTCAATGATATGGTCTAATACTTTGGTTGGGGGGGAGGGGAACTGCAATTTTTTATCAGATGGCAGCTGTGAGACAATGGACAGTAGGCCAAACTGTACAGGTGGCAACAATGCATAGGTGGTCACACTAGACAGGTGGTCAATTTATAGCCGGACATATTGGACAGGTGGCCATAATGGACAAAAAGTCATAATGACAATGTGGCCACAGTGGATAGGCTGCCAATGAGGAACGATGGCCAAGGTTCTGGTTGTACATGTATACAGCAGGGAACCTCTTATTCCAAGTGAATATTTTGATAAACAGATTTTAATCAGAACAAAAAAAGCTAGGATCAATTTTTTTTAAAGCAAGCTATTATTAACATTTCTACAATTGTTTGTTGTCCCTTGTCAAAGGATTTGTCTTACTTGACAGGAATCTTCAGCACCATGGTTTCAAAAATAACAATTTAACTGACATTTGTCAAATTATATTACATCTTAAAAAATTTACTTATGGAATATTTACAGACTCTTGGTTCCAATATTAGCGAAATTCCCTGCAGAGAGAAAAAACAAGAAACAAGGAGAGAAATTAAGAATTGATATTGTACTTTTAAGAGTTTGTAATTAATTTTAAAAAACACCTGAAAAACAGCATGGAAAGTGAGCAGAGTCCTGAAATTCATGCAATGTTGTTTCTTTGCAACAGCACTGTTGCCAAATAATATCGTTTATTTATTTTTTTAAATTTCAAAGAAATCTTGTAATTGGCAAGAAATTATCAAAAACAGTTTTGATGTGTACATATTTCCTGCAGACAGCAGCGTTGACACACATGATAAAATTAAAACTAGTGTACAAAAGATTTTATCAAAATAATTTGTACAATCAATCATGTGACTTGGTTTTTTTCAACAATTAAAAAGGAAACAACAAATTGTTTGAGGGTCTTCATTTTCTAATTTTGGAATACCTTTCCAGCCATGTACATCTTGTACTTTGAAATAACATGTTACCTACTCACTTAAAAAATGTAAATCCCCATTAACCCTTACAATCCCCATCCAGTCAAACTCCAACACCAGGTTTTGTTGGAATCTGTTAGGATGGGTACTGGACCCCTAAACTGATTGTCTTTTACACTGGGTTAGGCATACCTCCAGAATCAGAGTCCAACAGTTTTTGTGTACAGTTTGCCATATGGTGTTGGAATTTGCAAGGATGGGTATGGTTCCTAGTAAGGGACCGTACTCAAGTTCCCTCAGCCTTATGTTCCCTCAGCCCTATGTTCCCTCATCCCAAAATAGACCCTATGTTCCCTCAGCCCTATGTTCCCTCAGCCCTATGTTCTCCCATCCCAAAATAGACCCTATGTTCCCTCAGCCCTATGTTAGGCATTGAGGGAACATAGGGCTGAGGGAACATAGGCATGACCCCCCTAGTAAATTACACTAGGGAGTTAGGGTTAAAAGGTAAAAAAAATCTTCTCCTAGATATGAACTGATGATTTCAATGATCCCTACCTGAGTGTCATGATAGAAATGTTACTCTAAGTCCACCTTTTCTTCTATCAGGAAAACAAGTCCCACAGAAACCACCGCATCGGCCAGCAACTCTCTGGTTCATCTGAAACAAAGATCATTAAATTAAATCACTCAAATGCAACTTAAAGGAGATGTACACCATTAGTAATTACATTATAAGTAACCAAGGAAATTATCTAAAAGTTTACTTGGTTGTAAGTACCAAACATCCTGACAAGTTACTCCTGACAAATTTTTGATGAAAAAAACCCCATATGAAAAGCATGTAGAAAAATTCTAATCTGAAATGTATCACCGGCTGGTGAACAATTTTAACATTGGAATGCATACAAACAATCTAAATGCATTTTCAAAATGTTTGTGTTCACAACACAATGAAATAAGGCGAAACTTTCAATACATATTTGTTGATTCTTTCAAAGAATAGCTACATTTATATATTGGTGTACACTCCTTGAACAGCAGGAGAATATTTGGCTATATCTTACAAAATCAAACATTACGTTAAAGGAAGGAGGGAGAAACTCCCCCTGAGATTATCTTGGCCCCTCATTTTTCCCTTTCCCCCAATTTGTTGGGCTGGCACTGATTGGTTACTAGACTCATACATGATACATTAAGTTACTTAAACTATCTGCTGATAGCTTTATGGACATAGGCCATGTACTGTGTATATTTATGCCAATTTGATTTCCATAGACAGTTCAATAAATTTGATATCTATTACTCACGTCATCTTTGGCTAGTCTCCTTGTGACAGCATACCCTGCAGTGTCCCAATCAACCTCTGGTGCTAAGGCTAGTCTTGTTCCTATCAAGTTAATGTGGAAGCGTCCTTGTGGACAGTCAGCTGAGCTGTAGCAGTCACCGGCTGTTGCATAGGGGATGAATTGACCATATCGTATATCCGCAAATGTTGGGTCAGTTACTGCAAGATTGAATGAAATGTATACAGCCATCTTTGAAAAAAGGTAGAAATATTTGTCCTTTTTTGGCATGTTTTTGAAAAAAGGTGTTTTGACTTCTAAAAGAAACTTACAACTTAGCATAGAAATGGCTAAGAAAAATATATTTCAGATTTCTTGTTTGGCATGTCCCTGATGTACATAAAATGTTCACATTATCAACCTGTATATTTCAAATTGTTTAATCTTTACCAACAAGCAAAGTTCTAAACAAACCAAGCCAAAAGAAAATATTTAGAGTGAAACATGAAATTAAACCCAGGAAATTATTCACCACGGATGTCAAAACTGAACCCTGAACCCCCCCCCCCCCCCCATTTTTGTTTCCTTACAGTATCACTTTGAATAAAGTGCAACTGATCCCTTACAACCTTCATCCATTACCCCCTAGGCCAAATGCTCAAAGGCCCTGTACTCAAACAGTCAAAAACCCCTCTGCTTGATTGATCAATACTAGATGGAGCTTTTCCTGGTTTAAGAACTTCAGGGACTTTCAGATTAGAAGGAAGATGTAAATTTCCTAAAGTGTAATCAATCAATGTTATCAGTCTTGTATTTATTTGTTTAAAGTTTGCAAGTTTGCAAAACTCGACAAAGGAGTAGCCTAAATACAAACCTTTATATCACACATACTTTGTATGCTAAAATTTTATAATTTATCCTCTATAGATCTTAATTACTACATTCTAACACGTTTTTAGCTTCTGAATTATTTTACAAATAAAATATCTTTACAATAATTTTTAACCATGATCATGTCACTACAAGGTGAGCATCTATCCATTATGCTACAAGGTAACTCAAATCCGATCAGTGAAAGGATATGCCTTCTATTAAGAGATGAGAATTTCGGCTCTTCTAAGAGAGGATGGTGTATTACTACTGCAGGTAACAAGTTCATGGGTGAAAGTGGAGCAGTGCTGGAAGGATAAATTGTATAATAGACTAATAAACCTCTTGGTTGTTTTGGCTCAGTGAATACCACAATCAAGACTTACTGAGGATTTCCATGTTGGTGACATTAAGTCGTAGTTTCCTGAAGGTTGTTAGACCGGCCTCTCGGTGTCCCTCATCAGTACACTCACATGCGTCATTACGATTGCCATTGTGTGGACACTGGGTGGGGCGTAACAATCTAAAAAAGAGATGAACACAATTGTTATCATCTTGAACACCAAGCAGAATTCTTTCAATTATTTTTGATTCATGATTCTTGTTTCATTATTAACCTGTGTACAGTGGATGCCGAAGAGACCATGAATTACAATGTAATATTCAACCCAAGTAGTATTTCATTACTTAATGGATAAACTAATCCATATTTGGCCCTAGTCCACCCTTAGCAATGCTGGAAATCTTGGACATGCATCTGTATAAATAGCGTGTGACCAAAATAGTTACAATTGTCATGGAAAGGAATGACCCCAAACGCACTGTTTGATTTATAGGCTAGACGGATTTACTGTCAGCTGTAACCAATATATCACATGTCTTACTGTTAACACATACGAGTTCTGATTGGCTGTGTGAAAGTTTACAATCAAATAATTCATTGACCAATCGGATTTGCTACATCCCAATCATGCACAAAAGGTCACGCCATTATTTGATCCGCTGACAATCTGTCCACCGTTATGTGGGACTAGCAAATCCTGATGTACGTATCACAGTATATGTGCACACCAAGTATGATGCATACAAACATTGGTCAACATGATTTGCTTGTCCCAAATCATGACAGAGCATTGGGAGGGTGATGGGAGGATAATGGCACGACCTCTGATCCTACGTGGAAGAGGTTAATTAGGGATTTGTCAATTGCAATGCAAACAAAACTGGACTTAATGTAATTTTAAATTAAACCATCTTAAGGCAGACTAACAATAAGGAAATTAAAAAACACAGCTAACCTTTTGGGATAAATCTCAGCAAAGTTTTCCACCTCTCCAGATGACAGACTGATGAATTCAGTGGGATTAATTCCCCTCATTCCATGGCAGTACACAGTTAATGGTCTCCCCTGTACCAGAATGGAATATTCCTTATCTTCATGCAGATTGTGCTGCATTTGGATTTCATGACAGCTTTTTGGTTGGCCTGTGGAAAACAGATTAAAGTCAAGGAAGTTAAATGCAAAACTGTAGTACTAATTACAGATATAGGGTGTCCCACAAAATGTCAAAATAAGTTGTTTGTTCAGATTTTGTTCACTGGCAAATATGTAACACAGCAGTACATAAATATGTAACACAGTGGTACATTTGTGCAGTTCAAAGCCTGAGAATAAGAACACTAAACTTTTCAATTTCTCAACGAGTAAATTTAATCACAATGTGTGCTTTGAATGTCCTTTTTGTCAATCTTTGAATGATGAAAAAAGCATTAGTATTCTTACATGGTTGGTAGTTACAGATCTCTCTCGTCTCAGGCCTGATAGTGGGTGGGCCACACATGCTCCCTTGCTGTCGTTTCCCTAGAAGATCCCGACATTGAACTTTACGTTCCTTGATGCCACCACCGCATTCCTTGGAACACTGATAAGAGAAGGATTATAGCAAAGAAGTATTTCAAGCTCTGTGTCTAAAAAATTACAATATTCAAATATGTGGATGAGAAATAGGATAAGACATTGTCATTACCGGTAGCTAGGGAATTGACACTTTATAAGGAGCAAATCTAAAGACTGCACCCAGAGTTTGATCCCATCTAGAAAATTATTCCCCCCCCCCCCCTTCCATTACTACCCAAATTGTGCAACTTCTACAATCCTGAAAAATGGGTAGCGGACCTGGGTCTCCCTTTGGTCTAGAAGAAAAAGCACCCTGAACTTCCTGGGTGTTTAATTTTGGAGGATTTACAGACTCCACAAACAAGAAACTTGACGTTTGGACACAATACAGTCTACTTCTTTCTTTCTTTCTTTGGTGGCTACTTCTCTTCTTTCAAATAAATTTTGAGGCAAAGGGAGGTTTGTCCAAAATCCTGAAATCAGGAAAAATCATGAAAGTGTCTGACAGTATATCACCACAAGAGGGCGCCCTCACCTGACTCCATGGCCCCTTCACCCAGTGCACGTCTGATGAACAAACACCAATGAAGCACGCTCTGGAATTCTGTGGCTTAGTATCCAGATCACAGTCTTCATCATCTGTCGGTATGGCCCAGCTATCAGGGCTCTGAGCTTGACATGTGATGGAACGTGTCTGTTTGCCCAATGCACAGGGTGTTGAGCACTGATCATGACAAAGTTTAAAACAATATTTGTGTTAAGATTTTTTTCAGGAAATTTTATTTGTGTATAAAGACTTCTACATTATTTACGACTGATCTTGCAACACTGATATTTTCACAGTTCTAGTTGTACAAAGACGTCTTACATGGGGCAATACATAGCTACTTTTAAAGCACTGTACTCTACCATAGATCTTCAGATTAATATTCTATACAACTTGGCAGAAATTACAATGTTATTACAGAATAGTGGGGTGTAGAATCACACCATGATACTTGGGAAAACTTCCTATCAAAGAATTATTTTTAAATCATCAAGCTTATAAGAAATAATCTGATAAAGGCAAGAGTATTATACATGTAATGTGCACATGATGATTTGTAACCAATGTGATTGGTCAATAATATATTTTGATTGACAGCTGTTAATTAGCCAATAGCCGCTTAACAAACAATAGCATTATGTCTATCAGATCATGTTAACAAAATATCTGTTAACAATGAAAGGGACCATTTCTAAACCTCTTGAGTGAGTTTAAACACTTCATCTTTAACCCTATTATACTGACCTCTCCCCATGATCCAGCTAGCCATGTCATGTGGGGTGCATCACAGTTATGTGTATTACACTTAATATTCTCTCTGGGTTTACGTCTTGAAGCACACATACTATTGTCAACTTCAATTCCTTTGCTATCAATACAGAAGACCTTGCGTAGCTTGCGACCCCCATTGCAAGATTTCGAACACTGCCAAAAGAACAAACATTCATCATTTCTATGATGGAAGGGTTGTAACTAGGTCGCTGTAGTCTAGTTTCCAAGAGCCATTTAAGAATGAATTTGTGTTACTTATGTTATTTATTATACAAATAGGCGTAAAATTAAATTTCAAGGATGTTTCTGCTAGGATTCACACATTTTTCTGTTTCATGCAAAATTAGTCTCAGTGACAAGGCTGAGTTGCAAAAACCTTTCAGTTAATTATCATCAGTCGATAAAAAAACATCATTATTGGGTTCACACAGTAGCATTTGTTTGTTATAGCGATTCATGGCTACGATGTCAATACAAAAAGGGGAGCCAAGGGTCATGTCAGGTAGAACCACATATGAAAACAATCTTATTTTATTGTGTCTTTAATGAGAAAAAAGTGAGAATACATTCAGATTTTTCTTACTCATTCCAACTAGGAATTTACGTCTCCGGATGACAAAATCCATTTGTGAAATAATGGGATTGATTTAAAGCACCTCAGAGATAAATATTTCAAGGGTTGATTCATACCATCATCAACTTTACCCCAAATCTGTACAAATCTGTGATGATTTATGTATATATGTATATGAGCTTTATCTCCAAAACTCTGGTTGATGTGATACTACAGTAACAACTGATGATGACATTGTAAATAACTGACCAACCAAGGAATGAAGAGTAAACAACTGACCAATGGAGGAATGAACTAAAACTTAAATGAACTAAAACTTTGAGAGTTCCTTTAAAAGAGAAAGGAACATAAAGGAAACTGAATGGTTGGAGACATACCCAATATTGACTGAGAAGAGTGTCTGTCAGGATACTAGCTCTGTGAACACTACAGGAAATAGAACCAGACAGAAGGGGGGGTGGGTTGTTCCTTACCTGACTCCACCTTCCTTTCTTCCAGCGATAACTTGTACATTTTTCCCGACTGCATTTCTTGGCCGACTTGGGTTTTGTCCGAGGGCAGAGTGAATCCTCAACTACAAGGTCCTTCATTTTACAAGTGGAGATCCGAACACGTATGCCTTTGCCACATGTCACTGAACACTAGATAGAGAAATAAGAGGGGATTTTTCAAAGGTATTTGTCAGAACAATTGAGTCTGTGATGGTGTATGATCTATACACTAGGGCATTGTACTCTTCTGTACTCTACAGGCAAATATGTTCCTTGCCTGCATATATAAGAAAGGCAATTATGTCCGTGTCTAGTTTTGTAATCATGACCGATATCAAGCTAAATTGAAAGGATTTGTTGTAATGTATGAGTTTTTTAGCCTTGAAACCACATTTTCTATGTATTCACATAGATTAGGGATGATGATAAATGGTGTGAGGAGACTACATTAACATAAGAAATATGCAGGGAATGTTTTGAGGTATTTGCACAAAACAGCATCACAAAACTACCAGGGATCACCTTATTATTGTCACCACAATATCTACTGACCTCACTCCAATCTCCAACAGCCCACTTTGGTATTGGGCATGCCATCTGTCGGCATTCTCTCTGTGTCTCTGGCTTCCCATCTTCCTGTGCCTCACAATCCTCATCTCGTTTCTCATCACCAGACTGATCTTCACAGGTGACTATCCGCTGCTGAGAACCAATGCCACATGTAACTGAACACTAAGGAGAAATACAGAGAGGGTATTTTAGTTATAATAATGGTTCAACATCAACAGCAGCAACACCTAACCCTTAGTTTAGGAACTCCCTGGAGCAGCCATCTTCATTTTCTAATGCACAAGTCTATGTGAATCAAAATGAGGCTGATGTCCAAAATAGACTGGTGCCTTTTATATTGTGATTGTCGCTTGGGCAGTAACACAAAAATTAATGCAGGGTGAAAAATAAGGGTCTACTGGCCACAATTCCAGTAATTATTTTCTGGGTCTTTTCCCTGCCTTTTCTTCGCTGCAACCCCTAAGATTTACATCTTATCTGCATATATTCACTGACCTCACTCCAATCTCCAACAGCCCACTTTGGTATTGGGCATGCCATCTGTTGGCACTCTCTCTGTGTCTCTGGCTTGTCATTTTCCTCACAATCCTCATCCTGTCTATTATCACCAGACTCATCTTCACAGGTGACTGTCCGCTGTTGAGAGCCATTGCCACAAGTCACTGAACACTGTGGGGACAAACACGGAGTGAGAATGAGATTGGACAAACAAATCATTACTGTAAGGGATTGTACACCATTAGTTAAGTGTCTATCCACACTTTATAAGAATCAAGGGATATGTACAGAAATCAACCTGTGAAAGTTACAGCTTATTATGTTTTGTGGTTCATAAGAAAATAGTGAAAATGCATTTAGATTTGTTTGCATGCATTCTAATGTGGAAAATGGATTACAGCTTTGATACATTTCAAAATTAACTCATGTTTTCTTTTTAAAAAAGAAGCATTTAAGGATGATTTACCATCACCAACTTCACACCAAGTAAGTTTTTAGATTCTCAAAAAATAAAAAATGGGATTATATTTTACCTCAAATTCATATATTTCTAGTTGTAACCATGGCAATACAAAGATATCACAGGTTATCCAAGAGATAAGCAAACAATAAAAAAAATATCCTAAAGTTATGATAATGTTCTAGATGACAAACTAGAAATGAACAAAAACATCTTTAAAAAGAATAAATTATTTTCTCTTAGCTCCTCGTTCAATACGTTCATGTCATAATAAAGATTTTTTTTAAAAACCCTTAATATTTGTCACAGGATACATTACAATATGTGTTAAAAACATCAAATTGTCAAAGGCATTATCTTTTAAACCTTTAGAGGAAACAAGTACAAAATGCAGCTTAGATTTTCTAATGACTGATCCTGAATGCCACTCATCATGCATCAGCTGCTACTCACGATAAACCCAACATACTTTGAAGAGCATTTGTGCCTCAACAAAAAGAGGCACACACCCGGGCTCAGAGCCAAGTTCAGCAATGACCCAGAAAATTAACACCAACTTCGACACCCCTGTTTAGAACAGATCCAGTTACTAACCACCACATGAATCAGTCTTATGTGAAAATACATGATATCCAAGACAAGTGTGTATGGAGACCGCAGACATCAGGCAGCCAAGGCAATTATTATTTTTTCATTCAATGGTTGTTTTTATGGATTAACATTGTGGTATATCAGTGGGATATAGGCCTAGGTTGAGTTAATATGGAGGAAGCGGTACACACTTCTCCGAAAGAAAAACATGTAGTCATCCAAAAATTGTGGGAGGTTAATGTATTGTAACACATCAAAACATCTATATATATCTTTAACAAGAAAGTTTGTCACAAAGGTTTGCAGACCTTATAAAAATTATTTTCAGACATAATAAACTTACTCTGCAATTTTCTGAGTATAAATCAAATTGAGTCCCATATTTCATTTTATCACTTTAAGTTTAACAAGGCTATTCTAGGTATTTACTAGGACTCAACTTGCTACCTTGGTGAAGTATAGTTATCATTTATGAGGCTTTTTGTCTTCCAAGGCTTCACAAGATTTCCTTATTTTAAAAGCTTTTTGCAAACAAATGCTGCAAAACATACATAGGAGTACTAGTAAAATAGGAGTAATACAGATGGATCCCTACAGATGTGGACTGTACACCCCAACCTTTCTTATTAATAAAGCACAAAAAGGAGAAAACCCTCTGTGCTACATAATATTTAAGATGAGGTGATCTGTAAGGGGAGTCTATAGGCCAATTATAAGTGACGGGATTGGACAAAGTTTCAAAACTGCATTTACGGGTCAATAATGTAAGATTCCATTTCTCACAGCACCTGGGAGGAAATATATCTTGTTCCAGGGTTATTTCTGACCTTTGTCAGCTATCTTATCCACCCCCATTATTCAGCACAATCAACATATGGGTACAGCAGGAGTTAGGCACCTGGTGTGCTAGGATATGACTTGAACTAGGAGCTTACATGTTTTGCCAGGCAAACTCCCCCATAGCATTTTAGAGCAGTGTCAATGAAATTTTGAAAACAGTTCATTGAGATTATTGGATTTGACGATTAATGCAAAAACTTGGTCTGTTTCAAAACAGACTTAAATAACATTCTAAATTGGGTTGATATAAACAGACAAACAATAATCTTCAAGCATTTTGTAGCCATTGCTTACTAAAAACAAACATGTACCCTACTTAATTTCAGAACAGAGTTTAACTTTTCTTTTCCATAATTTGATTAGTAGGGTGAAAATAAATCAATAATATCTCTGACATAACATAATTTCCAACAAAATGATTACAAGGAGCATTATGTATCAGTATTATCTTCACACAACACTAACCATTCAAAATATACTTTCATAAAACAATTCCATTATTTGAACTTAGAGAAAATGACTGAAGGTATTAACAGCGTTTTTGACACCAATTGAACTTTTCTGAGGTGTCAAAAACACACTTTCTAAACAGGCAATCAATGATTTTTATCAGTAAATTCAGCATGAGAAACAAACAGAAATGCTGATTTCCTAGTACTAGTAGGTCAAGGGGACGATCGCTAAGGATTCCTTTTTATAGGTCAGTCCGATGATGATTGATGACATATTGAAATTGTGGAGGCATTTTAGCTCTCCATTCCTGCCACCTCTGGTATGTAGGCCTAACATCTGTTGTGAGGGATAGCAATGTGTCTGATATACTGGGATAGCTGCAGTCTAGGTTTAAGATAGAAATGCTGAGAACTTCAAGTTATTATATTACTTATTAGTGA
The DNA here is from genome assembly GCA_029582265.1 of Zoroaster sp. YZ-2022. Classification (NCBI taxonomy): domain Eukaryota; kingdom Metazoa; phylum Echinodermata; class Asteroidea; order Forcipulatida; family Zoroasteridae; genus Zoroaster; species Zoroaster sp. YZ-2022. Next base: position 47,778,220 of record CM055820.1, read on the forward strand.
GGAAACAAATGATTCAGTAAGATTTATGGCTTTGCATGGTGGAAGAAAGTTATAACTCCTGGGTTGTGTGGGTCTGTTAGAGTGAATAACCCAGTGGCTTTACTTGATATTTCAACCAGAAGGCTTGAGTTGTCTTCAGGAGAATGACAACTAACTACATGGTATCCCTAGAAATATTTTTGTCTGAGGTGCCATCACTTTCACAAAAAGTGAAATAATTTGCAGTTTGAATTTCAGGAGAGAGCATAAATACACTCACGGAATTTAAAAACGCATCAACTTATATTTCTGAATAAATATGTATAACTTATATGTAGTGATAGATTGAAGCCATAATTGTACATAGCACTTTTATTGTGTCAGTATGATGTGAAAATTTGCGCTCATAAATTGTTAACCTATGTTCTTATTTCTCACTGCAATAATCTGCTGTTGAAAAATATGTGAAATATTGGGATGATGCGTTTTTAAATTCCGTGAGTATATATTTGTAAAAGCAGTTTTGCCAACACATCACCAATGTTGTACCATCCCTTTCCCCTTTAATCTCTTATTGACATTACATTATTGAAGTTATCTGTGAACTATTTAGTTGCTGATGAATGTTAAGGAAATGAGGGTACCCTACCAACCTACTACGACCTCAGGTTAAACAATGTGCCCAAAAAGTCAATTTATATTAAGTCTGCTTATCTAGACAAATAAACATGTCTTTTTCAATTTGGCTTGTTTGCCTTGGAGTGTTCCTTTCTCCATGGGAGAAGGAAGGAACAGACCCTGGCCCAGGAATTAAAGGGTCATGTTGTAGAAAATACAGCACTCACACTGTCTATTTTATCTGGCACCGTGACTGTCAAGCAATGATACCTTCATAAAAAAATCACAGAAAGAGAGGCACCAGTCTATTCTTGACATAAGCCTCATTTTGACTCACACAGAGATGTGTATGAGAAAATATATGCAGTTATTGATATTTCTATGTAGTAATATTTATATATAAAAAAATTAAAAAAAGTTTCAAAAGCAGTGATCAAAAAGTTAATTGGTGAGACTTGATGACAACTGGATTTAACGATAGGTTCAATCACAATGAAGGTAGGGGTGGCGTCAGCAATTATTTCTAGTCATGGGGAAGTGGTGGTCCTTCAGAAGTCCCCCAAAACACTTGAATGACATAATCCTTAGCCAAATAAACAAACCCCAAGAGGTGAAGTGGGCTGAGGCAAGTTGAAAAAGGTCAATAGGACTTGATCTGTTGCAACAATAAACAAGTTTTGGGAGAATGAAGCCACATTTTTGTCTTTAGGGCAACAGGTTTGCATAGTGTAGGGGCAGGGCAGATCCAAAGGGGAAAGGGAAGGCTTAATGGGGAACACTGCCAAAAAAAGGGGCACAAGGAGTAGGCCTATTACAAGGGGGATTAATAGGAAACACTACCCACATTTACTATATACAGTAAGTGTGCCTATTACAAGGGGGATTAATAGGAAACACTACCCACATTTACTATATACAGTAAGTGTGCCTATTCCTTAGCGATTCTGTAAATGAACATAATGTGGATAAGACAAATCGTGTACATGATTGGTTTTCAGGACAAGGGAAGGCACATGTTCCTCTTCTGGATATGTGCACATTATGAGTTGAAACTTTCTCTGTGAAGTTTAGTTTGCAGAAAAATTTCTTTATTTTCATCATTTCATCATTCCTCCGTGCTTTTATTATGAAGTATGCTTGCACATAATGACCTTAAACCTTTTCCTAATGATATTAACTGCTTTATCAGAGACTTTTCTTTCTTGTTTGCCCTGTAGGAATGCCCACTGGAGTGAAACAAATTGAGATATGTTGCTTCTCCTGCCCTGGTTTTTACTTGTTCAGCAGGTTGTCTGAAATGGACACGTGGGATCCCATTTGTGTACTCAGCTGGGTTTTTATGCATGTGTGACTGAACCCGAAGAGATCGAAACTTAAATAGGTATCTTGAAGGATTAGGAGACCCACCAGTTTGGTAACATGGAGGTGGTAACAGGTCCCTAACTGAGAGACTCTCAGTTTTAACCCCACGTTCAAAATATCCCTACTGGTTGGTGTGTGTGTCATTTTAGATTTTTGTATGCTATGACGCATAAAATACTCCACTCCAAACACCAGAAGAGCCCATCCCACTTCCACTCTTGGCTGCTGGAGTACTGGTCTGAATAAGGGGCTGTCCCTAATTGTTGACATTGTGTATCCATAGTGAAAGCAGATTGCTTTATGAGAGTACAATATGTATGCTTAAGGGGTGACTCCAACACCCTTTTGAAAAATATCCATTATATATGCAGACCCATTTATGTACTTAAATTTTCAGATAGCCAGAGGACTTGCTATAAAAAAAAACCTTCATAAAAATAATATTTTCATTTACAAGAGGTTTAACCCAGTTCATAACATGGTTTCATATCTGATGTAGACATGAGAGCCATGAACCTACAACCATGGGAAAAAGGAATGACTGTTGCCCCAGATTGTTTATGCTATAATTACTGCATACTTCAATGGTGTCATGGTTCACAAGGCTATGTACAGACAAATAATCAACAATTCATAAATGTGTTACTCATCATAGGTCACTGTACCAGAATAGAATGTGTACTGTGATAACCCAACTTTACTGAAAATATTTAAGAAAGGAGGAATATTTGACGAAAAAATAAAAAAAGACAAAGAAAAGAAAGTTATTTCAACAGTAAGTCATAATATCCTTATAAAAATGGGTACTACCAAAAGCGGGGGAACAGAGGCTAGAAAAGGTATATCACCTCTCTTCAAATAAAAAGGCTGCTTGTCCCCCCCAAAAAAAATAAATAAATAAATAAAATACACAAATAAATAATAATAAAATAGTAATAATCATTTTTATCAGTGCATTATTCAAAATCTCATTTATCACTTGTATATTACATCCCAAAATATTTGTGCTTTAGAAAGCTGTCCTGGGGATAACAAGTTAAGATGGTACTGTCCTTTTTTCCTTTTTTGTTACTCTCTGGGTCTATTTTCCTTCCTCCATGGGATGACCAAGCAGCACAGCAGACATCCCTTTAAAGTTGAACCTTTGATGTGGGTTATCAGATAGTTGAACCCTCCATAGACCTGGTTATTTGCCCACAGGCAAAAATCACAACAAGTCCCATAAGAATCAGCTGGCGGCCTGCTCACTTCTCATCAGGTGTTTGAGAAAAGGAAGGACCTTGGTTGACATTTGAGGATAACTGGAACAGGGGAATCGATTGGTCAATAAATAAAGTACTTGGCAAATCTACCTGCCCATTGCATCTGGGTCTAACTGGTGGCCATTATGGTGTAATTTATAACATAACCGTACAAGGTGAATCTACATAGTTGTATTATTAATCTGAATACACATAAAAAAAATAGGGGGAAAATATGGCATAATGTTGTTCAGTGTGATTGTAACATTGGTTGAAAATTCTGAGGAGGTATAAGGTCAGTTGTGCAGTAGTTTGATCATTAGCTAGGCCAACATGCATTACTCAAATCGCTTGCGCAGGCGCACTGTGGCATTTGCAAAGAATGCTATGGTCATATGTCACTTCTGTTGGATTATGTACATAAAATTATGCTGAACATTTCCTATGCTGAACATTTTTTTGTAAATAACTTAAGCTAAAATTTGGAATGCCACAGCATTTATTGCACTATATTTAAAAAATGAGTCATCATGAAATATAAATAACAATTATTGAAGTCCCTGTACAATACTGGTAAATTGGTTATTACAAACAAATAAATATAAATAATCAGTTTTACGTGAAAGCATGCTTTTTGTAAGTTGGAGTTGGTATCAAACATCCCTTGAAATCTTTCTGTCCATTGTGCTATCGAGTTAATAAAATTAGTAAAAAATTCAAACTGGATTTTCTTCTTCGTGAGATGAACATTCTACCTTTGAATAAATACAACCAATATGAAGACATTTTTCATTATATTCTTGTTAATGACAAAACAATCTATGTAAGGTAAAATATCCAGTTTGGTTTATATCTTGTTTCAAAGAAAGTAAGAGAACTCGTAAGAGTAAGGATTTAGAATGGCATTCCTCATGTTTGTAATAAATCTTTGTTTATTTTTGTTTAATAAAATGTCAAATACTATGAAAATAAATTTTGATGACTTTGAAATTGACTTTGAACCACCTCTTCTAATGAAAACAAACCCTTAGAATTTGCGACAAAGAAACCTTTATACCATAAATTTTTATTTGATGTTCCCACATATGCGTCCCACATGTACAGCAAGCCACACAGCGAGACACTCACAGGTTCTACAAGAGAAGGAAAGCAATGTAATAAACTTCTCAGCTTGAGACAAGCGGGGAACATTTGATCCACATGGACTTTGGGATACCCGTGCACAGTCTGAGAATGCGGCCTAGCTGGCGGCAAACCTCTCCCTCCGACCTTTCACACTGGTCTGGTAAACGCCGGGCCAATAGTTCAGATGGAATCTGGGGCTTTTGAAGATTGATAGACACAGTTAAAGCAGATTGAGAAACTTACAACTGAATTAAAAACTCAATATTGAAGTCATTTTGTAATATAAATGTCTAGATGCATACACACTTACTAGTAGATGTGTAGAATTAAACATCAAATACTGTTCAAAGTCATTGCATCCAAACATTCCTTAAAAATTTTTCAAAGGCAGTATACACAACGGTAAATCTTAAAACATGGAAATATTATTGGAATTTGGTATTTTGTGGTAAAGATAAGACAAACAATATACAGGTATCTATTCTTGAAAGTAATCATCGTTTCAAATTGCAATGTCAAATAATAGTTATGTACTAAAACTAATATTTTCACATATGATACCAATAAAATGGAGCATGCGTGGTTTAAAAAAAGAAATGTTTTGATGGTTTTTGAGACTTATACAGTACATGCATATTCCATATAACGACATTATTTGATCAGCAATGAATTTATCCTGCTGTGTTATAAATTCATGTATCTACTATGTCCATGTTCTGGTCACTTATTTTATGAAATAATTTATTTGAAAATAATTTACTTTCTTTCCACTTAAGGAAATAAGTAAGAAACAGACTCAAACCAAAATGACAGAAAATAGGGATTCTTATTTATCTTTAACTTGACCCATCTTTAAAAACAGCAATTCAAAACTTGTAAAGTTTCTCAGCCATCTGAAGAAAAAATAATAATTAAAAAAACAGACTTACTTGCTTTGCTAGAAACCAAGGCCTACTGCAAACATCAAAACCCAAATACTTGGAACCTAGCCAATCTCTCATCCTGAATTGTTCAAATCATTAGATTTTTTGGTGAATACCTAAAAGCCTATGATTACTCCTATGAATTCTTCCTTTTGGAAATCAACAAGTTTTCTTGTCTTCTTCTTATTTTATATTTCTTAGCCTACTTCAATGCATGTCTGGCCATTCTGTATGTGAACGGACATCTTTTATATCTTCAAGTCTCATGTTCTTCAAGTGTTTTGCCAATTGGCTCCAAACACAAGACAATCAAGTGATGTGATTTAGAATGCCAGCTTAGCCACGGGATGAGAACAACTACATCTTCACACTAGTCAACCTATACACACATGGACAAATGATACTGGACTCCCAATGTCACCAACAAATATCCCATTGACAGATGATGTGCTGCTGTACACACACGCACACACTGAAATTTCTATGCACAATCCACTGTTCTGTTAACCATGGCTCAGCTGTGCTTTATAAAAGTATATACTTTTAGCTCCAATGAAATATAGTTAAAAAGAACCCTGTATTTACTGAAGTTAAATGTACTATTTTTAAATTGAATAACTCAATTTAATCAACAAAACTGAGTCACCCTATAAATTGAATCCTAGGCTTACCATGTTGTAAAAACTGACCTAAATCAGGCAGGATTCTATTCACATCTGGACAAAACAAATTCCCAAAATAAATCTGCCATAAAATTGAAAAGATTCCTTTGATCCAGGAACAATCTATTCAACCATCATACCCTTACCTTATGCACTGTGACCCAAAATTGGTAAAAGACTCCAAAACTTTAGTCCATGATACACAGCTAAATCAGAAATATACAATCCATTTCAAATAACCTTCAGAATCCAACTAAAAATAATTGGCCTCCACTAACTGATGAATCCTTGAAACTTTAGATCAAATACTCAAGATACAATACGGCTGCACATGTATTGTAGAAAGTAGTATTGGCTGTATGCTTGGTTAGACTCATAGCACTAGTACAAAACTAGTACAAACTGAGACATGTTGGGAACATACATACATGTGTCTTACAAGTCACTGTATAAACAAAGTGTAATTAAATTCATGGGGGAAAATATTGAGTGGATTTCAGACAGACTGTTTAGTTCCTCTACTGGTAGCTAGGAAATGTGGGTTGGTAGACCATTTTTCATTGGTTAGATGCCATCAGACTGGGGAGGAGTTAAAGTGTTAGCCTGACCAATGATTAATTACTTGGTAATCTGATCTAAATACAGATTTGCATAGTTCAAAGGTCACCCATTTAAAATTTTAAAAAATTATGCAGTGTGGCTCCCCCATGAAGGGAGAACCACACGTGCGAGGGAGGGAGTGGCATTGGCTGGAACAGCCTCTGGTGGGCTGGCCAATCAGCCGTGATCACCTAACTGTATACACTAAGGCTGTTCCATCAATTGAGCACAGAGGGGAGCCCCAGGGACCTTGAGATGAGGTTTTGCAAGGGAATGGAGCAGTCCATAAAGTTATCACAGTAATTCAAGGCACGCTGAGTTGAACTCTGTACGAACCATACCAATGCCAACCCCTTCAGTGTACTATCACACAAATACATCAAATGAAAAAACAATTGAGAGTACACTAACAAATATACTTCTATTTACATCAATAATTTATCAGGAGAAAGATAAAATCTATACAATAACTTTCTCCTTTTGGTCCTATCTATAAATATGCAATTAAATATTACAATTTATTCAACGGAGGTACTACACTCATGAATATGCAGCATTTGCAGAATATAGCACCATGTTGTTCAAGGAGAGAATTCATATCTCTGTTCATTTATAAAATTACTATTATACTACACAAATTACATTTTCACTAATTATATTAAATCATGCAGATAAAGTTGACTTCCCTTCCAAGAACAAAACATTCTTACACTAGAAAAATTTACACTTCAATAATTTAGAAATGAAAAATACATTTAACTGAAAACATATAATTGTGTTCACATCTGCAGCATATCAGCAATTCTCATGAATGAAAATGTCAAAGTTGATCAAAATACTTATGTCTAGACACATGAACTAGACATAGTGAAATGATATAAGCCTAATAATGTATAAGTCAGTTATGTTGAATCACTCAAGGTTTGAATATTTAATCATTCATGACTGCACAAGAAAACTGTGTTTCGGAAGTACATTGAATATGCACATTGTATACAAATGAAAACACAAATAAAAAACGTCATAAAGGTATACAAAGCACAGAACTAGAGCACCAAAAAGAAACATTGCAGAAACCATACCAGAGTCATTGCTATTATATGTTGTTTAAGTTTGCGGGAATAACAACAAAGTGTGCAGAGTTAAGAAAACTTCCGGCTTGAGTCATTCAATATTTTCATTATTTACTGACTTCAATTTCTCTTTAAACACACAATAATAAGATTGTGAACTAGTTACACAATGTACAAAAAAACATCAAAAATTAAACAGGAATTTATACATGAAGCAAGCCAAATTTTTTATGAATGTGATTTCTAAATGTGACTTGCACAATTTTATTAAAAACTGACGCAGCTGGCCACTGTTATCAAGAAGCAAGTGTACAAGACAGGATGAGCCAAAATTACACACTGTGGGTCTACTCATAGATGGTCATTTTATAAAGGATGTCGGTCCTATCACAAGTACCATAAGTAAATAAGGTCTGTGGTTTGACTCACAAACCAATGCAGAGCTCTCTGAGGCAAACATTGGCAGCAAAGACTTATACCTTAAATGCAGCATTTCTACTTTGATCCACACACAGTGACAGATTGCCAATAAACAATTTACAAAAAAAAAAAATACAGCATGAAATGTCTGACTAGAAAGAGATTTTTCATATTCAGTCTAACATTTAATAATTGACCAAAATTATAGCACCTCTGACAGAAATATTTAATTGAGATGTTTGATATCATCATCAAATTTACACCCAGTAAGTTCCATATAAAACTGTCATTGTTAATGTTTTTGAGATTACCAATAGTGGGCTTTAAATATATAAGCAATAACCATGAAAACTGTCAGTAGAAGTAGCCATCTGAAGCAATTAGGATCCATTAACCACCAAACCACAAAAGTGCTACCTGCTACTGTGCAACCTTTCCCCAGGCAATAACTAAACATAGGGCAGGTCTCTGATTAGGTGTTAGAGATTTAAAGGGTAATCTCCCTCATCTTTTGTGGTTACTTTTTAAATGTAAAAATAAACTTAGTAATGTAAATCATCTTATCCAATGAATCAAAACAACAACAGTGAGTCAATTAAGCATCTTAATGATTTTATATGGAGAAGGGAATAAAAGATTCAATTGGCAAGTATTCATCTCACGAGGGCAGTGTTATAACCGGGCAGAAATTTATCATGAGATCCTTTCAATTCAAAAGTCTGCTATTTGGAAAGCAACCACAGAAATACAATAAAGAGAGAGTTTTTTGTGACTCATTATTGGTAGATATTTTAATTGCAAGAAGAAAAACAAACTGAAAATGGGCCCTTGATATATGTCATTCACCTGGGTTTTGATTATTTTGTATAAATTAGTCTATAGCTGTTGCATCTATCTTATTGTATATAAATTTCCTTATTATGATGCTGACATGAAATAAATGTTTTGTTTCATAAAAATCTAGTGGGAAACTTCCTCCCCATCTCCCCTCCCATCTGTGATTCTTCTGTTTTAACAACAATTACCCCACAGCTGAGAACACTAAAACAGTCCATGGTTCAGCCAGTGCTGAGCAGCTGTGTACCCAGTCCTGACCTGACACCCTCAGACTCATACCATCAGGCCGTACATCTCATGCAAGGTGTTTATTTGTCAAATCTCCTGGGGGGCAATCACAGTATTTGTTGGTGCAAGTCAAGAGAGAAGGCAAGAGAAGGTAAATCATGTTTTGTGACTACTTAATACTTTGGTCTTTTTGGACAATGCAGGGCCCCATCCACTTTGAAGTGTTGTCAGAACATGTGGATTTTTAACCATTCACCCAAAAGAATATTAGCCCAACCCCCTATAACTCCTGACTTTACCACTGTACCCTGCCCTACCTAATTTATCTGCAACTACAGATTTTGACTAAAACAATATTTCATTATTCCATCAGTTCTGTAGAACTAAAAATGGTGTCAAAACGGGGTGTGGCACATGGAACAAGGGGGGCACAATCAACAGGGAGAGGGTAGGTCTACACATGATAAAACTAATGCACGATTATTAATAGGCCAAAGGCTCAAAGTCATCCATATCTTCTCTACAAGGAATGTAATAAATAAAAAGAAAAGTGTGTAGTTCATAAGTAAGAAATCCAACCTTCTTAGCTGTCAGATTGCTCCTACTTATATTTCAAGACCAAAGTTGACATTTCAGTGGAGAGGAAATCAAAACATATCCATTACAAGACAGAGCAAGGCCTGCTCTATGATTACACTGACCAACAGTTAAAAAGTTAGGCTTACAGCTTGTGAATGAGGTAAAGGTAAAACAGGGTTGGATGGAAAGAATGCTCCAATGTATAAATCCAGAAAAGGGACTTAATGGTACATGTAGTTGGTACAAACTTATGTAGACAGTTCACACCAGGGTTATTTTCAAAATTTGATATTACTTGAAAATATAGACTTGGTTAAGGTATTGATAGGCCCTGAAAATATATATTAGGAATTAAGGTGCAAAATACCCATTTTAGAATATTTTGTCCAAGGTAGTTTCAGACAACGATAATTGCACAAAATTACAATTATCTAAATATGAGACTGAAGAGAAATTTAGTAGAAAGATTGCTCTGGTACAATTATTCATCAACTTATTATATCTGAAGGACTCTCTGTTTGATTAAATAAACAAAAATACTTCGATTGATCAAGATTGAAAGTGTTAAATTGTTTCACGCTGTGTAATATTTGTCAGAAAATATTTCTCAAAAGTTTAGACTAACTGAGCTGATGTTTCATTGACTGGTAGTTAACTCTACACATTTTTGTGTTAGGTGGATTGGAAAAGTTATTAATTTTTTAACGAAATTTACGTCTAGGAAGGTTGAATGATTAAAGTGTGAAGTTCTAAATTTGAAAATAAACAGTGATTTATCAACAAAACTTTTTGGATTCAGGTTGTTCAATAAAAGCCTCATAATTTGTTTTGTTAAAAAAAAAACATCAAAGTGGAACATTTAATGCATGGACGCAAATATTTTCATTTAATTGCTGGTATTATTGGACGGATCTGCTGGTATTTCCGACAATCTAACTCAAAACGGATACCTAGGATTCAAGTAGGACAGCTAACAGGAAATTCAATTGATAACCCAGTGAAGGAAAGTTACCCAATCAATAGATTTAAGAATGACCTGACACTAGCCATCTAAGTATACCTGACATCTTAATTCTTAAAAAAGATGGTTATTTGCAGATTTTATGGCAAAAAGTATTTAAAAAGAGGACGGATATTTAGTGTTCAGGTCAAACTGACACTTGGAGAGGAACCAGTAGGACAGAAAGAATCCCCAATGGAGGAAGGTTGTGTAGGTGATTTCCTTTGAGAATGGTGCTGGAGGAGATTGATAAACAAGGTGGTAGGGACCATGTGTCAAAGGGAATTTACCCTCAAAAAAAGAGATGAAATGAGTGTATAATGGAGAGCTATGTTTGTATATTTACTGGCAGAAAGTAATATAAGATAACTATCTATTGAGAGATAATATCCATTTAAATTTATATCCAGTAGAGAAATATAAGTGGTGATATAATGACCCATAGAAATGTAAATTGTCTCATTAGAGAAACAAGGTGATGTATCTTGATTATATGTGCAACAGCACATACATTAAGATAATTAGTTGTGTACGTTTATTGGAAACTCTGTAAAAAGATGCAACAATGTTGCTCTGATCAAAATCTTTGTTTGCCTTTCAAGAAAATGTCAAAGAAATGACATTGACATACACACTGATACTTTATCTTTGTAAATATTGATTCTAACAAAGCACTAATAATAATTTAATTGGTTAAAACAGTAGTCATGTGATCCATGTTGGACATTCTGATTGGCAAGAAGTTGAATACATTCAAAAAGGACTGCAATGACTCTTAGCAGACCTTTTTGAACTTATAATAGAAGTCTTGACCTATATGAATTTATAATAGAAGTCTTGACCTATATGAACTTATAATAGAAGTCTTGACCAAACTCCAAATTCAAGATAATTTATCCATTTAAGAATAAAACATCTTAAACAGATTTGACTCTTTAAATTAACTAGATTACTACAGTATGTGAACATTTGTAAGGATCTTGAAGCTGTATGTTAAAGGAAATAGGGGTTAGGTAAAAGTTATTTTGCATTAATATATTTTTACAAATACTATAGGAGTGAGTGATCCGAGCAAGATTGATCCATAACTATATATGGTTATCTTATGTAGTGACAGCATCAAAAACAAATACTTATGTACACAAGAATACATGCAAATCAAAGAAGAATACATTTAAAGACAAATGAATAAATAAATATAACACTGATAAATAAAAATTGCCCCAACCCAAGTCCTGCTTGGAAAAGTGTTGATTTGAGAAAGTGCTGTCTCTGAAAATTATTTACAGAATGTTTAGATTTTTACACAAAATGAGATTATGGGCTGTGCTGAATATTTGTTGGCAGTTAAAAAAAAAGACAAGAGAATAAAAAGACAAAGAGTTTCATTGATGATATCTACAAGAAGTGTTACAAGAAATGTGGTTAAACGGTCTTTATGAGGTAGACTAAATCTAGTCAAATTAATGCAACACTAAACCAAAACCAGAGGTAAAAAACAGAAACAAAAGTTTAAGTTGAATACAAATCATATTACCATAACATGACAGTTCATTTAAAAATAGGACGCACAGACACAGACAAAACACCAAAGGGACACTTTTGGGGAAAAATTCAGCACTGTTGGAAACTGGTACTTTCACTTCTTCAAATGGGGCAAAATTACTACCTGGCAAGAAGTACAGGCCATAAGTGCTGAATATGAAAGATCAACAAAAATGCACGGTGCATTTTGAAGATAAGGGCATGTTTCCAAAAGTACACTGATGGATTTTGGAGGATTCAGGAAGGTTCCTAGCCAGAATACCTAGGGAGTTAGGGTTTGAATGAAACAAAATATTTATAATTGTAATACACATAAACTTACTAAAAGTTCTGGAAACAGACCTTTTTACAGGGAGGCTTATTGTTGTTGTTTTTTCCCCTAATATACAAATCAATGGGAATCAAAATGAAGCTGGCGTCTTAAATAGACTGGTGCCTTTCAAATAGGGATTTTGCTCTGGGTTGGGATTCAATTGCTGCGCTGGTCATGCAGAGTTGATGGTACAATCTAAGCTTTTGTTGACATTCGACAATAATCACCAGTTAAAGATTGCAACTGACTTCATTCTCTGTTCCAATAAACAACTGAAATGGCATTTTAAACCACATACATCAAATTCTTTCCTCAGTGTTAAAATGATTCAGTCTCAAACTTTTAAAGTTGCATCTAGTAAAACATCTGCATAAATTAATTGTTATGAGACAACTTCACATTTTCTCCATAGATTTACACAGAAAAACTGAAGACTTTGTACATGATGAATTAAGACCTTCTAGTTTCCTGAAAAATGGTGAAAAGTTCAAGATGACATAGTTGCACACCAGTGAAAAAATAAACATATTTGTAGAAATTAACCAAAATACCATTAATGTCTTCCTACCAGATTCCAGGGATTCGTCCTCCAGCTGGCTCTACTGGGGCAGGGGTTGGTGCTACAGAGTCTGGTATCCACTGGTCTTGATAGGGTATTGCAGGCTGTGTCTGCGAGTGTTCGGCCACTACTGAGTCGACACAGGACCAGACGGGATTTGATGCCTCCTCCACATGTTGCTGAACACTGAAGGAGATACAGAGGTGTTAGGATTTACTTTGATGGGAATGGTCTGGAAATTAAACCTAGAGATTTGAGGATTCTAAGGGAGAGGGGGATTTGTTTTAACATGAAACAGAATCATGTAGGTTTGAAGGAGTACTGCAAAATACCAAAGACAAATCTGAAGAAAAACAAAATCCGGACAAATATTTAACAAGTCTGAAAATTCAAAATAAATAAATAAATAAATACTTGTTTCCAAGATCAGGACACAGTATTTTCTTCTGCAAACACTTCTAACTTAATGTAACATGTAGCTGTCTTGATAAGCTTTAATTGGTTCCATATTAACATTTTGTTGAGTTTTATTGTTATATTTTCTAATTATATGCCATATTTGTTGTGTGTGCCCACCCCCCCCCCCCCACCCCACCTCCATTTTTGGGGGGCTGTGTGCCCTCCCCTTTTCAGCAACCGTGGATCTACCTCTGTATGCTGCTTACTATTACAAGGTTTCAGAAATTTATCAAATCAGTGTAATAAATTCCATGGATGGGTGTTTTCCCGACTGGGTAATTTAATAACAAAAGCCTCAGACCATGGGTCCTCCTTTCAGATTTCTAAGCCTTAAGATATGAGGTCACATGCTGACTCAAGACATCATATATAGGATAATCTAATTGTTCTCACACCTTGAGGGCTAAGTACTTCACATAGGGTGCGATCTTAGAGGGAGGGGGTTTTGAGTTGGTAGACTTCAGTCAAGATTGGTTAGTACTGAAGCATTCCGGAATACCAACCATACTTGCATAAAGTCTATCTAGGAAAGTTAGTATTGTGAGAATAAAGCTAAGGAAAGTAAGTATTATGAGGCGTCTAACTCTCTATCAATTGGCCTATCCACATCACGCCCCCAGGAAAAACTGACAAAACCAATGTGTGTATATATAAAATATGTACAAAAATCATGTGCTTAACAAGTTTGTAAGAGATAATAGTGTTATTTGTGTATTTTCCATTAATTTTCTATCCATTTGAGATCACGGTCTTCACATATTATACTGAAAGTAGTATTCTACACCTATGATTATGCTGATAAGACCAGGGTGAAATGTTGGATCACCATCCTATCAACTGCTTTTCATTCAGTATTACTAAATTTCCTGTTTTGCAAACAGTGTTTTGGTCATCAGGTTGTCAAAACTAAAGACAAAACTGAAAGTGACAGATGTATTTATGCAAGTAATATCACACTGTATTCTGAAGCTCCTTAGAACTACCTGTGGGGCCAATCTCAAAGAATCAGATATATATTGGCTCAGCACATTTTGCATTTTTTTGCTGAGCCACATGAAGTACATGGGCCTATTTTCACACAGCTGTTTAGCTGAACATTTTGCTCAGCAGATTTGGTTGTGTACTAGCCAATTATCCCATAATATAGTGTTCATTATTGGGATACTTCCCTATTTTTTATTGCTTAATATTTGCTAAACAAAATAATGTGTAAATAAATCCTACATTCACTTCATTTTTGCTTTGCTGACATTTCTGCTTAGTTGATCTATAAAAAGAGGCACAGGTTGATGAAACTGGATAGATAAAAGTGACTAGGGCAAGGGCAGGGCTTGCTGAGATTAAACTAGATTGATCATTGATGGAGGTCTAGCTTAAAGGCTTTTATCTTAAGGGGAATGGTCTAATCGACTGATGATATTTATGCAACCCCACTGTGTTCAGCATTACCCTGAGGGGTAGCATTACAAGCACACTGAACCCTTGGGGTGGGACTTTGGTCTGGGCGAAAACTTCATTTATCTTGTGGATGTTAAAGGGATATTGTATTCAAAGCATGTAAGCATTCATTTTGAATATGAAATATGGATTAAATATCAGTACACAGGACTGTTACATCTCACTGCCAGGCAAATTAAGTCATCATGATCTAATAACTTTTCATATATGTAAGCAAATAATTCAAACGACAAGGGTCTTTGTATTCAAAACACTTATATCTATAGGAATAGTGTGTTAACTTATCTAATAATATTTCACCACACAGGTCAGTGACACTGGGGTAAACCCTTACTCTTTCCCAATAAGTGTCTCGCTGGAATATTTATTTGTTTGCAAATAAAAAAAATACCAAAACACCTGACTGACACAAGCAAGTTGAAATAATTGTGTTAAAGTTGTTATTAATCAGGGTTGAGTCTAGCTGGTGGCAAAAAAATCAATACAGATAGACAGTGAGTCTTGAAAATGCCAAGGATTTTTGAAATTTATATTACATTGATGAATAAAAAGTCTGAATACAGCTAATTAAGTGAAAAGACCTTTTACTGACCTGGCTAGGACAGTACTCTCAGTGATTTGACTATTGCATTACAAATCCACACTCCAATCATGCACAACTCAAATCCATACCTTTTTCTTATTAAGTATTTTACATAATTCACATTTGTGACTTTACAGAAAGGGAGAAAAAGAATAAAAGTTCTTGATTTCTTACCTGCCCCCAATGACCAAAACTCCACAGTGGACACTGGATGCCTGTATTGCAGGCTTCAATGTTCTGCGGTCTAGTTGCCTCACTGCATGTATCCACATCCCCATTTTCATCATGGCAAATGACAATCCGCTGGTGCAGACCACCACCGCAAGTTGATGAACACTGAATATTAAGTGTATAACAAATAAACACTTAAATACAAATTCTCCACAGAAAGTGTCATTTGGATCTTTTTGAAGATTATGAGAGATGGGAGGAATTATCCAAATTGGAATACTGCAGGATGGGGTAGTGTGGATGATGAGTTTATACCTCAGCTACAAATGAAGAGGGCACATTTTATAGAAATGATAAAAACATCATTTATGCTACTCTATTCTTGTCGCTATTATCTATAGTCCATCTAGATACAATTAGGATCCACAACTATATGCACAAGCAGTGGATGGTGGGTGGTGAAAGGTATTCATGACTTGGAAAGAGGGTTGATACATTTTGATAAATCTATAGTAAACAAGAGAAACATGGCATGATAGAAATGCATTATATAAACCATCATTCTCAAGCCTTTTTTATGTACTGTGGACACAACACAAGATCCCTATTCAGAGTGGGTAAAACCTGTGAAAATGCAAAACAAAATTTCACCAACTTGAGCTGAGTGACTACAAGTATTTCCACCATAATGAAAGGTTAAAGGGACAGTATCATCACGACCAACAGGGCATGGAATCGGAGTGCTAGTTTTAGATTAACTCAGTGACTGAAAATAATACCCACATGATAAGGTCATAAGGTCATGATAAGGTCCACTGCTGCTGCATAAATGATCCAGTAAGTTTCAGTCACTGACTTCATCTTAAACTAGGACACTGATTCAATGCCCTGTTGAAAGTCTGCTCTGATCGTGACGATAGTGTCCCTTTAAGCCATCAACCAATATGACACTCACCTTACTCCATGGACCTGTCTTCCATCTCCCTCTTGCTATTCCAATACCCCTATCACCAGACATCCCTGAGGCATCAAACTGCTCTGACAGACACTCCTGGTTGCTACACACTTCTGAATCCTTGGGTCTGACTTTGACATCACAGTCATCATCCTTGGCAATGGAGTTATCGTTGTTGACGCAGGCGACATAGCGTGATGATGTGCCAGTCCCGCAAGTTACTGAACACTGGAAATAAATCAGTATTTGTAACATTATTATTATAATCAATTTGTGTACTTATAAATGCATCAACTGTTTTACATAACTCCTCCTATTAACTTAAAAGAAGGGATTTCATAAGTCTATTTTGGTGCCAAAGGTCACTTCTAAGATTTGGTGCTCAACATTTCATCCTTCATTTAAAACTGAAATCCTTCATGAAAAAACCCCAAATCATTAGCATTAATTTACTAACTATAAAGTATTAGTCAGACCTGCAACTGCCAGCACCATGATGTAAGCAACATCTGCCATGTCCAAACTAGACAATCACACTGGATCCATATTTGTCTGATACCCTGACTGCCACTTAAAAATCTATTTGCAAACAGAATCAGTTTTAAGGCACCAGTCTACTTTAACACAAGCCTCATTTTCATTCCCATGAAATAATATATAAACCATCCTAAGTCCAATAAGGGTTGGGCTTAAAAATGTATATGGGTCATAGAGAAAATAGATATCTTTAAAATTAATTTACTAAAATTCAGAGAAGAGTAATCTGCAATACCAACCCGATTCCATTGTCCTGTCCTCCAATGAGGGCATGGTTTGTTTTGACATTGCTCAATAGCAGGTGGCCTGTTGTCCATATCACAAGCTCTCTCCTCTGAGATGTAACCATATCTGTCTCTACAGCTTACGTAACGTTCACGAGTTCCATAACCACATGTTGCAGTGCACTGTAAGTGCAAAGAAAAAATCATTTAAAATCTGTACATTACTATTTTCCTCTCACAAAGAAAATAAATTACTTTCAGTAAGATATTTCTCAAAATAACTGACCAGGACATTTAAATTGAATACGTGAATTCATAACACAGCAAAATCAATTTACTGCTGGTCAAATAATAATGCCTTTACACTAATGTAAAAGTGGTAAATAATACATCAAAAGCACACACAAAGTTTTAGTTTTATCATTTGGTAAGTGCTTTTGTGTTTGTTTTCTTATTTTCTCTAAAATGAGAACACTGCCAACAAAATAAAGATTTGTTATTACACCAACTGAGCTCTGAAATGATAACTCTGTCATTTTCAGTTCAGGTAATTATTAATGGTGTTCCTTGAATTTATGACAAGAATGAAAGTTAATGAATACCTCAGTCCACATCCCTGTTCTCCATTGACTGCTAAATCTCATCCTAGGCTGTTCTCTAAGCACCTCCATAGCGGTAACCGGTGATGTCTTGGGTACTGGCAGTGGGTCTGAAGGCCTTCTGATGACTGCTGGACTAGGCAAATCTGATAAGGATGACCCTCTCTGGTTGAAGGACGGCCCGGGTCGCGGTTGCCATGGGGATGTCGCTGAGGGTTTACGAAGCACAGCTCGGACAGATGGTGTCAGTGCGGTGGTGCGAGGTGCCGGTGGTGATGTGGTAGGTTTGATCGTTGGGTACGTTGGTGGCGGCGTGGTGGGCAGTTTGGTTTCTGGTAGGGTGGGGTCAGGACATAGTGGCATTTGACAGTACTGCTGCTTGGGTGGTTGGTCATCGTTGTTGCACTGGTCATCATTGAGTGGGGTATCATTAGGGCGTCGACACTGGATGCCTCTTAGTTGATAACCAAGACCACATGATACCGAACACTGCAAAGGTTGAATCAATGCTTTATATTGTAAAGGGTTATCTTTATTTCTGTCAAAAAATGTTTTTGTTTAGAACAGAGTTCAACTGGAAGTGATGAGTAATTGTCATCTAGTCAAGAAAGCTTTGGTCAAGTCTCAAAGGATTCACAGTAAGTCATTTTCAATTCCAGGTCAAATAGGGGCTCTAATCAAATATCAATAATTGACCTTCCCTCATTTTTAAAGAGGCTATGTCATAAAAAAACTAAACAATATAAGTTTTATTATCTCAACCCAAGATAAAATATTGTAAAATATAATTTTGTCCTAACTTCTTATGTTTAAATGTGCAACAGCTCTGACATTTTGCAAAATGTTTACGATTAAAACATTTCCTATTTCATAGACTTTTAAATAATCTAGAATATTCTAAAAAAGTGAAATATCAATCATGCTTTTTTTTTTTTTATCTGTATTAACAGATGAGTAATGCTTATCAATGGAGGTAGATTACACTGCTGGTGATGTCAAAGGTCATAATAAATCTTACCGGTCCCCAGTCCCCATGTCTCCATATTGGGCAATTTCCCATCTCACAAGACTTGGTGCTGGTTGGCATCAGTGTCAGGTCACACTGCAAAATGTCGACAATTTGGTTGCCTTGGAAACATCTTACTCTACGCTGCTGCTCTCCTTGGCCACAAGTCACAGGGCACTTATGAGAGAGGATAGACACACAATAAGAGTTTATTCATTTGACAAGTCAGGAAATGCACAAAGAAAACTAAATATTTTAGATAAGAATTAAGGTTCTGCAAATAGGAAAGAACATAAGTAGCAGGTTTGAAAATATATATGTCACTCAACGGATTTGGAACAACTTGCAGGGGTGTGATTTGACAAAAGAAAAAAATCCTTAAAAATGGGTAGCAGGCCTGGGTCTCCCTTTGGTCTAGAGGACAAAGCCCCCTGAACCTCCTGGATGTTTAATTTTGGAGGGTGTATCCAAACATCTAGTTTCTTGTTTGTGGGGATGTGGAGAGTCTATAAATTTATAGACTCTCCACATCCCCACAAACAAGAAACTAGATGTTTGGATACATTAACACAGGGTACTTCTTTCTTTCCTTGGTGGCTAATTCTCTTCTTTCAAGAAGGTTTTGAGGCAAAGGGCTGTTACTTTGCCAAGTTACTTGGCAAAGGACAGTAAATGAGGGTTAAATTTGTCTTAAATTACCTGTCCCCATGGTCCTACTTGCCATATCGGGCATTCAGGCATCTCACATGCCCTGACAGTCTCTGGCATCAGGGTCAGGTCACATTCTGTGATATCAACATTCTGGTTGCCTGATGAACAGCTTACTCTACGCTGCATCTCACCATGTCCACACGTTACTGAACACTGAAAACAAACAAACAAATAAAATAAAACCATGATAAATTCTTAAGTGGATTTAAAAAAATAATTATCTATAACATAACTGTCAGGACAATTCTGTGTATACAATGGTAACATAAGCTTTATCTTGTAGCAAGATGCCTGGAGTGCAGGTTCCCTGATCACGTAACAAAATCAAAATTTGAAAAGCACCGGTCTATTTTGGACATGAGGCTCAATTTTATTCGCATTCACTTTTGTATTAAATTATCAAATTGGCCACTATGTGATTAAGAGCAATGATAATGATTGGACAACTTTATGTCACATATGCTTCTCACAATATCCCTTCAAATACAGCACTCACCGGTTGCCATTCTCCCTGGTACCAATCCGCACACTCAGTCATCTCACATGACCTTGTGGTCTCAGGCATCAGGGAAAAGTCACAGTGACTGACCTTCATTTTCTGGCTGCCTTGATAACAGTTGACTTTTCGTTGTCTCTCCCCCAGACCACAAGTTACTGAACACTAATGGAAAAAATCAAATCAAATATAGTGAAAACCCTTCAATATTTTGAGAATCATTTTTCTATTACCTATACAAAGTGTGCCAGCCTTCTATAAGCCTATAACCAATATATGGCACTGTACTCCATACACAACAAGAATGGTAGCCCTGTGTGGTAGCCCTGCCTAAGAATATTATGGGAGAAGCACTTGACGTCGCACAACTTGATTGGGATGTTTACAGCAGAGTATATATTGCTTGTGTTATGTGCAGATCTTCATTGGGGTGTTTGCAGCAGAGTATATATTGCTTGTGTTATGTGCAGATCTGGTTCTACCAGGATGCACTAATTCCTTTGTGTCAGGCTTAATACAACATCATGAATGGCACTATTCTATTGTTTTTGGAGTACTATGCCATGGACTAGGTTATTACATGACTGGCACTCTTATTGTAAGTAATAGACTTCTGGTATTGTGAACAATGTCTTGTATTCAGGGAATCCGATGAAGACACTAGATAACATATTACTTGGCAATTCAGTTGAGCATTGGCACAAGACAACACCCAAACTAAGACAGACAGGAAAATAGGCTGGTCACTTGTATATATATTGAGAATCAGTACTGTGATCATTGCCTTACATTCAGGAAACCTGATGAAGATGACCGCAGCGTGATAAAGATCAGTACTTGACAGGATATTCCTAGAAGGTTGGGTTGAGGGCTGGTGGATTGATAGCCCACACATAAATCAAACTTGCTCACCGGTCCCCAATCTTCTTCTAGCCACTCTGGGCATTCTGTCATCTTGCATGTCATCAGGGTACTAGGCTTCACTGACAAATCACACTGCTCACTGGCTACAATCTGGTTGCCTCGGTTACAGTGGATGGACCTTCGTTTTTCTCCTTCACCGCAGGTTACCGAGCACTTATGAAAGAACCCCACAGAGAAGAAAATTATTGAGATTTCAAAACAGCTGCTACCATTCCAGTTAGAAACCTTAAGCCCATTAAACGATCTGCACTGGCTCATACTCTGATCCTGAAACCATCCACCACTGGCTGCCACCGCACAAAAACTGAATTCAATTGAATTATGGCCAACACCTCAAATGAACAACACAACCACCATCGGCCGCAACTGAAGGGTTAGTTCAATGCACTTGTATATGCTCTCTCTATTCTTTCGCTAAAATGTCTAAATAACAAATCATAGTGGAGTATCATTGGTAATGTTTGTGGTAAACACCATTTGAGTTTATCTCAACTATCACTAAGTGACATTGTGGTTCAGATAAGAACCATATTGGGCTTCCAAAGTTTCTACTAGCCTGCTCTTGTGATGATCAAGAGACTACTAGCCTGCTCTTGTGATGATCAAGAGACTACTAGCCTGCTCTTGTGATGATCAAGAGACTGCTGCTCTCGTGCAGGCTAATTGAAATGAAGAGAAGACCAATACAATTCTTATCAGAACCACAATCTCATTTAGCGATAGTTCAGATAACCAACATGGCCAATAACAATTCATGACATTTTACTTTTTTCTTTCCAAAATGTTGTGAAGAATAATTTCATCTAGTTGTACTTACCGGGCCCCATTCTCCATGTTGCCAGCTTGTGCACTCTGGAAGGTCACATGGAGTCACACTCTCTGGTATAACGGTCAGGTCACATTGGGTAATGTCCATCTCACGGTTGCCTTGGTAACAGCTTACTCGCCTTTGTTTCTCTCCCACACCACATGTTGCCGAGCACTTAAGAAAATACATTAAAGTGGACTATTTTAGAAATAACCATCATTTTGTTTGGGTGATTTTAGATGATTGCTAATATAGCCTCATCTTCTATCATGAGGTATCTTTGAATAAAATAGGCTGGTGCAAATTAAATGCCATTATGTAATCTCTACTATTCACTAAGGGTACCAGACAAAGATAGACTTAATAGGAAGCCATGAAGAGTGCTAGAATTGTAAAGCACTTTGAGATCTACGTATGACTAGGGATATTGGATATAACAGCTACAGGATTAAAGGGACAATATCGTCACGAACAACAGGGCATGGAATCAGAGTAGGCCTACTAGTTTCAGATTAACTCAATGACTGAAAATAATACCCCACATGATAAGGTCATGTTATTGTTGCTGCTAAATAAATGCACCATTAACTTTCAGTCATTGTGTTCATCTTACACTAAGACACCAATTCCATGCCCTGTTGTAAGTCTGCTCAGATCGTGACGATGTTGTCCCTTTAAATCACAGACCGTTCCTGTATGTAATAGTTGTTTCTTACCGGTCCCCACTCTCCCTGGTGCCATCCTGGACATTCAGCCATTTCACATGAAATCACATTATCTGGCTTTCTAGCTTGATCACACTCGCTCCTAGCAACCTCTCGATCACCTTGGTAACAACCAACAAATCTCTGCTTCTGTCCTAGACCGCAACTTCCAGAACACTAACATGAACAAAATAAAACAGAGCAATACAGTAAGCGAAATTCACATTTTCAATAATCTACAAAAGTAAATAGTAGAACATTTTGGTTCACATAGTCTGCTGCTGTGATTTTAAAAGTTTTAACGGTTTAACAGTCTTACCGGTCCCCATTCACCATGCTGCCATGTTGCACATTCACCCATCTGACAAGGCTGTATTGAGACTGGTAATAGAGCAACATTACATTCACTCTCATGTACATTCTCATTACCACGGTAACAGCTAACTCGGCGTTGTTGCTCCCCATCCCCACAGGTCACTGAACACTTTTGAAAAACAAGAGAAATGGGTAAAAACTGGGTTCAAAAATGTTCTCTTAGCTTTCTTAGAATTTATAGACATAAGAAATAAAGCTTCAACTTCATTTCAGTAAAAAAGTATCCAATGAATTGTATTTACTGAATGATTTGAGTTGTGTAAGAGAAATGAGAAATGAGAATTGTTAGGTGGATGAGGCGTAGGCAACATAACTGTGATGTTACTAGAATTCAATAGATATCATTTTTATAGGGACTTGTGTCGAGTGTTCTTATTTTGCCAATGCAGGAAAGTGCTTCACTGTTTAATGATACACTTTCAAATGAGAGTCACCATTGTCCTGTAAAGAGAATTGTAAAATTGTAAAGATGGGTGATTTTGCATTATGTCAAATGCGACCTAATTACCTACTGGCATTTTGATCAATATAATGCCTGTCTATTAGTTGTTATCAATTATTGTATCTTTACCTGTTCCCATTCTCCATGTTGCCAACTAGCACATTCGTCCAACTCACATGAGGACACTGAGTCAGGCTTCTGGTAAAGATCACAATGACGATCATCTACTTTTTGGTTGGCTTGGTAACAGCTGACCCGTCTTTGTCTCTCACCTTGACCGCAAGTCACTGAACACTATTAAAGGTTAACACATACTTTATTTACATGTGTGGCTTTTTTCTCTCATTTTTATTTTTCTTATTTATCAAAATTTAAGCTTTTTATTCATATTATCAACAATTATAAACGGACTAGTTTGGTTGGTTTTAATGGTGTATTTTTAATTCAGTTACAATGAATTTTATAAAAGGGTAACTTCTTGAGTGCCTAACATTTTTTTTACAAAAGACCAGCCCTCTGTGGAAATCCCTGGGAATCTGTGGGGAAACCCAGCCCATAGATCTTTATCATTGTGTAGCTTAATTCCTTTGTTCCCCAAGGTCATGTGACCAAAGGAGGCCAAGTGACCAAAGGAGGCCAAGTGACCAAAGTGAGGCTGAAAGGAAAATAGGCTAACAAAGATGGCCGCAGCTTGATGAAGAGTTGAATATGAACCAAAGCTACAATGGTGGGAGGCAGTGAAAGTGCAGAATTTCAGCTCATAGTAACAATGATAGAGATAGGGACAGGGTTTTTATTATAAATTGTTCTTACTGATTCCCAGTTGCCCTCGTGCCAGAATGTACACTTTCCCATGTCACAGGGTTCGACTGTCGCTGGCTTTGAGATGGAATCACATCGGCTGGAATCAACAATGTAGCTGTCAAGGTTACAACTCACTAATCTCTGCCTCTCTCCTCGGCCACAAGAAACAGAACACTGTTGAAGAAAAAAAAGGTAAAACAAAATTAAGATTTTGACAATTTAAACAAATCTGGAGACTAAAAGATGTTAATCAGGCAACAGCTATCTTGAGTTCCTTCAGATTTCCTTTAAGAAAGCTTGTCACTCAAAAGGAAAAAATTTACATTTAAACAGGAACAAGTCTCTTACCAAACTCCATTCTCCTTGCTGCCAAAATGGACAATCAGAGACCTCGCATGATCTTGTAGTCTCCGGAATAAGACTTAGGTCACACTGGATGTAATCCACTTCTTGGTTGCCGTGGAGACAGCTCACTAATCTCTGCATCATTCCCTGACCACACGTTGCAGAACACTGGAGGAAATAATGAAGATTGTGTGAGGTAATGTAAGATCACTTTTTAAAACAAAATTATCAAATCAGGACAACCATTAATAACCTATTATCAACAGGCTATTTAAAAAACTGAGAATGCCAGATCTATGTTCTATTTTTCTCACCGGTCCCCATTCTCCATGGTGCCACACAGCACACTCCTCCATCTGACAGGACCTGACTGTTTCTGGCATCATGGTCCGGTCACACTCATTGGAGTGCACCATCTGGCTACCTTGGTAACACCTGACTGATCTTCGAATTTCACCATCACCACAGGTCACTGAACACTGTTGGAGAAAACAAAAGCAGTAAAGCATTAAGTCCCTCAACACAGTTTGTCCAGTCAGGAAAAAATGTTGTGTGTAGTGGTCAATGTCGATGTGGAGATATATACACTAGGATGTTATTTATAGTACGTTTGTCATGATGCTAGGGGAGATCTAGATTTCAATTGTTTAGTGTATTCAGGTTGAGGGTTGCACAAAATCCCAGAATTAAGGCTAGTTATTCAGGGAGAACTGGCTGGTGGGAAATATCACTGAAAGTGGTCTGGTCTGAGAGTCTGCCTAGGATTTTTGAAATGTACTTTACATATTAAGAATCACTAAATTCAACTATTTTACTTAAAAGATTCATCCCTGTTTATTGTGCAGTTTCAGTTTGTTGTATTTCAACAAATGAGTTGACGAAATGTGACTCAGCTCTGCCGAATCAACCATGAAAAGCATGACAATGAGGCTGAGTAGATCATTTTTACATTAAAAACAGTTTACTGGACACAACTCACTTGGCTCCATGACTCTGCAGTCCATATGGGACACTGTTCTGTATTACATCTCTCTACAGTCAGCTTAGTGGAGCGGTCACAGTTGCTGTCTTGAGTGTAATAACCATTAGAATCTCTGCATGATGCACTACGCCTATGGGTACCACCATCACAAGATCTTGAACACTATAGTATTATACATTGTAAATTATTCAAACATTTAGGATCCCTGTGTTGGTGGTTGCAACAGATAACATTGTTTTGACGTTATTCAAGGGGAAAGGGCGCTCAAGGTTTTATCTGTGCAATGCTAGTTTGACTTCAAGTTTGACTTCTTTTTCTTAATTTTAGAATTTTATTCCGTATAATGCTTATGCAATCTTTTTAACTTGTTTGTTGATGGTACATTTTGTTTAAGTCTGGTCGCTATATGTTTTGTATTTTTAATTCCATCTTGATATATTTCTCATATAAGAGGGCCCCAAATGATCAGCTGTGCTGGATGGGTTACCCTCTGTAAAGATAGTTATAAACTGTTTCTGTCTTATTTCATAAAGGTTCAACTTTTCACTGAACATATTTCATGTATCAAGCATTTAATCCAAACCTGTAAAAGAATTTATCTGAAGTGTGTAAAGCATATTTTATAATATTCGATGATAAAGTAAGATCAGTCTTCTTTGAATAAGTGCTTTTGATGCTTCTCATAGTATATATTATATAACCTGTTGAATTTGCCCTTGGTGTAAATGTTACAATGGTAGAAGGACCATGGCCAATGGTATAGCTAAGACCTCACAAAATGTTTTAGTGGTGATATAAAATATTGAGTTTAAAGTGGTAAAAAGCAAGAAAACAGGAAATTTTATTTTCAGTCATTCCTTAAATGCCCTGTGGGAATGTCAAAAGAAATTTTATCTACCAGAGAATGTCAGAACCAACATGAGACAAATTTTTGATTTTTTTTGGAGTAACCTACCTGTGACCAAGCTGAGTACTCCCAATGTGCAATTGTACATTCAGTCTGACACTCCACTACCTCAGCTGGTCTAGATTGCTTGCTACAGTCCGAGTCGGGCGCTATGATTGTACCTCGCTGGGCAACTGTCTTCAAGCACTGGACACGACGAGTGCGGCGACCCACACCACAGCTTGTTGAGCAATCACTCTCGGCTGTGACTTGCCAACTGTTGAAGATTAGAGGAATGTCAGGATGATTACAATAGAATCATTAGTTCATTGCTGAAATAGTTTATTTCATTTTCAAGCACAGAACTTAAAACATTTCTCCTGAGGACGATCAGAGCACACTGATCAAAACATTGAGTTGTACCTCCAGTTCTTTTCAGAACTAATTACTACTCAATTGAGAATTTCACATGGTGTCACCGCAATTAGTCTTACTTACTTCTTTCTTTCCTTGGTGGCTATTTCTCTTCTTTCAAGAACATTTTGCGGCAAAGAGAGATTTGTAAAAAAAAACTGAAAAATCACAGGCCTGATCTTTACAGTCTGAGTATTAGATTTATTAGCATACCGCAATTGACATCCTGTGTTGCATTTGGCAGTGAATTGTTGTGGTCGGTCGCTAGGACACAGACTACCATCAACCTTTACACGGTCATTTTGTCTCAGACATCGAAGGTTTCTCCTCTTCTCACCTGCAACAAAAATATTAATACAAAGTTTACAAAATAGTTTAAGTAAGGCAGGTACAACATATAAGCTGCCATTTGGACATTTTTGGATAAACATAAAAACATTTGTTTGTCGTTTTCTCACAAACATGAGCACCTATTGCGATAAACAGGTCATTTTTATGATATATTTCTTGAAAACTACAGTATTGGAATGAATTTCTAAATACAAATATTGTACCTTCCATTTAACATTACTCAAGTCACAAACAAAATTATTGGAATACTATAATATTATTTTTTGTACATTCTAAATTGAACTATTTTAAGGAATTTAATAATACAAGATTTCATGCATTCTTATGGAGGTGAAAACCCATGATATTTGTTGCACCTGACCTGATGAAATTCTGGACTCAAACACTTGAAAACGGATTTGAAAATTGAGAGGAAACAACTTGAGTGACAAATTATACTTACAGGATAAAGGTTAATATAAGGTTATCCTTCCATGTTGCAGGAATTGAGAATATTAATGCAAATTAGTGAAATTTGGTAAAATAAATTGTTCAAAGGTATTTGACACTTAAAAACAATTCTGTAATATGTCAACAAAACAGAATGTGACACACAATGACAAACAAGCCAAAAATATGAATTAATCTAAATCAAAACTGGCTGACAAGATTTAAAGTGATTACAAGGAGTAGAAATGGTGACTTTTATTGCAGTTGACAAATAGGGGCAAACAATTTAAATATAATTTTTTTATAAATTGGAACAGGAAAAAACAGCAGCAAAATCTACAAATTTACAGCATGAAATATAGCTTGGTGTGCTTTAGATTCTAGCATAAAGGAAATACTGAAAATGACACATAATCTGCAGATGATTTAGTTCAAGGAAAATTGCTGTGGTTAGAGAATTCTGTCAAAACACACTATGGTTAAAAACAATTAACAGAAACGCACGCCATAAATCAAGCAACAACGGTCCAATCAAATATTGGCGCCACTTTGTCGCTTGGAAATTGTTTGGTTTGAGCACAAACAAGCAAATAAACGAAAAATAGGTTGGAATGATGGACACATTTTCAATAGACAATACTTTAAACTACGAAGCATAAATTGCACAAAATATAAAGGCACAAAATTTAATATATAAAATACTAAAAATACTAAAATATATAAATACTATAAACTAGTCATTTTTAGCAAGAGACAGATGTGTATATTGTGGATAAACAGGAAGTCTTACTAATTTCATAATTCCTTTTTAGTCTGATACGTCTGTCATAATTAATGTTGGTTACTGATGTAACATGTCTTGAGCTGTTTTGATGGAAGTTTTGATTCCATCGATAAATTACTCTTTCCGAAAGAGATCTCTGTCTGGAATGCTGGACCTAAATCATGGCTCCACAAAAACCACACATAACTTGTTTTCCTGTAAGCTAGGTGACCACAGGTCATAACAAGTTCAAAATCATTTCCCTTTTGGAATTTTGATTAATCAGACAATAACACAAGGGTTGTTCATGCATTGTGAGAAAATGGCAGGAACAAAAAAAATGCAAGAAAATCCTGAAAATGTGCCTCCAAAAAGATTTCAGATTTGATCAACCATCAAAAATTCATCAAAACTGCTGAACTCACTTACAAAGATGGACGGTAAAATCACAACAACCCACATCTTCTTTTTTGCAAATCTTAATTTCTGTTTAGAAAACATTTCTGTTTAGAAAACATGAAACCTTTTTGCACCGGTGTATCTTCTGAGACATTCATATGTTTAAGGACAGCAACAGGGACATAACTTGTGTATGGTCCATAACTTGTGTATGGTCCTTCTCAGGTAATATATTAGTAAGAGTAAATAGCGCCCTCTACAGGTCTTGTGTACACATACAAAACATCTGTCATATGAACTGAAAATACTTACCCCTGCAGATTTGGTTGCACTGCCCCCATACTCCATATAAGTCCCAAAAATACATGGTATTGCCTACAATGGGGACATTATAGGCATACCTGATGTCTGGTGGAAGAACATTACCAACAGATAACACCTGTTACAGAAAGACATAACAGTGATAATGACATCATGAAGAGGCATAACCATAACCATGCTCAGTGCATTAAGATGCAACAAATGTAACAAATTGTTGCTATTATTGCTCTCAGCAAAGAACAAAAGAACTATTATTCTAGCAGGTGGATCTTGCTGCATTGAGCAGGCTGCACACTTTTCTGTTGTTGCATTTTGTTGCATTCAACAGGGTGTCTGTGAAATGCCTGTAGGGGGTTAAGGTTAATATACTGACAGTACTGGCAGTTGTCAAGTGGGATTTAACTGAAATTAGCACACTAAGATTATGAATCACAGTATCAAACCTCTCCACTACTTAAATAAAACAGGTGTAGCCATGTTTGTTAACAGTAGGGACAGGGGTGTTGCTATCACACGTGGAACTTTTTATATGGCGTAACATGAGGTGCTAGTTCTAGTCCTCATACATATGTGTATTAAAGCCCTGTTTACTCCACTCAGGAATGACCTGGGGACAAGATGCATCTTAGGACAGCAAGCCATCTCAACCTCCTCTTTCTCCTACCCCCTTTTGAATCTATTCATCTTTAGGAAATACATGTACACTACAGAGTGTCCCCCTACAAGATTATTCACATTTCTGGTGCTAGAAATTCTTTACCCTCCGTGAAATTTTCATCGATTTGATTGACTGGTTTTGAAAAACAATAGTAATTATTTAATGGTGCTTTTCTCACTGTTCCAAATTTGGCAATTACAATGGCATTTCCAGAAATGTCACAGAAGCTTAATAAATAGTTTGTCCTCATATTATTGGCCAAAAATCAGGTATGATTGTTGTATTTTTAAATTATGTTACAACAAAAAATAATAGGAATTTATTTATTATTATTAATGTTTTTTGGGAGGGAGACATCTTGTATAATTGCATTTACTTACAAAGATAGTAATATTGGAGGTGATTTTCTCGTAGCATGTGATCTTCTCAATGGAGTTATTGGATCCACTGTATTCCATCACAACATTTCCGATTTTGACCTCTCGTTGGAACATGCTGATCACAAAGTGACCATTCAATAGGTATTCACCATTACTGCTCTGTATAGCTGCAACATGAAATTGACCACATTAGTATTATACAGCGCCCTCAAACATCTTGTAAGGAGTCTTTCATCAATTTTAACCAAAATATTTTTCATGGCAAAGAATTTCACTTTTTATGTGGATGATATCACAATGTAAATTTTTCCAAAATAAATTTCAACCAAAAAAAGGTTTGATAAAGGATTTTAATGGACCTTTTAGAATTCTTCAGGTCAGCCAGGGGTAACAGACATGTAAACTCTTTTATTGATTATTTATCACTTACAGATTATCTGGGGTGTGATTTGGCCTGGTTCTCTCTTTAGTCTAGAGGACAAAGCCCCCTGAACCTCCTGGTTGTTTAATTTTGGAGAATTTACAGACTCTTCACATCCCCACAAACAAGAAACTAGAGGTTTGGACACAATACGGGCTATATCTTTCTTTCCTTAGTGGTTACTTTTCTTCTTTCAAGAACATTTTTAGGCAAATGGACATTTGTAAAAAATCCTGGGAAATCACAGGCCTGGATTATTTATTAATAATACTAAAATAGATTAAATGTAACAATTTCTAATCAAAGTCCTTTAATTGTTTTTGAATGTCATGATCTCTTTTATTTAGGACGTACCGAGGTAGTTGTCATCTTCTGGAATGCCAAGGTAACTGTGTTGCCGGACGTCTATCTTAGTAGACCCAGCAGGAATCTCAACTACTTTGTTGTAACCTTAAATAAAGCAGAAATCATAAAGAATATCATCAATGTGATGAACACACATTGTTGTATTCAAGCCTATATGCATAAACCTGAAAACATTGATGAAAAGTGTATATGCCAGGAGCCAACTTTGTGTAAATGCAGTTAAGTTTATTAGGAATGTCAGAGACAGCTACCTGGAGAAGATCCAGGGTGGCAGAGAAGAGGGAATGCACCCCCTTCCCTGGATCAGCCAATAGACATTGAGCAGATGCTTGCTTTATACAGAAGCCCTGAGGTTTTACTGAATGTGTTTAACGAGGGACAATTAAGTACCTCCTGTGCCCCCAAGTGAAGGAAATGGCAGTTACAGAATTGTTCCTTTTGCCTAGAGCTATGCACCCCTATCCTAAGGGTTACAGGGGCGGATCCTGTATTTCAAGGGGAGGGGGAGCGGGATTCCTAAACAAAATAATAAACAAAATAATAATAAATACTAATAATGAAATCTAAGATTTCCATTTATGCAAAGTACTCAATTCTGCCCATGTGTGGTAATTAGTGTGCCCCTGGCTCCACTTTTTCCCTTTTTGTGGGAGGAGGGGGCGGTTCAATTTGACACTGGATTATGCTTCCTTACTCTATCTAATATCTCTGATATTGTAATCTAATTGTCTATAAATTAGTCACCAAAAATCCATATAAACTCATAAATTTAATCATAAAAATTAACATTATAACCAGGTTTATAATTTAATACAAAATGATTGAAAAGGCAAGCTGACCTCCCCAAGGATTTATCAACAGAACTTGTGATTACCATGGAAGGCAGTGTCCTGTGATATATCAATCATGACAACAATGCGTAGTGCACCTGCCAATTCTTTAAATTACATGGTCTAATCCCTCCTGCCAATCCAGACAATACCGTTTGGTTTGAGTCTCCTATGAGTATGACTTGCAATTATACTCAACAATGACTAACAAATTTCAGGTAGAAATTTGCTTTACATCTTTGACAATTTCAAAATCCTCCAAATCTGCAGCACCACCGATCGATCTCACAGATTACATTGAGAAACGGCAACAGAAACTGCACATATAATTCTCCATAACTGTATTATTAGCATGAAGCTGGTCATGTATTTGTACCCACATCATGCATGCCTGCATGTGATACAAACCATTTGATTACATTCTAGATTACTAAAAGATAGAGGCCAATATCAGGCATCATTGCAATCCTTGCTGGGTGGTGTCATATGTTCTGGCTATGAGGTACCCCACAAATTAAACCAGTAATCAAACTTTACTTGTTACTGTAATGTATAATTATAAGCTTGGTTTTATTATAATGTGAATGTTCACACTTTGGAAATAATTCTCAAAAGCTCAAAATATTTCAGAATCCTTTCTAGTTTCTGTCCCTACAAAACTAATGACCGTAGTTTGACCCTGGGTCCACTGCTACTGTTAAATGGAACTGGGAAATTAACCGAGAGCCAAATGACCCAGAACTTGGAGGGGAACTGGAAGCTGAGGTCTTGCCGGTGGTTTATAGAGCACCTGTTTGTGAGAAGTCATTTCTAATCCTAAGAAACGATTAGATGCATTAGTAAGTTGTTATCGTGGATAGTATCCCTGGGCTTTGTTGGCATTCCCAGGAGGGGGAGAGAAGTGGATTCAGTAAATAAGTTCCAAAGCTGGGGAAGGGAGATAGGAGGTAAAGATAGCAAAAGATAATAGAAAATGAGGTATGTCATATGGAGGAGGGAAGTGAAATAGAAAGAGAAGAAAAAAGGTTAACTGGTGAAAAATCCTTTAGTTTTCAGAACTTTTACATGACTAAGCAGAAATTACAGTTCAATCACTGCCACTTGGAACAGAACTTTTCTTATTTATTTAATATTATGTGAAGGTGTCCCCTTTATTCCTTTTCCTGTATACTCCTATTGTTTCAGCTTCCCTGAGTTTAAGAGGAATCAATTATTAGGAGGCAAAACTTACCGTAATTTTCCTTGTTATAGGTGCCAGTGACTGTCCTACATGACCGGTTATCACCTCCACATACACCACAGTCGTCTTTTGTTGTCTGAGAGCCAAGAATATGATCACAGCCAGCACGCTAATAAAAACATCACAAACAATCAATAATCTATATATATTTTCTATTTTCAAGAGAATCAATTATTATGCAGTTAATTTCCTTTTTCACCATTGAGCACAATGTCTATTTTTGTAGGGCTCTATATGTTTTGAATAAATTAAAGTTGAACAAACACTAAACAAATATTGTTGGATTATTTCCAAATTTTCTCAGACATATGCCTTTTCGAGGTGAAAACATCACAAGTCAGTCATTCTAAATAGTTTGATTTCACGGAATGTGTATGCATATGTGACTTTACAAAATTACAAAATCCCTAGCTGAGATTCTGTAATCACTGGTTTTAGCAGAAAAAGAGCTTCACAATGATATATAAAGCTGTGGTGAGGTTTTTATATGCAGTCTTATGGGTAACGAGTGCAATAATTTTGACAAAATTGTTAGTTTAATGGTGTAATGAAAAGTGCACCCTTGAACTAGGCAACCAACTGTTCCGGCAAATAACCTAATAACACACTTTCACATTTTGTGAAGCTTGGTCACGTATTAAGCCATTACTGTGTATCTAAATTGCCATGAAACATTCAATACTCATTACCAGCAATTCCCCAGAAGCCCTTGGACTCCACTAAGGGGCATACTGGTCACAGGACCAGGAAGACGCCATGTTCTGGTCCACTTCCACTCAGCCTAGCCATGGGCAGATTTGAATCAGTGACACACTAAATGTGTCTACGGACTTCCAGGTATCTTTCTTTTCTCATGTATTAAAGGCTGTATGTACCAATAGTAAATGTCACTATGTGGAAATTGTGCAACTCAACAAGTTCTCATATTTCAAAATTTAAAAAAAATAACTAAATAAACAAATCTTACAACAAATCAATGTAAACTTATCACTGAGCAAAAGATCAAAGTCATTTGCTTCTGCCAAAAATATCTGTAAATTTTCCAATTAAAATGAAAGCACTTTGCATACATATACTTGTATTTGTTCGTAACCTTGTTAACAGAAAAAAGTAAAGGTCATAAAATCATTTCAAATCATAATCCCACTCCCCCTTAAAATAAGGCAAACAAAATATTGTTTAAAGTCCTCCCAAACGCTCATCTTGGAACTGGTTACCTTACTGTTATATCATTGGACCATCTTATGAATGGTGACCTCCCCCCTTAAAGTTACCAAAAGGGCACCTACCCAACATTGTCCCTGGACACATATATCGTCAGTGTCTTGACCACATGGCGTCCCATCAATAACCTTCTTGGCTAGTTTGTAATAGGCGATACTGTTGTCTACACGACAGAACAGACTGCAACGATCCTTTATCTGAACTGCGGGGGAATAGAATCATCGTTTGAAAACAAGTACACAAATGCCATAGTAAATATGAGTGATTCTGATTGGCTGAATTGACGATACACATAAAATGAAAAGTAAAACTGTAGAGGGAATTGACAAATTTTACAAAATGAATATATAAATAAAAATAGGAAAAAAGGGATGCTGAGCTGCTGTTACGACAGATTTGGCAGGGGGACCTCCAAACTGACCAAATCAATGAATCATAAACACCTTGAAAACCTTTTGTCTGAGATAAATTGCATTGTTCACTGATGTGTCTTATTGCTAAAAATAGATTGCAATATTGTAATGTCAGAAGCAGTGTGTGTGTAGTCATTGGTACACCATGCAATCAGTCTTACTCATTATTTATGGGGGGAAAAAATCTAAAATCCGTATTTTTGACAATCAAAGATAATTCAATTTTAATGAATTCAAACAAAGGTACAAAAATTGTAGAATATTTAAAAAAAAAATTAAATTTTTTTTTTTAAATTTGTATTAAAAAATCAAGCATGTAAAATAGTTCCCAACAAAAATAGGCCTACTTGACAAATATTGAGTATAACCAATGGAATATGGTGATTACCTACTTGACAAATATTGAGTATAACCAATGGAAGTAATGGAAATGTCACATTATACATTCACTAAGCAAGCCAGACAGTAACCCAGAAAGTGGTTCAGTTCATGTCCAGCCTGGTCATAATCACATCAAGGTATGTTTTTTCAATCATTAAAGATGGACTTCAACGAGAGCTCGTACACTAAATCGTCTCCTGAGTCTTGTTTATGTTGTGTTTAGTTATTATTTCATTATCAGTACGATGGTTTTATTCCCGTTATTTTGTTTAATTTTGATTGTAAAAAATAGCCCCCCTTCTTAGATTTCTGAGCGAGTGGTTTTTTCTCGCGTTGGCTGCGCCGCTTTCATGGTTCCCAGCAAAGGCCCATAGAAATACAATACGAAATGAACGGTGAAATACCAGCGGCCACGTAAACCAGCGTAAGTGTGACGTACTATCTGGGGCATAAATAAAGGAAGCCGTTTTTGTCTTTGTGTTTGGCAATGGGGATTTTACTTGCTCGAAGCTGATACACATGATTTTTCCCCGTTTTGACGATTTTGTGTAAGACGGCATAATGCCTAGCACATGTGCTGTTGGTGGATGTACAAGAAGTGCCACCAAGAATCCAGAGGTTAGTTTTTCCGATTTCGCGAATCCGCGGCTTCCAAGGAGTGGGTGAAGTTCGTGAACAATACACGAAAGGATTTCACGTTGACAAAATGGTCGTTGATTTGTTCAGCCCATTTTACAGGCGACTGTAGAGATTCTTCCAGTCAAGTGAAAGAAAGTTTTGGTTTGGATACCAAATATCGTTTGAAAGCAAGGCTCTGTTCCAACTTTGAAAGCGTCAAATATCGAGAGAAGGCAAGTGAGTACGACTGGGAGTTCGCCGTCCTCTCAGGCTTGCTTTTCGTTTCGTACCGCCGCTTTTAATGCACTTTGCTGGGGAACACTCATGACATGTGGGCATAAGCAGCGAATGCCAGTCCTTGATATGTACGTCACAACTACGATATGAATTATTCATGAGTTCGGGCTTTTATAAACACGACTTTTCTAGATAGTGAAATGCTGATCAAAATGAATTTTTTTTTACATTAAGAAATTACTTTATTTGAATTTTAATCATATAGAAGTAATCATTACACACTTCTTGTAAGCCTAACAGCATCAAAACACTGTAATATATTCCGTTGAAGTCCATCTTTAAAGGGAAATTCAATTTCAAATGACACCAACTTACGTATGTGCTTGTCTCAATTCTTCCACATATTCAGAAGAACCAACCTTGAATGAAGTAGCTCTTTAATTCACTGAGTGAAATGTGGGTCACTGAGTCTGCACAGCACAGACACCCGATGATGACAAAACATTCTGTCTGTTTAGCTCTTAATGTTTGATCCAGACTATGTAGTCATTAATAGGGAATAGGGAACACCTGAGGTGCATTACTAAGGAGTCAAAGCTGCACCCATTGATTTCATCCTAGTAACGTAGGTTTCCTATTGCCGACTGAATTGAATATGTTCCATAATTTGATTATGATAATGAATGTAATCCTCAGCATACTTTTGACTTGAACCTAATATTAATAATGGTAATGAAATATTTCAGGATTTTCATGGTAGAGTATCTTTATCGGTTTAGGGGTAAGAACCAATAGTCTTACTTAGTGATAGTTTAGATCACCCACTGATGGTGTTACCATAAACCAAACAGATAATAATGATAATGATCAATTCTTATATAGTGCATTTCATGTCTCAAATCACTTTACATTACTACATCTGGTCACTGGGCCTCATTTTTATACTACAGTCTTGGCCAAGAATCGAACCCACATTCTGACAAGAATCAGAACACAAGTGCTATGCACTAAACTCCTTGGCCATTGTACCCCTCGATTAGACCAAACCGGACAATCTGACTTAAACTAATTCATTTTTGCTATTTATATAACAAAAAATCAGATTTATTTAAAATTCACAACAATATAGAGCTAATTAGCTCAATCGTAGAGTACTGGTATAGTTATCACATATGAATTATCTTTGTTCAATAGAAAAAAATAATGAATTGAATGAGTATGAAGAGCTGTCTGTTCCTTATATTGGACTTCCTGGATACACATATCAATACAGGGTAATTGATTTATGTGTGCTCCCTAGTGCAAATTAATTTGTCCTTATTCGTCTGATATAGAAATGTTTTTGGATGTCATGTTGGCAGATAGCTGATTATGGTTAAAACAAATTTCTCATGAATATGCACTGAGTATATAATGCCCATTGAGGGCACCCTTCTTGCAAGCAGCTTGTCACTACATTAGCATATCGCTGGTGAATGCATTCCATTTACATTCAATTGATGATGATTACCAGGGAAGAGATTTCAAAATGGCACAAGTGCCCTAGGCTCAACAGACTATTGCAATTTTGCCACTAGCGGGCTACAACGTGCACAAAGCAGATAATCACATGACCTGTAGAAAAATTTTGAAAAATGAAAATGGAAGTCGAGAGACTCACCACCGGTGTACTTGGCCACCCATCGGACGTCTCTTGGAACACCCTGAATGTTAAAGGTGTTACCATTGAAGGCAGCACACTGCTGCTCCCTGAATGGAATGGAGTTTGCTGGACAAGGCTACATCAAGAATAACATAATTATTGTAAATCATTTAAAGAGGCACTCTAAGGTCAAATTCAGTTTTGTGATGCACTCATTTTCCAATAGATAGAGTCCTTATTAAAGTGTGAAAAAAAATTACAAGTCTCTAACTTCACTTTAAAGTGGTGTTACATATCATTTTATTTGATACCCTTTCAGAGCGATATTTGAAACATGACGTCACTATTTTCTTACGGTAAATGAGTCTGTAACATTCCATACAGGAATTTTTTGTTTGTCAAAAAGTCAATTTCAACGCCGATTTGATCAAATATTGTGGAGGTTCAGGAATGAACTGCAAATTCACTGTACAAAAATGTAGAGATCCATTTATTTGAAATGTGACGTCACTGTTGTCTTTGGATGTTAACAAATTTCACGCAGGAAGGTTATCAAATAAAATGACATTTTACATCACTTTAACGTGAGGTTAGAGACTAATTTTTTTTGTAATTTTTTCACACCTTAATAAGGACTCTAGTTATTGGAAAATCACAAAACTAAATTTGACCTTAGAGCCCCTCTTTAATAATTCACAAGAGATAACAAAGTAGGTACAATATTGGAAGTGAAAAACAAATTATAACACAGGATTTGAATGTATGACCTCTACAATGCTCTACCCATTGTGCATATTATAGCCCTATCTAGTAAAAAGGATAAGTGAGAAGTTGGGTGACCACTACAGGGTTGGATATCTTAGTTTGTAAGCTCAGTTGGATGGAAACCGGTACAGTAGGGAAGACTTTGCAAATTTTCAAGCACTGTGAAACCTCCTATAAAACTAAGAGGAATTTTGCGGTAGTAATATCTGTAATAAGTTTTAAAAGTTTGTTGGTTCTGTGAAGAAGTGGTGGTTTGACAACTCAGCAATTTGATCACAGTACGATCAGCAGAGTCTGATTGTCTTCAGGATAATTTAACTCATTAGAGTTTTTAAAACTCTACCACCATGCAAAGCTTCAAATCCATTGGTTTCAATTTCTGATTTGAATAATGACAAGCTTGCAACGTGTAAAAAACAAATGAATTTGAGGGTGGATACCTCAGCCAAACCCCTCAATCTCCGGTTATTCTTATCAACAAATAAAGTCAAATTGTGTTGGGAAAAAAAAGTAGGTCAGGTCTTTTCATGATGTTTTAATTAAGTTGTTTATGTCAAAAAAAATGGAACAAATGATGGGTAAGGTGTGTCAAGTCAAGCAGGGATCGGTGGCGGAAATGAAGGATTTCCATGAAGTACACTGGTCAGAGTTTCAGGGCGGGTTTTAATGTGATAAGCATGCGACCAAGCCTTTCATTTTTTCATTCAGGGATGAAGTTGATGATTGAAGATAACCTGCTGCTCGTGTGCTCTGAGCCCAGGGAGGCGGGGTATGTTCTAAATAGTAAATGGTGACAGCTGTTTTGTGTGCCCCTTGTGTGTTTCACATTCAGGAAAAAGGAACAAATTTAAACCACCTATGAATGGCTGAGATTATCCCTGTAGGATTTTAAGCTTCCCACAAACTATTTAGAAGTCTACATTTAGTGAAAAAAACAAATCAAATGAAAGGTTTACCCTTGCATTGCAGGAACGGAATCGCACCCTCCTTCCTATGCAATACTTGCCACCGTTCTTAGGGCGTGGCTCTGTGCACCGACGGACAGCGTGCTTGACTCCTCCACCACAGGTTCTAGAACAATCTCCATATGCCTCCCACTTGCCCCACCCACCATCAATGGGTATGATAGCATGCTGACGGATGATGCATTTTCCGCGGTCACACCACTACAACAAAACAAATTAAAATGAGTGAAATGTACCTTAATGTAGTATGGTTCACCAGTTGATTTTATTCTGAACGTTTTTTGTGAGTTGTGATTAAAAGTGAGTTGTGTTTTTCAACAGTGGTATCAACTTTACTAACTTAAGACAAAATAATTATGTTAAGATATTTTTTATCACCCATCAATGTTTACAACCAAAGAAGTCTTCAGTGTTATTATATTTAGATGCTGTTAATCCTTTAAGAAACATTCTAGTAACATATTCTTTGCAGTTCTGAGGAATAAAAAGATTACTTATTTGTTTCCTTTAGCACAAGGGGCTGTGCAGTACAGATGATCACAACTGTATTCATATTTGTGACATTATGTTCTGATTTATAAACAAATTATAGGTAAATCAAAACATCCAAGAATATCTTGTAACTAAAAGTACCCTTTAAAAAGTATATACAATAACCCTCACTTGTGGAATCCGATAACATTCAGCAGTGTTTTGTTTCTATCAGTTGGGTTGAAACATTCAAAAGTCTTAAGGTCCACAATCATGTTGAAATTTGATTAGGTTTGTCTAACAGCATTGTCTCAAAGGCCCAATATTTTCCAGCTGATTAGAAACATACACGGGCTGATATGCTGACATATGTTGGGTCTATATGCACTAACAAGGCAGGCTCTTGTTTTCTAGTTCAAGAGTTTAAGGTGCATGGCTAATGATGAATCATGCTGGCATTCTAGTTAGGCTCTAATTGTTATGACTTGAACCCTGTTCATATTTTTAATGTCTTCTGTGAACAAAATAAAGCAGTGTGTATGGAGCATGTTCATTTGTCATTAGCAGATCCAGGTGTGCAAGGGGGAGGGCATGTGACCCCTCCCCCTCCCTCTAAGTGTAATGCATGTAAATTTTGGCCCTTTTCTTCCCTCAGTCTGCACCAGACATTTTGTTATTATTGTGGGAAAGGATTAAAAAGTTCACAGTTAATAGCCAAACTGCTTTTTTTTTCTTTTCTTTTTGAAACGGCATATAGTTTGTTCAAACCTTTACTTTAGTGAGGAGAAGAGGGGCTCTAGAAGAGCTTTTTGTTACTTGATAAAATAGCTAGAAAGCAGTGGCATTGCCGGGATCTTATCAGCAAGGGTAGCTAGGACAAAGGGATATTGTTCTATTAAATTTTTCATAGAAATATTAATTTTCACTGGGGGAGGGGGTTACTACAGCATTTTAGTAACTGTAGCTATGTCACTGTGTAGATGAGGAAGAATGCATGGGGGGTAGAAGTTTCAGGGAAAGTTTTACTTTGTTTTGACCACATGGCGTGCCGTCAGCCCATGGCATGTGTTGTGTACGACAGCCACGACGGGAACCTTGGGATGAACCAGTGCACCACAGCCTACTGCAAGTCCTCTAGAGAGAGAAAACAAAACATACAACAGCCAATTCATTATCAGATGGAGACATTCAGTGGGGAGGCCAAGGGGGTGGTTCTGGATACATGAAGCATCCAGATATTGAAGTACAGGGATAACAAGAACCTCATGCAACTCAGTATGCAGCAAGACTGATAGTAGAAAAGTATTTTTTCTTCTTTTTTTTGTTATCTACGAACACATCCATCATTATTTGAAAGCTGTCCTTATTTTTGTTACCATCCTCTATCTCCACCCTTCATAGCATTTGCAGATCATTTATCACATTTGTGCGCCCCCCTTCAAGACCCTGGATCCAACACTGATTCATAGTTCATTCTTATATGGGTCATCCTGGATTTGCAACAGTCAAGATATCAGATTATCCTACATTAAACCACAATGGAAATATTATTTTATCATAACGAAACTTCATCCCAGGGTAGTCTATGGTTCAATGTTATTAATGAAACACACATGGCTAACAGGTGCAATGTACTTCCCCTGGGCTTAGGAAGATTGCTGGGTACAGCTTGTGGCTTTGTGTGGGGGAGTTACATCTAATCTAATCGATAAAGAACATTGGCGACACCACGCACATTATTTTCTTTCATAAATGTGATGGTGTGTGTAGGGAGGTGTTAATGTACATGTAATCCCTTTTCAGACATGGTAGAACCATCGTGGATGTGGGGACAAGAACTGATAAAAGTTGACAGGAAGTTTGGCAGCTTGATGTCATAAGCAGAGCTTGTTTGCTTGTATTTGGTTGGATTGCATTGCCCCTTAGCACTGGATTTCCCACATCAGTAAGCATGACACTTTTGAGTCTGGGCGACACCAAAGGCCCTCTAGATAAACACAAAAATCATTCTAAATTGACACACAAACACTGCGTTTTGAAACCAACAAATTTCTATGTATATTGCTGTTGGATTTGCATTGACCATGAATCTACTAAGAAGTAGTGTTTCTTATAAATACCATTGATTTTCTTTCTGGTTCTACAAGTGTACTGTCATCTGTTGTCATCATAAGGATAATTTTCTGTAGGGTTAATCTTCGAGTACACATATTTCTACAAAGAAAGAGGACAGTTTGGGTGCCTATGTCTAAACATTCTGCTAGTGTTTGATTTGTTAAAGTGGTCATATGACACGTTGCTGAGGACCAGATGTCTAGACCCTCAAGACATATTCAATCAGTGTTCAATTTCTTAGAGAGATTATGCCTCATTTTGGAACACAGACTACTAACTTTGTTATTTTCCCAATGGGAATAGTATATTTTTACTAAACATTCTTTCAATTGTAACTGCTCTGAAATAATAAGTAATTTTCAAGGTATAAAGTTTTTAAATTGGTTCATAATGGAACAATTTTTGGTAGTAATTTGGGGCATAACATTTGGACTATTGGCAATGGTTTCTTAGTGAAACTACTAAGAACACAAACAATATACTGGAATGCATACAATCTCTCCATAATGATTTTATAATGCCATTGATTGACTAAGTATGAGAACCATAAAACAACATTACAAAGTCTTGTAAATCTACTGTGATAATGTCAACAGTATTTCAAATTTGATTGCTGCTAGGTGCCAACACAACTGAAAAAAAGGCAGCCAAGTTTAAAAACATAAATCAATACCACACACAGATTATTGCTGTTAATTTCAACAAGGAAACTTTGGTTTTGGTTTAATCATCAAGGAAATGATCCCAAGATTGTCGCTAAAAGGCAGAAAATTGAATTACAGTAGATGTAACTCCCACAGGCAAAACATCACCCCCCCCCCCTTGCTGCGCTATGGAAATATCATCATTCAGGTATATAATGTGGCAGCACTCAACTATATTTATGTAAACAGGTGTTTCAAAAGAAATGCGAGTGATGATTTATTGATGACTTCTGCCCAAATCTGGATATTTTGTTTCTCAGAAGCATTCAGTATATCATTGCTAACAACTCAATAAACTAATAACCTAATTTGAACAAGACATTCCAATCATTTTTAGTTTTATATTCAATACACATGAATGATTTATTTATATTTGAAATATCTGGACATTGCTGTATGTGTTATGAGGAATGATCTACACCTGGATTTGTGACAAATCATAAACTCTCTCAACAAATATTAGTAACTTTTTCACACTCAATAAATTATTGTGAGGTTAATTCGTTATATTAGAGCTTTCATGAACTTCTTTACTGATGTAATCCATGTTCAAATCCCACTTGTATCAACTCATAGATTGGGGTGTCCCTACGAATACTAACAATATAAGATTTTCCCTCCCTTTTAATTTTAGATCATTTTTGTCAAGTTTCTTCTTTACAATAATAAATGAAATGAAATGAAATGAAATGAAAGTGCCTTCTTCTAAATGATGTACATTCCAGGGGTTACACTCTATAAACAATAAATCCTTTTACACAAATTATTTTTCTTTGAGCAATTTTTTTTTCATTTGAAACGATTTTCCAATAAATATGACATTTACAGTGATAATTGTATTGGTGTTAAGGTGACGACAACCATTGGACAACTTGATCTTGGCTGACTGATGGTTGGACTGGTCACAACTCTAATCAATTTATCACTTAGCTGATGACAGCTAATGAGGTACCACCACTGTTAACAAGGCTTCCTCAAAGATTTCAAATCACGGGAAAACAACTGGGTAGAAATCCTATGAGTAAGAAAAATATCTGACATGTTGATGACCCCAAGTTTATAACCCCTACCCCTGATTTCCATGAAACAACACCGGACTAGATTTTTGACCGATCTTGAGGTATTGTACAGTGCCTTTAAGAGCAACTTCCCCCTTCTAATGCTTCTGTCCTGACAAATATTCCGCCAGCAATTATCAACATTTCAGGAGGGGCAGTATAATGGATTTCCTTTCCAGACTCCCCATGGTCCATGGTTGATGAAAGGTGGGGTCACTCAGGGGTAAGATGCACTTTCCTTATCACTAATGACCAGTAAAAGTTGGAATTGTTCTGAGAGATATCAGTAGGTCTGCTTGAGAGAATCTTTATTTTCCAATGTACAAAATGCATGATATGTATTAGCTTGTCTGATATGAGCCAGAAATCATACATGTAGGTTCCAGCTTGCATATTAGTCTTGGTGCAAGACGTTATTATGCGATCCTATTTTGTTTTGTTTTTCCTCCAACCCAACCTCGGGACCTGAAATTCTGTAATCCAAGTAATTTTTTTTTTTTTTTTAAATGGACTAACATACC
This sequence comes from Zoroaster sp. YZ-2022, assembly GCA_029582265.1. Taxonomy (NCBI): domain Eukaryota; kingdom Metazoa; phylum Echinodermata; class Asteroidea; order Forcipulatida; family Zoroasteridae; genus Zoroaster; species Zoroaster sp. YZ-2022. The sequence continues at coordinate 47,822,439 of CM055820.1, forward strand.
TCAAAACGTTGTATAATAGAATACTGCTGGTTGTGATTTGGCACCTACATAGAAATCGCAATGAAATTGAAAATAAACTTTTGAAAACAAAATGACAGCAGTCTGTTTCACTTCGTCAGCATAGCCCCGAGCCATTTCCTACATCAAGGCTTATCTTTGGCCTCCTGAGGACTTGAATTGGAGGATTATGTACAGTGAGTAATAAAATGAAGATATTACATCTGTAATTTGATGATGTACAAAAGTTGAACCGGAGATGATGTGCAGCTGATGAACAATGACTGATGATACTTACCATAATTGGACATACAGTGGATCCCTCTCCAAAGACAAGCTCACACTGTTTACTGATGTTATACACCTCCCCTGGTTTGTACCTTGGCAAGATTTGTGCATCAGATGGAGAGTCCAATAAACATTGACCGTAACCCATACTAAAGGTTAAGATAAGGGGAGACTTTAACAATACAATAAATGTTGATTGGTTGGTTAATGTCCCTTTGTGTTTAATACCAGTAATTATTCCAAACATGAACATTGATTAGACAAATCAGTATAGCAAAAAGGTTATTGGGATAGGTTAAATGTGCTTTTGGGGATCAAAATTAAGTCAAGATCACTCATTTTAGGCTCGTTAAATTCTCCCCAAAATCAGGGGTTTTGAGTTTTTTCTCACACAATTAATATACCAATACTAAACACCACTTGTGATTAATTGGTGCAAAATTATTACAAGAAATTATTGAGTATGATTTTTTTGTTTAAAGGAAACAAGTATGACAGCTTCATTTGAAAGTGTGCATATAACCAGTGTGAAATCTGAGATTCTACATTTAACAGTCAAATGTAGACTGACCATCAGTCCTATACTGAGGTCAATTGCCAGGGTTAGTCACGTTTGTCCAGTCCCTCAGAGTCCTCACATTTCCCCCATTTCCCCTTCAGCTGTTTGACTTGTTCACCACTGAAACTTTTTATTGGCATTAAGCAAAGAAAATCTGTGGGTTTTTTGTACCCCTTCAGGCTGGTTTCAGCTGGCTTGATAACCGGTAGATATTTGATTGCCTGTTTGCTCACGAAATTAGTTATAATTTTGTATTGCTTTAAGCTATTTATGCTTAATAATTGGACCATAAATTTGACTTGGAATGAATGTTTATTTTGGGGTCATTTTCTTGAGGAACTAACCTCAAGGGTGAGGCTAACACTGGAGGTAGGTGGGATGTAACTATTTTCTTGAGAATGATCTTGCCCTATGGGCCATCTTAAGGAAAACCCCAATAGCTAGGATATGTTGAGGATTAGGACATATGTTTTCTAAGCAGGAGAGGGATTTACTGAAAAGTTAGACCACTGAAACTTCTTTGTTACTGTTAAGTTATTTGGTCAGGATGAGCACACATCAGTAACTTAAATAATAAGTGGGAATCATCAACCTTTCAACAATATATTTTTGTTTGAATTATTAAGAGGGGGTGGATAAGAAGTAGGATTTGGGAGAGGGTATCTCCAACTTAAATTTACAGTTAATTAAATAAATGAATAATTAAATATTTTATTTGTCGTTTCTTGACAAAACAACTTTAACACCAATTTAAATTTAACATAAATACATACATACAAATTCTATTATCCATTCCATGACTCCAACTATTTGTTACAACAGGTTTTTCTTCCCCTTGAGCACTTCAGTCTTTGAGGGCTGTTATCAAATTTAATTGAGTCTTTAAGTGTAGGTACCCAAGACCAGTCCAGTCCAGTCAGTTTATAGCAATGACTCAAGTTGTTTGTAACTCAAGTCTGAAGTCATGTCATCACATATATAAAATTCCAAGACACCCTTTCCCTTGACTGCCTAAAGAAGGTGCAACTGTCATGGAATGGATGAATTCTGACCCCTAATGTATGAAATAAAAATAATGTTTATATTCAATTGCATAGCTGCCAACATTTCAAAATTCTAATTAGTAATGAAACTTTTCTCACTTCCAATTGCACATTTACACGGTGGCGGGTGCCATGATGAAACCGTAGGATCTTCACTGGTTCATGTTTATTACCCATTACTACATCCCACAAACTGGTACCCCGACAAGTAAGGTATCGATACTATGCTAATTTACACCCATAATACTTTTCGGTAATTCAGAACTTATTTATTATAGCACACTACACATATGAAAATATTCGAAAGGGGTACCAATTCTGATTTTTACGATCGTTATACGTGATTTTACCCGAATGCTCATAAAATGGTGCTTTATCAAGGACTTTTTTTTTCGTTGGGCGGAAAACTTGAAATTCGTAATTTTTAAAGAGCAATTCGTACTTTCGTAATTCCTGAAAAAATTCGTAATAATTACTAAAAATTTGTAATAGTTGGCAGCTATGCAATTGAGACAAGAAATTGACTTATAGTGAACTTAAATTTCAGACCTCTGTATTGCCGTGCCAGTGTTCTACCAAATGAGATAATTACCAGCAATACAATCACGTTTGATCCATATTGTCAATTTCTTTGCTCAGTTGGGTGGAATGTTTTTCTATTAGTTTACCATCATAGGAACATGTTGAAGTAAGTATTGTATGACTGGATAACAGTTTACTGTGAGAAACGGATGTTATTAACAAAAGACAAAACTTAAAACCTCTTCTTAATCCCCTTGATATTTGGATCATAAACTTCTATTCGTAAAACTCTGTGGGTAAAAAGGAATAAAATGAGAATCAATTTAATACATCCACTCTTCTGTATTAACAGCTTCAAATGCTTTGTTAATTTATTATTTTAAATTTTTGTTAATTTTTTTGTAGTGCACCATGGAAAATCTAAATTTCTCATAATTTGAAAATGAACAATCATAATTTCAGTCATCAGCATGAGTTTTGGTTAAAAATATATTTTCAACTATTTTATTTTTGAGATGACATTGTGGCAGCAGTTCTACAGATTTCAGACAAGTATCTTAGGAAATGCACGCTACCAATAAATAGGGCCTAAGTGCAAAATGGCCACATTAGACAGGTGGCAAGTGTTAACATTAGACATATGTCCATATTGCACAGGCATCTTATGTATTATAGTCATTGAGCTCATCACTGAGTGGCTGCATTGAGAAATTACCCACAGTAGCAGGCTGAAGAAGTTGAAATGGTGATGGAATGTGGGCTGTTCATGTTGATGAGATGTACTTTCTGTGGAGGTGCAATCATTACCAGGTCTAATACCTTAAATTTTCATTTCACAATCTTTTAATACTAGATACGGTTTTGAAATAATGTTAACTTGAACTCACTCAAGGTACTCTGTGATCTGAGATTTACTGCAGTGGGACCACGTCCATGGGTTGATCTGGTAGTTGAGTGTCGGTGCCATCACGCCAAACCTGCCAGATCGATTCTCAGTATACTCCTGACATTTTCTGTTGTCGTCATGAGGTAGATTAAAACTGCAGAAGAAAAGGGATTAGGCGCAATTAGGATTGGGATTACAAGATACTTTCATTTTATCCTTTTATCATCAATTAGCTTAAGGTTATGGGATCAAACCAAGTGTTACATATTGAAGTGATAGTACTGTCATATTTATATGAAGTGATAATAAGCTACTTTCATTATTATTTTCATTTTATCAATAATTCATTCATGAAAATCAACTAATAGCTGTGATGAGAAGGCAATAGAATAGGAAGAACTTGTATTTATTTAGTAAGTTTAGGACACAGGAAGGTTGAATATTTCAGTCAGAAAAAAAAAAAACTTCAAACAGACAGACTCAGTCAACATGTTATTGCTTTTGTTTATATTTCACGCAAAAGAAAAAAGCCTGAATTGGAGAGGTCAAGTTAAGGTCAAAACTATTCCATATGAAAAAGTAAACTTTTGAAAGCAACTTGGTGATAGACTTGTGAAAGTCATACTGTCATGTAATTGCTGATTGTGATAACATGATGCATAATTAGAGTCTGGAATGAGGAAAGTCTAGTTTGATGTAAACAGCACTAAATTCACTTTCGAAATGTTCTGTCAAATTTCAGTGATCCCAGAAGAGACAAAACAAATTCAGTGTCAATGTGATGATTTATTGGATACTTTCTAAGTGGATCTAAAGTAAATACTCCAACAGGTCATTGTAAGAAAATATAAGTTTAATTATGTCCCTTGTGAAAAGGGGAATTCTAACAGAATATAAATATACATATAAATGTACTGGTTTTGGATCAAGTAAAATCCAACTTCAAGTCAAAAACAATGAATGATCACATGAAGGAATTAGGCTTGATGGACATGTTCATACAATGATGGAGCCACCACTGTGATATCTAACAACAATTTCAACTGTTTCCATGAATCAAAACATGAAGTAAGGAACTAACTGAAATTTCTATTAACAGGTCTCAGGACTTTTCTAGGAGTATTTCCAATCTTTTTAAGGATACGGAATGTGTTTTTTTCTACAAGTATCCACAACCACAAAATCATGCTTTTTTTAAAAAAGAAAATGAAGATTGTTTTGTAATCGTTAAAATAATGAAGACATTCATAACAATACAAGGATGTCATTTTTCATGATTTATTTATATGTCACCACTGTTATTACATTACAGAGTGGAATTATAATTCCATAACTTTTTAGGAGAATAATTAATCCCGAGGCAAATAAACAATAAAACAAATTTAAAGCAAATAAACAAATAAACAAACCAATCACACACAAAAAGAAGCACAACAAACAAACAAATATACAAACATAATTACACAAATATAAATACAAAATGACAACTGCTTGATACGGGCATGGACATTCTAAAATCAGCCAAGTGCCAAACCAAATTATTGCTCAACTCTGGATTCTCCAAGGAGCTATCACAGCCAAATTGGCAAATTGGCATACAAGGATTTGAAATGTGAAAACGAGCCTTGTGGATTTTTGAATTATAGGGTGGCAGAAAGATCACTATCCTGGTTGATGGATGAGTTTATGAGAGGCATTTTCAAATTACCCACTTAGAAGAAATTGGCAGGACTTCAGCATGCCAACCACAGACACTTTGGTGTTGTGCCAAAGTGTGCACCCTTCAAGTTTATGGGTACAAATACTAATATTATTAAGCCAATGGTTATTTCACAAACTGAATTAACTACATGAAGTGAACTCATTGAGTATCCACAAAAAGAACTTATTATTGAAATAGATGCTTAATATCAATGAATTACACTGCAAACATTGTTAAATCAATTAAGTGGTTTACCCTTGAAAAATGTCACTCAATTCTTGTTCACCTGCTGTCCTCTGATTGAAGCATTTTTGACACTGACAAGTCATCATAGATGGCCAAATTGTGACAAAATTACCTGAGAGATATTTGCAGGTTATTAAAGCCCCCACCAGCACTAATGTTTACTGCTTCTGTACATGCAGAAACTTAGCTTAGGGGGAGGGGGTAGGTCTAATTTGATCAAGGTGAATTTGACAGAAGTGTAAGCAACATGATCTTGCTGGAATGGTTCCACTGTCAATATACATGTAAAGAAGTGAGTCTGAAACTAGACCAATGAATAGAGACAGGAAGACTGTCTCCATACAATGAGACTGCAATCAGAACATTATATGGAGACTACATCATTGAAGAACATACACTGCATTGACAACAAGCTTATGTTTGAAACTCATGGTTCTACATCATTTATGTCAAAACAGAGCCACAGGTCCATAATGAGTGGACAGCAAGGCTTGATGTCTTCTAGTTAGTGAAGGGGCTAAAGCTGGATCGGAAATAGAAACTTGACACAGGACAGACAGATGTAGAGGAAATGTAATTACAAAAGGTATACTGAGTACCATGAAATGGGACTACACAAACACAGTACATCTGTTAACTATGTTATGATTCAGCTGTTTCTGTTTTGACTTTTGAGATCGTTATGTGATATTTTTGGCAATCTGTGGCAATCACTGGAAGTCAAACTGATTATAAATAGCTCAAACTTGTAGCTTGTGTGGTTAGAACTGAAAATTATCATGGAGAGGCCATGCATCTTTTCAGATGGATGTACCCCACTAAATACATGAACATCAACTACATGTATGCATTGGGTAATGGGTAGCATAATGAGGACTTTGCAATTTGCTTTTGGAAAGAGGCGGTTATGACAAAGTCTCTTGCAAGTTTCTTTTGAATCATGTTTAGTACACTTACCCAAAAAGACAGTGAACATTTGAATTTTCTAGGTTCGTATGACATCAATCTTGGATATTCAAATGTAAATATGCAATTGCTGCTGAGTTTAGTCAGTGCACCAGACATAATATAACTGAATGCTTTCAACAACATATTTTACATGATCATCTTACTGTCACCCTGGATTTGCCCAACAAAAGAATAAAGATCAGTGAAACCAACACAAATTCACAGAGACATTGTTGAGGATGCAGATACAAATGTCAGTATAACAAAACATTTTTACAATATGGAGGAATTGCAATCCATCAAACGACGAACTACGGAGCAGCATTTGACATACATCACAGGGTGATTCATAGTAGAGTCTTGGCAGATTGAGATAAATATCCTGGCTAGGAGATTAAGGGAGATTAGCATCCTGACCAGGAATTAGGAGATAACCACAGGAAAGCAGAGAGGATAATAATGACGATGTCATTCACCATGATATACAAGATTTGAACACAAGATTTTTTTTTAAATCCTACTGGGATCCTTTAAGGTATCAGAGATTTTTCATCACATCCTTTAAAGGTTTAGGATTCTTATAGGCATCTACATGTATTTTATAGGATTCAATAGATTCGTGAAGGTTTAATGAATAAGGGCTTTGATGTGCACAGAGCAGAGGGATTCTAATAGGATTCCTATAAGACGTTTTGTAACGGTTAATGATACTCTGTGTGGCCACAATGCCATTATATAAAACGGAAGCATAGTGTCATGACTAAATGTTTGTTACACTGGTATTCATTATAAGGATGTTGTATGGTAGTATGACTTACACATGTCCCAGCTCATGGGCCATTGTAAATGCTGCACTTAGTCCATTGTCTTGTACTATGGAGCAGCTACGAGAGGGGTTACACATTGTTCCTAGCTCAGCCAGACCTACAAATACAAAAATAAATTCAATCATCAAATTATTAAATTTTACTTTAAAAAATTTTACAGACTGGCTTACACTTTTAAAGTGTAAGTCATTGACAGAGAGCTACATGCAACAAAACAATTTTAAAGTCTAGGTATTTGTTTGTTTTTTGTGTTATTGTGGTTGGTTGAATGCAGACTGTAAATCAATATAGAAACCACAATGAATATCTGTCAATACTGAGAATTTGTTCAATGTCTGATTTAGAGGGAACCTTTATCACAAATGGAACACTAATAACAAGTTTTTTCTTTCAATATGTTTTCAACAAGAGTGGATATTTTGAATGAAGTAATAACCATAGTTACAAACCACAAATAATTCATAGACTCTATCAATAGGAATAGTTATCAAAGCTGGGCTTTTGTGTTATTTGTGTGTTAGTCAAAGGGGTTAATCGATGACAGGCTGAGACTTCAGTCCATCTACAAAGTATTTTTAGAATTCAGATCAGAGATATCCCATCCCAGCTTTCAAAAAAATGATTGAGTGGATGACCAAGCAATTGACCGGTAACTGATACTGTGACCCCGTGACCTTATAATTTCCGGGCTTACAAGAAGGAATAGATGAAAGAGAGCCGCTGGCTCTCTCTCTGCTCTTACAAAACATTCATTCATCTTACAAATGACATCTAAGTAACTGCACTTATAACAACCAGTGACGAGTCTGGATGAAGGAGAACAAATCACTGAAGATGGTCTTGGAGTATTGGAACTACCTAAGATTTGTGCTTAAAAAACACTCAATTCTGCTGATTTGCTGAAAAGACTCATCCCTGAACAACCCAAAAATATCCAAGCACTTCTATTATTTCATAAGAAGATCAAAGAATTAATCTTAAAATCAAATGATGAATCTTTTGTTTATTGTTTGTCTTCTTTCTTATCAATGAAATTCAATATTAAGTAGAAAACTGACTTCTAGGTGGTTGACCTGTACCACACAGAAGCAGACCCTACAAACAAGCCTAAAACCAAGCAAGAAACTTATACATCATACCAGGTCCCTAACCGCATTATTGTACTCACTGTTGGTATCATGCATTTAAAACCCGGGTCATGAGAGAAAACAAAACAGTTAAATAGAGGTCCTTGTTGATAGGAGACAGAGCTGGCTGGTTGAAACAAGACAGATCCAATTCAGGGCGGGTTTGACAGGTTCTGGGATTTGATTGTTGCCAAACATGGTTATCCTGTTTGGATCACAGCTTGAGTTTGTTGTAGCATAATTAAAGAAAACATGCTAGCTACTATATTGGTTTGTAGGAGTAATGGGGCATCCTCTAATTGGCACTAAGGGAAACACACATTACACATTGTAAACATCCAAGGAGGATTTGTGGATAACCACCAAATTTGTTTTAATAAAACTGGTGTCATGGGGCCCAGCAGATTATTGTTTTCTCTAAAAAAGTATCTATTTATGGGGATGGCCTTAGGCCTATGTTTTGTAATGTTTGGAATATTTTTTTAAATATATATATTTGATCTTCAAAAGAGCCATTTGTGGTAGGCCTACTACAAATCTCTTCCTGCAAAATTCTCCTGAAATAGCCATTTTTTTAAATTTAGAAATTGTTCTTTGAAAAATAAGTAGGTCGGTTTGAATAATTTGTTCATGGTAAATTTGAAGACATAATTGGCCAATAGATAGCCGTCAATCAAAATCCCTAATTGACTGATCAGAATTTCTGAACTGTCAACAAGTAAATAATATGCACATACCACAATGCTGATAGAACACTATATCAATCAATTTAATAATGACAGGTGATCTTACCTAGAGTATCACAATCATCAGCAGACCTGCAAATGTCCTCCCTGAAAAACAATCAACAAAGAAGAGCGCTGTGTTAACACCCGACTCGGTCCAAAAACAAAGGCCACTTTCAAGAAATTCAGGCCTGAAGGAACAATGGTTATTTTTAGTAGGTTCAACCCACAGGATATTGTTTTGACATTGGTGTTATAATTGGAAGATAATTGCTGAAATTCCTGTTGTGGTGTAACAATTAACCCAGAGGCTGTATAGTAAGTGTCATTCATTTGATGGACACTTTTTAAATCCGCCTGGAAAAAAAGGCCATTAGTGGAGCTACACCTGTGTTTTACCTGTTATATACCTGTGTTATGTATGATACAATTGTCTGTGATGGCCTACATGGATGAGAGATAGTAGTATGTATATCAGTGATGTCAGTGATAAAACTATGATACTACCATATAGGATGTCATTGTCACCCAAGGGTTTCCTGATTGGGGCCTATTGGTATCCTTAATAGGAGAATAGGGTTTCAGTCAGGGGAAAAAAAGTATTTCCCTATTGGAAAAGTCTAGTTGGCATGCCCAAATATTGTGTGGAGGAGTACTGGTATTACTTTGGGAAGTCATTGCACCAGGAAGAGTGACAGTCAAAGGCAAACACTGGTCCATGGGATCTACACCCTTTAAAGAGTTCATGATGGATGTGATCTATGATTGGTCATCAATGATAAACTATGATACAGTGGTTCTGGGTAGTGACATCGCTTCTGGGATAGAGATGTCTTTGCGAAATCCCTGTCCTTAAAACCACTTTCTTCCTTCGGAACTAACCCCTTATCCCCCTTCTGCACTACCCAACAAAATTATGGCTTCTTTACTGAGCTCTAGGTTCTCTAAGTCTCCAGTGGGTGATGCCAAATAAAGGTTCATAAAGCTATAATGCCCTTGTTAGTGAGACACAGAAAAGGCAGTGACGGGGAATACAGCAATTATTTTATTATGACCAATATCTATTGAAATCCATAATACAAATTTGACATTACACTGTCAGTGTATTGAAAGGTAATGGGGTCATAGTGTTCGTCAAAGGTCAAGAGTATACAAGGACCCTTTTAATAACAATGATCCTGCTGTATCATAAATAGACATAGGAAGCTACATATACTTGAAGATAACCAGGGTATACTGATATAAATGTCTGGTTAATCTCACTAGTTGACTCATCTCTTAAGATATATATTATGGCACCACAGCAAACCTTACTCATGTAAAAATCTAAAATCTAAACAAAAAATCTAAAATTTTATCTCAAAATTATTAGCAATTCTTTTGCACACAAAATGTACCACTATAGTTATTAAATCCAATGCTAGCTTTTGTGGATGTGAAGACAACTATGGTAATCAAAGCTGCTCTACATAAATTCATATATAAATGTATTTAGAATGTATCATACTTTTCTAATTGAGTCTTTGACGACACAATGAAATACGCTGAAACTTTAACTTTTTTTAAATTGTTTTTTTTACATATTCTTGTTAAGTATGAAAGGATTTACAGACATTTTTCCAAAAGTGTATACGAGCTTTAAGATATGACAGAAAATGTTCCTACAATCTAACATTGAATGATGAAGGAATATTCCCATGGCAGTCATTTTAATATTTGGCACAAAACTAGCTTTATACAGACCTCGTAAATTATCATTAGAGAATGTTATTAGGAACTTCTTCTGTGAATAAACATAAGTCCAAATCTCCTAGGAGTAAACCATAAATCATAATCTCCTTATGTATCAAACTTTATGATTAGTTTCTCAAATAGAGAAATCCTTTCAACATTTCAACATTTCCAGACATTATTTACATTACACACAGACACTATATTGACACCCAAAATAGAAGTAAGTCTGTAAAAATAGGGAAAAAAGTTTGATCTTTGTTTGTCATAAAATTGTTTTGAATTTCAAACTTAATCGGCTTTCAAAGGGTCACTGGAGGGTACCCCCTGATGATATATAAACAGGTACTTCACATGGTCTGTCCGCTATTTCAATTCTCAATACCTATTTGTATTTCTCACCATAGAAGATTATGCAGGAGCCATGGATGGTTTGGTTGAGTACTGGGGGTTTGATTGAGTATCTGTGACTCAATGAGTACTAGTGAATCCAAAATGACAGACTAAATTTAACCTGCAGCAATGTGTTCAAATATTCAAATTTCTGACTGAGTGTAGCATATTAAGAAATGCATTTACAACTTGAGAAAAAAGGAATGCTATCTTTGTGGCTGAAAATTACATACGTCTAATGAACACAAAACCAGCAAACTTAACATCGGTTTATATTTTTGTATACAGTGCAACACTGCTTTAGCAAACAACACTGGATGCACACAAAATGTTATATTCTTAACAGTGATTCATAGCTGCAATGCTGCAATGCAAATACAAAAATCTGGAGCCAAGGGTCATATTCAATTTTCCTTTTAGCAGCATTTTTTACTGTAATCTTTTTTACTGCATTAATTTATTGATCGAGCTTCAAGCTACCAGCAATAATTGCATTACATTATTTGTCCATACATGGAAACCAGCAATGTCAGTTATCTGTTAGCACCCATTGGCTCACACATAGATATAAACCTTGGGCAAGAGACCAGCCTACAACATAACATTTACCTAGCACCCTGTCATTGTACTCAATGGAACAAAGCTACACACAATGAAGTTTACCCAAAATGTTGCATTAAATGAAACAGGTATGTGCAACCATCAGAAATTCAGAAATTAAATTAGTATAAGAACTTGATAGTGGTAGGAAAAGCTTTCCACTTTTAGAAGTTCTGAAAGTGTTCTATACATGTCTGCTATTATGCAGGAAGTTCACTCACAATATATACAGCCATTCAAAGACTACTTGAAAAGAGGCTACCATCCTAATAATGAAAGCAATTGAAAATCTTGAAAAACGTTGCACAGTTACATAAACTTTGACATTATAACCAACCGACTATTCATTTTGTGGACATGTTTTTTACCAACTGCACCTAGGAAGCCCAATTACACTAATTTTATTGTACGTCTTTATTGTTTAATGGGATATTCTCCTACAATGGATAATAGTAAGAAGAGCCTAACATTTGATCCTTGCAAAGTCTCTCTCAAGGGCAAACAATCTTGAAGAAAGGTCCTTCTATATGAAGGATCAAACATAAGGTCCACCTGTAAATACATTAATCTTGGAATATTTCCCCAGTTTCTCATTTTCAGGACACACAGCCAATGAAACAAGTTTGGTATTTCTATTCCACATACATGTAGAAGGAAAAATGTGTACATCAGAGCCAACGTGGCATAAATTATATGAATTTCATTTCACTCTAATCCTTTCTAGCTTCCCTCAAAAATCATTCCACTTTTCCACTCCATGAAATCTAAAGCATGGGAGCAAATGGATAAGTTGAAGACCCCACCCATACATTCTAAATCACTATTTGACTGCACGTAGTCCCTAGATGTACCAGTGTGGGAAGTGAATGAACTCCACCAAGTAGGTTAGCAGAACCTCTAGGGCAAAGTAAAAACCATTTTATTGTCAGACTTTCCTAAAACTAATCTCAAATACCTTTGTCAGGGGTGCAATTTTGGTGGAACAAAAGATCTCTTTCTTTCAACAAAACTTTTCCTGGATGTTTTTATTGTCTTGAGGAGACATACAAAACTCTCACTTTAGTCTGTAGACATGAAGAATTTATCACAACGCCTATACACACATACATGTATTGTATTGTTAACATTCAAATACATTTGGTTTCGGATCTTTAAAGTTCAATTATTCCATATCTAAATTGTGCCAAGGTTAAATGGTCCTACATGAAGATATGTAGACAGGACCACAAGTCACATTTATGTAAAAGAAACATTTTATACTTTGTAGGATAAGACATCAAAAAGGTTTGAACAAATAAAAACTTAATTTAAGGTTTTTATGTTGCATTAAATGTTAAAGATCTATATGACAACTGTAGTAAAATGGACTTTAAAAGAGATTGACAGGTAGGTATAATGGGACAACTGACCATCAATTGTAGGTCATTGGTGGATTTGGGATGAGAGCGAAAGGGGCAGAATGCCCCCCCCCCCCCTTCTATCATTATACATGAACAAATTCTCCATACTCTTTCAGGAGTGCCATCTTCTTTTGCAGTGGTGCACCTCCCCCATTTAAACCTACCCTGGATCCCACTGTTCCAGGTCACACCTGTGTATTCCCATTTGGGTATGTGGGACAGTGGGGCAAATGGACCAGATGACCATAACAAAAGTTTCAACTGCACCAGTCTGATTCTGAAAACAAGTCACCTGGACACTCATGAACTCTGGGTGATGAAATGGGTCATTTGGTTTCTAGGGTGATGGTAACAAGTTTCGGTCAGTTACTTTCCCCCAAGGCTTGCCTCCTGTAGTGAGCGCAGCAGAGCTAATAATATTGACCTTTTTACAGGACATGAATTTCTCGTTTTATGAACACATGATGGCCTGCAGTGATCTTGTGGGATATAATTTACTGCTTTAAACTCAGAATGGGATAGAATTAAAGGGATTATTTATTTCCCGATTAGTCTGTTGTGGTATTTGAGAAAGGATTGTCACACTATGTAAACAATGTTTCTGAAATACTTTTCATAAATATTAAATTTAAAAAAATAATCATTTGATTGAATTTTAGTGGCTTCTTAATTTTTCTCAGCAGGAATGATGAGAAAAGTTAGTGTTCAAGAATAATTAAGTTAGAAATTGATGATATGTGTATTAATGTACACAGTCTTTGCATATAATATGTATTTATTTAATTCTCTAATAATGTGTGCCAAATTGTTTGTTCAACTGTCTGATTCTACCCCTCTATCGAAGATATCCCTACATGGGGTATACCTGCGACTCTATGAGGCACATTCCCCCACTGGAAAGCTGTGCCCCAGGTCCTTAAAAATCTCAGTGGCTACCCCTTAGTGTCTCCACACTAAAACGAAGTTTCGTGTCTGTCTGCCTTTGTCTGTGGATTTGTTTGTCTGTGGTGAGTATCTAGGTAACAATAGGTTCATCCATGGACAGGTGGGCCTTCTATCCTAAATAGTACTGTCAAACTGTACTGTGGCCACCTGGATAAAAAGGCCAGCCATTGATGGTCCAGACACAAACTGAACACAGAGGCCATCCATCCACTGTGGCAACTTTTCATTGGTTCCTTAGGTGGCTACTCTGCACAGGTTTGATTGTGGCACTTTTTTATAAAACCTTTACTCAAACGATGGATTTACAAACTATTCAAGTCTGAACTATATGTAGACCATTACTAAACTCAATAACCTTGACAATGTGTTATCTTATACATTGTGAATAAATTCTTCCTGTATAAGGTTTTGGTAGTTTCACAGACAAGAGTCACTCACAGCACATATACCCCTCCCCATCCCCTTCAACCACCCTTGATTATTTGATAAAAGTACACTGACCTGACACTATGGATAAATCATTATCTATACTGTCAGGGAGAGTTGGGGGGGATGTCTATGTCATAGGTTAACATTTCTGCAAATTGACATAATTGGAGACTCACTCAACCATAGTCTGAAATTATGACTCAGTCAAATCAAACATACATCGTGCAACAAAAACATATGACTTGTTGCAAAAACATATGACATGTTAAATCCTCACCCTTAATATTTGTGTTTTCTCTCGAGCGGATATAACAGAATAGATAGATAACAATGGGAGCCCATGTCTAAAGATGTATTGGTGTGGATCCATCCCCAAGTCCTAGGCCATGACGTTACACCCAATGACGGCACTGAACCTGGGATAATGATACAATGATGTCTGTCTATCTTCTGGTGTTGTAGGTAGCACTTATAGGTATAGCCCAGCAATTGGGCCAAATATTCTCACCGAAGGCAATATCATAGTGCAGCCATCTTGTGTCCATGCAAATCAATATAACCAAACCGAGGCAGGAAGAGAAACTAGTCTGGTTCCTTGTATACATTGAGAATTACCTCTATAATCATACTTGTATACAGGAAGTCCAACAAAGATAAATATGGCTACCGTGTGAGAGGTAATCATTTTGCCGACTTGTATAATTCATCAGAAACTTTACAGCAAAACCTACTTTTAAGTCCCATTCCCATCATTTCAAACTTGGCAAATTACCAATAGCATTTAGGGGATTTTAAGATAAATTTACCAACCCTGTAAATCAATATTGCATCCTAAAACAACGTCATATTTTAGGCAGCTGAAATTTAATCAGCTGTGTGAAAGATGTGTCAGTCAGCCCGACCACATCCAGCTGTGTAGGACCAGGCTAAGTGTGTGCCACGCCTGGACTGATACTGCAATACAAGAGTGCACTTTAACTCAGGCATAGCAGGATGAAATATGGACAACATCTGGATAAATGGTGGGAAAGAAACCTTGCCTGTGTAGGACCTTGCATAAGAAAAGGGCTTTGGATATTAATCTGTAGTCTGGCTACAAATGTGACAGAGTTCAATTGACAATCCCTGATGTAAAATCAAGTTATGTGGTCTTGAAATATTAAAAAATACTGATCAATGACATCCCCCCCCCCCCCACCCACCAAAAAATATATAATACAAATAAAATAAAATTATATACAAATAAAATAAAACAAAATAATATACTATAATAAAAATGTTAAAATATGAAATTGCCATGAACTCTTGGACCAATGTAGAAAAATCATGGATGCTACTTTTTTTTAATTTTTTTAGAGAGAGAATACATGCCTTTACTGAAGAAAAGATTCAGAGCTAAGAATCAGGTCTTTTGCAGTGTTTGGATCACAGGTAAAATCTACAAATTTCATAATCATATATTTATTGATATTATTTGGTAAATCAAACTACATACAATTTTCTACTGCATTCTGCGTTTCTGTAGTTCAAAGTTCTGTTCATTTCATGTTGAGCTGCCAATAACTATGAAAAGAATCTCTTATGATGGTTTATCATATTTGCCTACATCTTTGGCACAGGTGACTTGGCAGTCAAACGGAAATAATCATCATCCAATTTAAATTCCTCAATGGCATATAATTTGTTACGGTAATTTGAGATAGTTATTTCACTGATGTCATTCCTTTAGAGACTTTTATCCTCTGATGGTTTTGTCCTTTACAGATGTTACACAGCTTGGTAGAAAAGTTTATATGAAATTAATTGCTCCATTCAAAAAAATGGTATTAGCCAGCAATACCTTTGGGTGTCTTTCCTAAATGGACATCCTATTTTATGTGTAATACAAAAGTTTTGTAAGTTAAATATTTGGACACCCTGTTTTTCAAAGAAAAATAAATTTGGATGCCCTATTTCCAAATCCTGCTTCATACTTTGATTCAAAAAGTAAAAACGTTGAATAAAATGGAATAAGGGAAGATTAATATCACTATCAGCTTTAGCAAGTTTCACATTTTGTGTTTGAATGACCAATAATATACCTTACCTTACATTATGCACATCAAATTTGCCCCACCCAATAACTGATTGGTTTATTATTTTATGATGTAGAACGTTTCCATGATTAAAGTGGAAATCAATAATTAATTCATCTGAATATCCAATGATATTCTACAAAATACGCAACATGCATAGATAAAGTATGTAAACTACTGCATGACTACAAAATATAGTTGTTGAAATAAAAATCCACACTTGTCCTCCAGCCAAACAAATCTTTGTTTATATCTGGGTGTTCCCAAGAGGGAGATGAGGAGAGAGGTCACAGGGGTCAGGTCAAGTTCCCCCGACTACAAAAGACAGAGTTAGAACCTTGAGAACACTCTCGTGTATCAGTAATATAAAAGCCTCAAGATGTAAATATTAGAACAATCCAGATGGGAGCCAGGCTCAGGTTTTAAGAGACTTTTTTAAAGCTGAATAGTTTATTTTGCTTTAAGCTTTAGAAATGAAATAAATAACTAGTAGGCCTACAAGTAAAGGGAGGTTTCACTTTCCATGGCTGCTAGCTTTGGGAGTTATCTTAAGACATTGTTATCAATAATATATACCATGAGGTTACTGCTCCAAAATAGGGGATGAGGGAGATTGTCATAAGGTGAAGCATCTACAAAGGAGATGGCTCATGTACAATTACCAACAGATTGTCCCCTGTTTGGCCATCTGCTCCCCCCTTCTCTTTTCAGCCAACATGGATCAATCCTTGATCATTAATGAACGTGTAAGATTATTTATTTCATTTCTAATTAAAAAGATTAAGGAAATAATATAAATATAAATATAAACAGAAACTAAATAACAAAAGAGAATATCAGGAAATAAAACAATTCAATACCAAACATATTATCTATATAAAATAAAATAAAACATCTCATTAGGTTCTTAATGTAATATACAAGAAGTTCCAAATACACAGAGATCTCAAAATGGTGTTATGGTACAATGTAAGTCTAGACTTTGCTAAGACCGGACCTAGTCTTTTGCCCTACAGAGGGTCATGGGGTTCATGGGGCCCGGTAGCTGTGGCAGGGTGGTAATTGCTATTGCCTCTGGAGAATAAAGGGAAAGTAACTGTACATGTTCCTGGGGAAAAAATAATCTCAATTGGTGCTTGTCTCTGAGAAAATTTTGAAAACCAATTACTAATTCTGTCCTAAAAATCAACAAAAACTAATTACAAACAAATAAATAAAACACACAAACAAAAACAACAACAAAACAAACAAACAAAACATGTATATTTCATTGTAATGAATACATTTTATAAACACCGCTGAAGCAATATCTCAATTGTGGTCAATTTGCATTAATGATTTGTACATACACTATTGCCTTATAGATTGCAGGAATAATGGCTTGATTTATGTTAATTCCAGATGGGTAATCAAAATAGTCTAGATTTTCACGGGTGTATGAGCACAGTTGTTGGCCAAAACTTGACCTCATAAGTGCTCCTTTTTCAGGCAAACAAGTTCATCAATTTACAATGCAGGAGGGCAACCTCAAATCTGAATCTGTGCTCAAATGAAGCATTCCTAGTTTGTTCTTAGAATTACGTTCCTTTTATGCTTTTAAAAATTACTGGAATTTGATTTTAATTTCACCCACAATTATTTCCAGGTGTTTTGAAAACTTACACTTGACCTTTTGAATAATTTAATTAGAGATGTTTCTGGAGGAAAATTGGATCCAGAACGATTGGACCAATGTGTAATTGAAGGATTTCTTATTTCTCCATTGACCTTCATAAGGTAAAGTAGGCTAGAAATACAACTCAAAACCAACTGACACAAAAATCAAACAAATCTGATTTAGGAGTAAGGTTTCTGGAAGCACCATGTGAACAATCTCTTAGGAGTTGTAATAATTGTTGGCTCTGAGACAATTAGATTGTAACTTGACAAAATTATTTCTAGGGAATTAATAGCATCATCAGCTTTAGATTTAGTAAGATTTACATTAAAATTCAACCATTTTGTTACTAATCATGAACCTTACCATTATTTTGTTTTCCAATCATTAATTGTACCTTTAAAGACAATAGCACATAATTGACATTTCAAGATAAGATCAGAAGACACATTTTACAAATAACTATTACCATCATCTAGGACATTCTCCCCGAGGGTATCCGATTCAAAACACTACAAAACCATCTGTGTATCAATATTGGGTCATCGTCCCCACTCCCCCCCCCCCCCACAAAAAATGTTTTAAAAATATATAATAATAAAAATAAATAAATTAATAAATATCTTAAATAAATAAATAAATTAATGGTCCCTTTAATAATGCTTATCTGTTGTAAATACATAGAACAGGAAAAAATTATTGGCTGGTGAAATATGACATTAAATTGCTAGCACTTTAGGAAAATATATCAATCTTCAACTTCTTTCTTTTCTTTCTTTTTTTGTTGTTAATCCCTTCATCCATGATCAATGCAGCATTCTAAAGTGGAAAATACCTACAAGTGCCCTTTAATGTCCTGGAGATCCCTGGACCACAGGCCCCTGGAATTTGACAACAGTGCTGAAACAATTTATGACAAGGCAGTGTTGGAATTATTTCAATTCATATCACAAGTTTAGTGTCTGGGTATGGTATGAATAAACATGACAGACTTCATCATGGATAGCAAGAGCATTCAAAGTAAAACATGGGTTTGTACAATTTGGGCTCAACTGGGAACCAACATTCTCAGAGTGAGTTCACACATGCCTAACACCCATGAAGGCCATAGGGGTACATTTTTAAGGTCTCTGTATGATGTATTGTATTTAGGTGGGTAGGTGGGTAGGTGGGCACATAAGTAACATGAAGAGATACTGCAGGGGGCTAATTTCATATAACTGCTAAAAAGTACTTTGTAGAAATGTTATTTATGAAATGTGTCGACTTTGCATGCTTATATGTCGTCAAATTGCATAGTTATTGCTTAGCATGTGGCGTGTAACCAAGCTTGAATCTAAATTTACTCTTTTTTTTCTGTGGGATTTTCATAATTTGATAAATTTTACTTTTGCAGATGGCAAATTGCACTGGAGCATAATTATAATTTAGAATGTTTTATCACATGAAATATTCCTGGACAAACAAACATTTGGTGGCCTTAGTCTAATTTATAACAATTTTACCTTTCAGTACTGTCTACAAAAATGGTAACTGGCCAAATTGGAAATGGTGATGATTTTACCAGTACAACCTTGTATGAGAAATGATGAATGTGTGATATACTTTTTAGATTTTCTTATACACAATTGTGGTTAAAACCTTTAACCAAAGGTTTATAAAAGGAGGCTACATGTAGGTGTGTTGGGGTATGTTAAGATTTTATAAATTTTAGCAAGAATGACTAGGCAAATTGTTGAAAATTAAGCTGATTATTTTCAAGGCAAATGGAAGTGTCATGGGAGTGGATGAAACACATCCCAGGCTCCCTCACACCTACAATTATTGCCTTTATCATGGTGCTTTCATGTTCATCTTGTTCCCTGACCACCACTGAAGAATCCCCATGATACAAACTCACAGTTTGGAATGCACCAGTTTATTCTGTACACAAGCCTCATTTTGATCCTTGTGTGAATTAGGAAACCAAGACAACTGCACTGCGATAATGTTAAGCATCATAATGAATTTCACCTCAGATTCACATCCAGCTTGTCACTAGATTGATGGGTAATAAGTTATAACTGTAGTTAATACAAAACTGGAATGCCATATGTTAACTCAGACTGGAATGTACATGTAACATACAACTGCAGTTATGACTGGCCAATTCATCACTCTACCTGTCTTGACTGGTATCGAAGAAGTTTTAACTTGTGGGCAAAGCTCACTGAAGCATACTTAGTGGTGGACCACAAGTTTAATTGAGGGCAAAAAAATTTCCTTACATATATAAGTTTTGATAACATTTACAAATATTCAAGCACTTCAGACAGAAACAGTCAATTGATGTTTGATACCACCATAAAAGGTTTATAGCTAAAATGTTGACCTTTTTAATAATATTTTGTTAATAGAAAAACAATGATGTACATTGGCTTCAAAGGTGGTCTCTTTTTAAAAACAGTTGTGAATCGAATGGATCTTCAAAATGTTTGGCATCTAAGTTGTCAGTACCCACTATTAACTGTTATGTGCAATATCAGAGCTGGATCAACGAGTCTCAATAGAAGAGTAAGCCTTGTCAATTATGTACGATTTATTTCACAAGGTGTTCCCTCATGACTTACTCCTGGGTGTTATAATGTTATCATAAATTTTATCCTTAATTTTCTCCCATGGGGTATCAAAATACTGACACTGACATGGGGTCATTAAACAAGTTACATTACAGAATGTGGGGAAGAATGTCTGAGTGGGAAGGGAATGTCTCCATGCCCCAACGCTATTATTTCACTCTCACTGAAAGATAGAATTCAAACATTTACTCAAAACATATTTTATAAGGCTACAACCACTTTTTTGTCCAGTACTTTTAGAAGAGAATACAAATGTGTCTTACTTTGTGATGAGCACAGCTGTGTCATAATGATGTGGATGATCATCCTCCTTGGGATTTTGGTCTTGTTGCCAGACACAGAAGTTACGAAGAGTTTCTGGAGCATCAGAGGAGATGGACAAATTCTCCTGCAAGAGAATACATTTTATATCCAAATATTCACTCAACCTTCATTCAAATTCAATTTTAATCTTAATCAGAAATTCAAATTTGAGTTTTGGTTTTCAAATTTTTATAGCATTCTTCAGCTTAGTGATAATATGGTGATGGTACATTCACCCAAAATTTGTGTACATTTTATTTAAAACTGACAAATTACAAGCAGACACTTTAATTTCATCATATCACAACCTACTAGAAGCATGCTAGAACTTCATCTTCAAAAAGTTCTATTAAAAGGTAATATACATGTACAAAGTTTGTTTGAGATAGGTAGCAGTCAAACAAGAGTTTATCAAACATTCTCCATGATCTTCACTGATTGACCAAACTAAGGCCTTTTTGACTTATAAATACAAAAGAACAAATAACTTAAAGATTTTAAAGTTACCAAGAATTACATTCAGGTGATAATTATTTTGGTAATAACACTGAAGTTGTTTTACCTCATCTCTGCGTAGAACCAGTAGCTTGACTAACACTATGTTGATATCATTTCCTATACTAGGATCTTTGAATATTTTATTAACCTGAAATGAAAATTCACAAAGAAACCAATTTATATGAAAAAGGTAATCCTCAACAATAACATTATTTCAATGAAATGTCAAAAACAAATTCAGAAAAAATGTGATTGTTGGCATTTTGCAAATATTAAACAAATAAAAAATTATAAGAAATTATATTTCTACCCACCACAACTACAGTGTACCAATCAAGAATATTTTTTCTTATTCCCACAGTAATCAAGACCAATAATCTACTTGAGACTTGACAACCATTCAATAATTAAACAAGAAGCAACCATATGACAATACCCCTCCCCTTTGTCTATATACAACAGATTCTCATATATGACACGCAAATTAGAACACCTGTCAATCAATCAATCACTAATATACAATTCATGTATCAAGTTGCTGACCACTAGCCAACAGAGATAACTTGTTAGTGTGTCAATATTGCTGTCAATAGGGACCCCAATACATAGGTGCTGCTAAGTCTAATAGCTGTCAATCAAAAAAGGTGGACAATGTCACTTCCTAACCTTGATGCAAACAAAAGGTGTGGTACAAGAAAACTGTCAAGTTTATTTCTGAGGACAATTCTGTTGATATGCCTGCAGTGGTAACAGCTCACCATGGGAGATCCATTTGTGTTCGTATACAAACATCCAGATTGCTAGCAGTGAAATTCTTTAAATTTTCTCAATCGATCCTTGGCTTCATGTTTGATCCTGGACTATCTATATAATCGAATACCTTTTTCCATTGAGTGACCATCTTAGATTCTAACACACAAGTCTACTGGAATCACAATGAGGCTCTTATATGAAATAGATTGGTGCCTTTTTAACTGTTCAACAATGATTTTGATTGACAGTCAGGGAACCAGACACAAATAGATGTAGTATGACAAGGTTATAATTGAGTTTGTGGTTTGAACATTAGAAACATGAAACAAACCACATGTGTTTGGATAGGCTGTGTGGTCAGTCACCAAATCTTATCAAGTCACCCAAACTAACAATGGTTGTTTTCATTCAAAACTACTGAACCTTTGATTTACTTGATTATATTACTCAAATAACAAATTCTACAATGACAGAATATGTGAATTGACACCTGACATTTTAACCCTGAACAAAAAGATAACATAACCATCATCATCAGTTATCTCATATTTAAACTTTGTTATAACAACGACCAGAAAATTGCAAAAAAAAATTATATATATTATCATTCCTAAATTAAGAGAAAAAAACAGACCTGTGATGTTTCTTTCAGGGAGCTGCTAGTATTATACTGAATGTAATGACCCTAAGTTAAGTTACTGAGAATGCTGGTATTGAAAACCCTCAATCAATCCTCACCAAAGCCACAAGCGTGAGTAGATAATGTTCCAAGTTGGCGCCATGATGGTTGAGCATTTTACTATCAGCGACTACCATTAACTCCACATGGCGTGTGAAGGATATAAACCGTTTACTCCTTTGATGGGAGGTATCTAAACTCGTCTTTGATGTTTCTCTGTTACTGCTGTTTTGTTGTTGACTGTTTATACTGTAAATATAAACAAAATGAATGGATTGAAGAAGCATACAACATGTCAAAATTGCAGGGATGGATCTAAAGAGGGCCAAAAGGGGTGCAAATTTTGTAAAGTCTTACCATGTTAAAACATAATAATAATTAATACTAATTAAGTGATAATAAAATGAAATTTAAGACATGTTTTTTTGCCATTTTGCCATGTAACACTTCTTTTTCAAAGTCCCTCACCCCCTCCCAATTTAGCATTTTTTGCCATGAACCCTTTCTTTTTCCCAAGTCCCTTCACCCATTTCATCCACCATGGATCTGCCTGGGGATGCTAGCTGAAGTTATAGTCTTCAGAATGAGTATCTAAAGACAAAACATTAATAATCATAGCAAATTTATTTAAAAAAAAGTTTTACCAATTTCACTGGTTTGGGAAAACTTCATTTGTAAGTTGCTTTCCCTATAAATTAAGTGTAATGTGATTAACTTTTTTTCTTTTTTATTAGAAATAATCAATGATAAATCTGCTCAATAAGATGGATCCATACACCATGACACATATAAGTTATATGAATACCTTTTGCTTATTCGCTGGTGTAATTGATACAGCTGAGATGCTAGATTATTCTGGGTTATCATCTTGGAATGTCTGCCGTTACCATGGTGATGTTTATGGTGATGGGAAGAATGTGGCCCTGGTACATCATTTGTTGAATCTGTTGAGTAAGCAAAAAGAAGGAGTTTCAGTAAATAAGTTAGAGAATGAAAACCTCTTAGTATCCCTTCGCATAACAGATCTTCAGTTTAAAGTACAGGAAATCCTTAATTACAGATCCTTTGATTGGTCATCACAAACCTTGCACATGTATTTCTTAAACCTTCAAACACAGTTGATATAACAGTATGAGTTGATACGATACTTTCACAGTTTTTGTGACACCAGTTTCAATTTTGTGTAATTCTCTGGACACTGATCCCATTAAACCAGTTTTATATGATTGCATAGAACGTGCAATTACTGATAAATGCAGCATTGATCTGTCCCAAATGTGAGAAACAAGATCAGGATACTGCTCAAGTCTAACTTAATCATGAAATATGAAAAAGTAGAAACAGATGGCACCTTCGCTGTACATTATACAATCTGAATGTTCATAATCCATTTCAAAGATGATAGTCATAACCAGCTTAACCCATTTCCGGCATGCTATATTATGGTACCAGTTGAGGAAGATACACGTGCATAAATGGTAGCATCAGAAATCTTCAACTACACAATGTCATATATTTCCACAGTAAAAAAAAACACCTCTATGCCTTGGCTATATTAGATTGAATTACTGTTTTTTATTGTCTTAAATGAAGCACTTTATAAATTCCTTTGTATTTTTGATGAAGTTCTAATTGGTTAGGCATGGTGTGACCTTAATCCCATATTTTTCAATAAATACAAAATCAACATTCTTTTCAATCTAGTGAACTGCTTTTGCTGAAATTTTGTTGAATTAAATTTCAACTTCCGGATCCAGACTACCACCCAGGATCTTTCAACATGGCACAGTTGCAACTGCACAATATCAATAACTACAGAATAACCCCTATAATATCTAAGCCTCAAGGCTGGGTTTAGTTCACTAATGACCCATAAACTTACACAATAGCTGGATTATTCCTACAGACACTTACAATAATACAGCACTTACCTCTTAAGGAAACAGGTTTATTCTACCGACCTATATTTATTAAATGGCCACAATGTTTCTGGGTTAGTAAGATGAATTGAATGGTATTTCTTCAGAACTTGGTGTATTGATTTTACAAACTAAACACAAGTTTTTATGCATGGTGGATTTTTGACATACATGTAGTAATCTTCAATAAACTTTGAAAGAGATATCAGTGAACTAATGAGAGTGAACTAATGAGAATGAACTGATAAGGCATCAATTCCAGTTCTTGAATACTATTTTCAAGGACAAGCAATGCCTACCAGATAACGTAAATTTGAGGAACCTTTGTCTCTCTGCCCCTCCCTCTCTATGCCCATCCCTCTCTATGCCCCTCCCTCTCTATGCCCCTCTCTCTCACTATGCCCCTCCCTCTTTATGCCCCTCTCTCTCTCTATGCCCCACCCCCTCTATGCCCCACCCTCTCTATGCCCCACCCTCCCCTCCCTACCCCCACCAAACCAAACTCATAACACCACAACTACATGTTTTTGCAAAGTATGGAACCGGTATACCACTATTCTTTACCAAGGATGTTGCCTTCTAATCACAAGACATTGATTGGCATCTTGGATGACTCTTTTCATAGTAGCTTTTACAAATTAGGAATCATACAGTTTCTTTTTCCAGGTGTAATAGTTAATTTGCTGCCAAGGTTTTGATCACCAAAAGTTCAAATAAATGTCAATGACAGATAAATACCCCAGACAGAACTTGTCTACTTGTCGGCAAGTTATGCATCATTGGTGATCAAAACTTATCTGGAGATTATACGTGAACTTTTGATAACAAATACTGTGATAAAAACATATGGGAAAACTAATCACTTATACATCATTTCTTATAAACTATGGAGGCTGTAAACTTGGAAAATAACCTTGACCTGAAATATGATTATATCTTAGTTTAATAACTTGATCTAAGGGTTAACACATCAAGATGTCAACAAGCCAAGGTCTGCAACATCTGAGCAAGGATAGAACCTAGGATACTTGATCAAATCATAGAGGAACATGTAGGATAGTGATGATAGAAAAGTGCCAACCTTCTATTGTTAATACCAGTGTCCACATGTATGTATAGAACATACACTGCATATTGTACAACGGGGAATTAATAATAATAATAATAATGTATAGATTTATATAGCGCACGTATCCACCAACTAAGTGGCGCTCAAGGCGCATTATATTATTATCCCTGCTCATAAGGCTCATAAGGCTCATAAATCATTCCTGAAACCATCTCAGCTCCCTGGGGAGTATACAGCTCAATTGCTGCCATTTCTAGCGCATAGAGAGCAAACCATCTCTGCCTTCACAGGTACCCATTTAACCCCTGGGTGGAGAGAAGCAATTATGGTTAAGTGTCTTGCTCAAGGACACAGGTGTCACGGCTGGAGCTCGAACCCACACTCTGCTGCTGGCAACACCAGAACTTGAGTTCAGTGCGCTAGACCGCTCGGCCACGACAATCCACTTTACGGCATTATACAACACACGGGACCTACGGCTTTACGTCCCATCCGAAGGACGAAGCAATTATGGTTAAGTACCTTGCTCAAGGATACAAGTGTCACGACCGGGGCTCGAACCCACACCCTGCTGCTGGCAACACCAGAACTTGAGTTCGGTGCGCTAGACCGCTCGGCCACGACACTCCATTGGGATGGGCCAAGGCCTAACTGAAGTTTTCTTTGCCCCATCCACTGAACATTCCATTCATTTAATTGACTAGATTGTTACTGTTAATATTTACACATGCAAAGAGTCTGTTCATCCCTCATAATATTTCTGGCCGAGAAACTAGTCAAAGCCTACTAACAAATATGTACACAAATATGTACAGTACAAACTTAGACACTATGATCAATCATTCCAAGTACAGCTACATGTACATTGGATTTCCATTAAGTTTGACTTTTATCCCTTTGTTAATCTTACTTAAATTTGGTCATTTGACAGGGTCAGACAGATTCAAAGCTTACAAGCTGTATTAAAATCTGACAATGTCATTTTAGAAGTCAGCTCATCTTTGACTAAATACTTGAATACTATGGTTCTGAAATGATGCACACTAAAATAAATAACACCTATACGCACCATCTGATAATAGCAGGGTCTATTAGAATTAGATTTCATTGATCAAATCCTGATAAATGGGCTAAGTGAAATAATTAATCATTTCTGAAATCTATTGGTCTTTGGTGAAAGAATGACTCTATCCCTGACTCCTGACGGTAAAGAATTCATGGTTTACGACATCCGATGATACAGAGTGACATAACAACCACACAGCAAGATCAATATTAGCCACCAATAATCATTCAATTTTATTCATCAAAACTGACCTTAGGACAATAAAATTGTGTTCTCTAGATCAGTTTGTTCAAGGACTATTACAGTTAACAATTGATTCAATACTGATCAGAAACTGAAGCTGAAAGAATTCACAGAAGACAACAAATGAATTCATCATGTATTGGCCAGGACTTGAAAACAGTTTATCCAAGTTCGGTACATACATTTTAGAAACAAGAGGATGTTCTTATCTTTTACCAAAAAATGTACGGCAAGTACACCCCTTTGATATAAATTTACATATCTTTTTGTGCATAATCCCCTTTTTTCATTTTGGCAGTGAGGCCCCCCCCCCCCTCATTTCAGCTGCCATTTATCCAACACTGCTTTATTTAGGAGCATCAGTTTGCCTTAATCACAGACTCTTTGGGCAGAATTATTAGACTACAATCCCTTCTTTTTATATTCTGACAACCCCAAGGTTTACGATATCCTCCATGGTAACTTGAAACTGTCTAATCAAAGCCCCAATCTCTGAATGACTCCATTAATAATTATCCCTCCTATTCTCAAACCCATTCATTTTTCATAGGGTTTTGAGGGATCAAACTACACAAGAGTTTTAATCAAATCTGATGGACTTTTATCATTTATCAACATCATCAGAGATATCATACAGCTGTCAATCTGCTGATAAGTAAGGTTAAAAGGTATCAAACAGGATTTGGACCTCATTAACCCACCTCTAAACTGGAGGACACCTGTTGCAGACATCTGTTTTCAGTCCTCAGTCTGCTTTCAACAACAGAACACCTTTCTCCAAAACATGGAGGAGCCAACCTTATGCCTTCTAAATTGTTTCTATGGCAATCAATTCCCAGGGTTAGTCAATGTATACATCACATTTAAAAGGGTTTATGGTTTAGCAAAGCTGGCTCTAAAGATAACCCTTCATACCTTTTAAACCTACAAACAAATTAAACATTCATCATTACACACCTATGCAAACTGTGTGTTAGTATTACATGGACACCACAGACCAGGCAGAGAGTGAGTACTCTGTTCCAATGCTAGGAGACCAGGGGAACACTGCAACGGTGCAACCAATACAAAGGATGTAACAATTTAATCATTAAAAATACAATAATTTTTTAATCTGTTTTAATGATTATTTATACACACTTCTGGTACAAAAAAAAGTGAAGTATATTAGTACATTATTTGGATCAATTAATATTTGTAAAACAGTGATCATTTCAGCTCAAAATGTACTGCTCACATTTCAAGACTGGCCAAATAACCTAGTACTATTCAGGAAGTTCTCAAATTGTTCTCAAACTGTTCTTAAATTGTAGCCCTTGGATAAACCTGGCAGTTTGAACAAAATAAGTCACTGTAATTTATAAAGGAAATGCTTGAGTATTTTAACATTACGTTCTTAAGCAGGGCCCATGGGAAGTCTGGAATTTACACCTAACAAAAACACTTATTCAATGTAATTTTTGGGTACGGTATATTTCAAAATATATTACATCAATGTCGTGAGTTAAATAGCGCTTGCCTATGAGGTACTAAACTAGGCTGCCAATTACCAAATCCTTGAAAAAACACCAATTTCTTTTCTTTCTTCTGGTGTAACATCAGATCAGCATCAAGTTTCAAAACAACATTTGGCAAGTTGTGAATACGCGATTTAGCCAAACCAGTCCAATAAGAAGCAGAAGTACACGTACATGAGATTTTTTAAAGGATTTCTGCAGCTATAAAGCATGATATAAACAGGCGCTAAGTTTAATTGAGTAAGTCAGAAGACTGGAGCAATTTTGGAATGCATTATTTTTTCTTCAAAAATGGCATTTTATTGAGAGCTGAAACACCAGTGTAGGAAAGTCATTTGACTACCCAATCACAGGTAGAGCTAATGCAACTCTGCTGGGTCACAGATAATCAATACCGCATAGTGTGAGGGAGGGACCCAGAAACTTTCAATTTAAGATGGTGCATTCTGAGCATATCTTAAGGGACAGTTTATAATAATAATTAAAAGATATATAATGAGAATGTGTACTCATAATAAGGATAATGAATGGTACATCTGCCTACATGTATGTACATGTAACAAGGACACTATGTCTCAAAGCTTGCCTCAACCTGGTGGAATTACCCATATCAGATCAAGTTGAAGCAAACTGACAACTGACAGCCTACAAAACCTTCTTCTCCCATTCACCCTGAATTCATTCATCATATAACTAAGCCCAATAGCCACAAATAATAATTAAAAAAACATGTTGGCAGTGATGCTTAACCAGTTCGCGTCGGAGGCCGTGTATACACGCACATTTTTTTTGGGACAGCGGATCGGAGAGCGTCTAAACACGCCACAGGATTCTCGGGAATTTTGTATAGATTCCCGGTCGACGTGGCAACGAGCCATAAGCATACGGTGGAAGACGCGGTCTCCCCGGTCACGCTCTGGTGAGCACCATTGGTCGTGTTTGTGCGGTAAAAATAAACCCGCCACGGGGTTCGGAAAAACTTTTTTATTCCCGACGCGAACTGGTTAAAGAACCACTGTTGGAGATTTTTTTTTTTTTTAAAGCTGATTCAAAGGTAGGCCTACTGACCCAAAACAATTTTTTTTAATCAAACTTGAAAAAGAACTGGAACACAGGGAGCATTGTTCATTGAATACAATATTGTATAAGAAGCTGAATAAGAAGCCGTAAAAGGCAAAAGAGCCAAAAAATAATAAGCCATATAAATTATAAGAGAAAACAGAGTATTGTTTTGTTTATATCACTGGTGGTTGTGGCACTGAACTTGAGTTGCAGTGTTTGCAATAAGTCCTAGTTTCACAAGGCTGTGCACTTTAATATTCCTTGATGTTTACAGGTTTTAGGGGAAAAATTCATTTTCAAAGGAATCAATATTTCTGATAGGTGGTTTGAGGAGGGGAAGGGCTTATGGAACATGTTGCAATAATTGTTGCCTGAAGACAAACTTAAGAAATACATTCTTACATTGATTGAAATGTGGAGTTAAACCATTCGGTTTCTTCTCACAACAAATTATGTGGTATCACCACAAAACTACTTCTACATGTACCACAAACAATCTTTATAAAATACCTGACAGCCTGTTCTGATGGTACCGTACCTGATACAGTTAATCTGATCAGGGGCACCAACAAACCAGATAAGATCCCATGAAGAATGAAAGGAACAATGTCTTGACAGAACTAGAGTATCTGACAAAGACATAAAGGTTAATGCAGTCTACTCCAAATGGGTTAGGATAAATTCAGCTACAATCAGTAAATGTCTTTATCAACAAAGTATAACAAAATATCAAGTAATGTCACAATTCCAATACTTTTTGGAGATAATATATATATCGTTTCGGTTTGCGGTAACACCATGTGTTTATCTCAACTAACGTGAAGCTGAGATACAGGTTCTGAAAAGAACCGTATCGCACAACTCGTATCTCAACCTTCGTTAAGTGAGAAAGGTTCAAACCGAAACGATATCGATATTCCACCATGCAAAGCCTCAAAACTTAGATAATATATATCTCAAGAACAGTGAACAACCACCAACCACCAACCACCAACCACCAACCAGCCATTTGGAGTTCATATCCTTAAAGGGTAGGTTCAACATTTGGAATTAACACCAGACATAAGAAAAATCTCCAATTAAAAAACAGAAAAGGGGGCAGTTGACCTGTTGAAGCTTGATTAATGAAGCAAGCTTAAATTGTCTAAACTAACTGTCTATTCATACAAGGACAGACATTTATCTTCTTGTACAAATCTTTCTTTCCAACTGCTAAAACGTCCTCCAGCTATGGAAATCTTGCCCATACCTGTAAACAAGCCTCTTTATGACACCCAAAGATCCAATTTTGGCCCTTTTCCTTGGTTTTATCCAGATTCCAGCAGACTTTTACAGATCTAATCTAACAATCATTTGACCTCAACTTGACAGTCAGACATTCACTTTGCCTTCTCTGACAATAAAAAACCCAGTTGCAAGAACTCAAAAGGAAGTGAGACTGGTAGGGGGTTAGTGTTTTGGCTGAACAAAAAACTTTTTTTTTATGTTTTAAGACTGGAAAAGGGTTATAACAGGTCATAACAAATGATCAGATTATTGTACAGAGGAGAATTTTGTGAATTCTGGCAAAAGTTGTTCCTCTGACTTGTTGTGAAGTGGGGAAAAGCAAATGTCTCGTTAAGGGTTATTGGTTAATGGGTTGGACAATTTATCACAAGTTGGACAAAGATTATGTTCATCTGTGCTAATAATTGCCCATGGTGAAAAGTGTGTATTAAGTGGTCAGAAAAACAAAGGGATGATTGGAGACCAAACTCCAGACAGGTACATATTTGTTATAGCTCCCTGAGAGCTAGCCTGTATACACATTGAGACTCCATGGGGCTTACAATGGGATAATACCAGGGGCGGATCCAAGATGACAAAAAAGGGGTACAGCAAAAAGGGGGTGCACACTGCCAAATAAGGTATGGTAACTACATGATTGGTGCTGAAGTAGGTACAAAGTAGGTGCTGAAGTAGGTACAAAGTAGGTGCTGAAGTAGGTACAAAGTAGGTGCTGAAGTAGGTACAAAGTAGGTGCTGAAGTAGGTACAAAGTAGGTGCTGAAGTAGGTACAAAGTAGGTGCTGAAGTAGGTACAAAGTAGGTGCTGAAGTAGGTACAAAGTAGGTGCTGAAGTAGGTACAAACAAACTTTTCAGACAAATTTACAAATCATACAAACAAATTTGTGCAATCATTAATTAAAAGGCAATTATATGGGAAGGGATGCATAGCAAACTAAATGGGAGTGGGCCTACAATTTCCCATTTACCAATGGGAAATTTTGAGCAGAGTGAGTAGTCAATAGAAATGTTGAGGGCAGGATACCCCTCAATGTTAACATTTTAATAATCACTCAGAGGAGGGGAGACTACTAATACCAACAAATTCTTGAATTTACCATGACATTTCTGTTCAGACGTCTCCACACAATTCTTTGCAATGTCCATCAACAAGGCCCAACAATGACAAACTAATACTCTTGAAGTTGCAGGAATCCATCTTTTCAAACCCGACTTCTCCCATGGACACTTTTAGAAAGCCCAAAAGTGCTCACATCATTCCAACAAACCTCATATCAACCCTACATATTTTATTTCATATAATCATAACCTACGTACTTCCTATGTTTACATGCTATCAAAATCCTGATCATGATCGGGTAACTTGGCTTGTTAATAATAAAATAGTGAAAATGCATCCATATATATTTTGCATTTATTCTATTGTAGTAGGCCCTTTTTAAGAACTAGGAGAGTATTACCATTTTTATTCAAAATGATACCACCTCTGACAACATTCTCTCAAGGGCAGATTATTTACCATTGTCAGCTATACACTTAAAATGTTTTCCATTCAAATTTAACCATTTCGTTATTTGTGAGTAACCAAGCCTTTAACCAATGAACCATTACTTAACTTGTGCATTCTTTTCAATGATGTGCCCCTAGCACTGGCTACTGAAAATATTTATAATGTACTGACTGTAAAAAAAAGTAATAAACTTATAAATAAAGTATGAAATGCAGTAAACAACCTCACCACAAGTCACTGATCAAAATGCTGTCTTTTCACAATAATTTTTGGAATTACTTCCACAAATAGAATAACTACACAATTCCATCACCTTGTACTTCCTGACTTTTGAAATCACACAATGAAAAGTCAAATTCAATGGAGTAGCATTAATAACATGGTATGTTTATTGTTTTTGGGGGGATTTAGTTGCTCACAGAATCATGAAATTCAGCTTTTTGAGTGTGGAAAGACCCACTTGTTTGTTATCATTCTTCTCCTCTGACTCATTCTTAACTCAACCAGTTGTCAACCATTTTCAGGTTTTTTTTCAACTTTGTGTACTTACAAAACTTGTTAACATAAATAACGAAAATAAATGAGGAAAACCTAGAAGGAAAAAAAGGACTTGTACTCATCAGAAAAGACTGTACTTAAAGGGCTTTGTGACACTGCCCCACCCCCACCCCCATCCCATCACCCACCCCAAACAAAATAACAGGATTCAGTATGACTGAAAAAAGGGGACACACCTGACCAAAGAAAGAGGTGCAAGTTTGTACATTTATTTTTGACTTCTTGTACATACAAGCAATTTGAGAAAACATCTTGCAAAACGGATGGGATGCAGTGATTTGTGACTTCCATGTACATCAATCAAGGAATCATTGACTGTCATCAAACCTCCCTGACCCCCATTGTGTCTGACTGTTACATTCCATATCAAAAAATTTCCTGGACCACCAAGAGTCTTTCTCAGGAAAAAAACAATAACTCTTAAGAGCAAACCTTCAACAAAACCTGCAAACCAAACTCCAGGTAGGTGGCGCTTCATTGTGGGTTTACAGCTGCTTTGTTACTTGGTGACTATATGCTTGTAATCATTTATATAAATATCTTTTGTGGTTATTTGTCTTGTTTGTGACACAGTAACCACCAAGTTTAAAAAAAAAAAAATGTTTAAGTGTCAACATAAGTCACAATCAATTTGTTTGTTAAGATCGCATGATCATAACATGGCTGCAGGTGGAACGAACGATAAATTGAAAAGATGTTAAAAAAGGATTCCCTTCCCGCCAATAAATGAATGCAATAACCATGCATCCTGTGTAGAGGATAACATACACGCAGTGCTGACACTAAGTCATTTTATAATTTAAGCTTCCATACTTGCTTGCTTGGCTAGCCGCATTCTTGCTTGCTAGCTGTGTTGATGGGATGTCTGCTTGCTTGTTTAAATGCTCACTATCTGCTTGCACACTGGCTTATTTTCTTATTGACTGGCAGACCTGCATGTGAATACCTGCATGTGAATACCTGCATGTGAATACCTGTATGCTTCCGACTTGCTTAAAGATTTACTTGCTTACTTGCTCACTTGCTTGCTCAATTTCACCATGAACTTTCAAGAGAAAAGTACTTACTATCTGAAAGACCTTTTGTGATTAGTGGATCCCCTCACCACAAGAACCAATACTTCCACCACAAAAAAACTAATGTTTGGACTAACAAGTGACTCATTTGTAGGGCCATAGGCAGGAGAATTATGGCATAGTTGTAGTAATGACATAAAAACAAACCAAAGGATTTGTGAACAGGTAGTCTTTGTTTGAGCATAGTGCATAAAGAGTCTACTGGCATTACAGGCAATCTAAGGTGCAGCAGGTAAATCTTATGGGGGCATAAGGGCTAGAAACACAAATCACCCGAGGACTAGAATTACAGGAGGAAAGCCACAAACACTCCCCAAAAATCCAACAGTTATTTTGTAGATGGTCCACATTAAGGGTGACTGATTATTATTATTAATTATTATTATTATTATTATTATTAATCATTTCTGGTAATGAAACCAAGGGATGCCTCAGAAAAGCGCACTTAAGCACTGTAAGCTCGAAAGCCTGAGGAAACCTGTAAACAAGGGCGCTTGCAATGTGAACCAGAAACACCGGGGTAAACCCCTTACACTTCCACGATAAGTGTTCTGGGTTCTTTTACGTGCATTACTTAATCTAGTACACGGGACCTACGGCTTAACGTCCCATCCGAAGGACGAAGCAATTATGGTTAAGTATCTTGCTCAAGGACACAAGTGTCACGACCGGGGCTCGAACCCACACCCTGCTGCTGGCAACACCAGAACTTGAGTTCGGTGCGCTAGACCGCTCGGCCACGACACTCCACAGAGATACTGCTAAAAAGGAACAAAAGCACACACAAAGGTTTCTTTGAAGGTGACAGGCAAGTAATTTGTGTCAATGATAAAAGAAGAGGACTACCTGTAGATTTGGGAACCCCCAACCCCAATCTCAACATTCACAATCAGTTCTGACTCATAA
Source organism: Zoroaster sp. YZ-2022 (assembly GCA_029582265.1). Taxonomy (NCBI): domain Eukaryota; kingdom Metazoa; phylum Echinodermata; class Asteroidea; order Forcipulatida; family Zoroasteridae; genus Zoroaster; species Zoroaster sp. YZ-2022. The sequence continues at coordinate 47,857,603 of CM055820.1, forward strand.
CAACCCTGAATGACAAAACCAAGGATTGTTCATACCAGTAGTACTTTCTACCAACATTTAATCCCTATTTCTGCTCAATTAAGTATGTGGTAATTTGTGCTGATAGTCTTCAGGACTGAAGTTAAAACCACAAGCCAAGATCTGAGGTGACTCATGAGCCAAAGGTAAACATTTAGACATTGTCAGTCAAGCTGTCAATACTTAATATATAAGTAGTCATTGTGTGTTTATTACACCATACAACATGGATGTTCACACTTTCATTAGTTACAAATTAACTATCACCACAAATCCTGAAAGAAAATTGGTTTTGCCAAATTAAATTAAACATATTACTGTTCCACATCTGGAAAGTAACACAAGACTAAAATATTTGTTCAGTATCATTTTATGTAGTTTGTTCCTTTCTCTATGGTTTAACAGCGCTTTTTTTGTAAAGTCTAAGCACAATTCCATATAAGACATATTTGAAGGGTTGGAAGGCTGTAATATGCCATAAGCGCAATATCAAACTAATCAATTAAAATGTGCCTTTCCCCAGGCGAAGATCAAGTGTCTTGGGGGGGGGGGGGGATTTGACAAAAAGGTCAGGCACACTGACAAAAAAGGAAGGCAAACCTTAGTAAATTTAAATGCATGGCGATGAAGAAGGTAGGCACATCTGTCAATGCCTATCCCCCAGCTACCCCCTGGAAATGTTGGCCACAGATGGTCAATATTCTCCTTTTGCCTTGAAACACCTTGAAGTGCCACTGACATCAATACATTTTGAAGTCTAGAGGGTCCTGATGTGAAATCAGCTCAAAGATTTCACAGAATTTGTTATTAATCAGGTGCGACTCATCTACATTAACAATACCTTCTGTCAATCCTTTGTGATCATGGTCACAACAGACAGGTGGAACCATATATCAATGACCAAGGACAAAGCTCCAAATCAAAGGATGGGTTTGCATTTGTTGACTCATCTCACAAGAATGTGGGGAATGCTGGGGATTCTCCTATAATATGACATCACTTACTTACATCAAACAGCCCTATGTTTAAATGTGGCATGCTAAAGCAGCATTGTTGTTAATGGCAGTCATCATAATGATAAGATTTCTACAGTTATTCAAGGTTTGTAATAAGAATTAATATATTAAATAAATCAAGTGTGATTTATTTTTGGTTTCAACAATATTGGGTGTTATCGTGGACCACCATGGTGTTATATGGATGTTTACAACACACATGTAATATTCCTGCCAGCTAAGAAAATTCTGAGATCAATAGAATGTGGTTCAAAAATAAACAGGTGTTCAATGGATCCAGAAAATGAGACCCAGAGTTTGTCAATTATTATCTGAGAGAGGCATCTCCAGAAGGGAAGACTTCATTGATTGGATCTGTCGTTCAAGTTCCTTATCACCCCAACATTTCCCCAAAATGGACTGAGCAAACAGACCCATGGTCGCCTCGATTTATTCCCCTTCTTTCCAAAGCCAAACAGTACCACAAATTCTATATAAACCCAAAGGATGTTCTTGATTATCCAGAAAACCTTTTACTGTTATCTTCTGCTGTTTTTGCAGGAATTTCCATTCTAGGACTAGGAAAATGTTTTGGGAATTGTTCTTTATTAATAGCTGATAACTTGTCAATGTTGAGGTGACATGTTTGTCAAAGCGGAAGGATATCAGACATTTTAACTGAAGCATATCAGACTTAAGTGAAAATCACAACAATTCAGATGGTTAAAATATAACCAACATAATACTAAGGCCAAAAAACAAAAAGGCTGCGGTTTCTGGTCTGCACGCGCATCGCCTCAGACCCACTCGTCGGCATATTTTGTGTATGGGAAATTTGGTCTGATTCCAATAACCATGTATTTCACTGGTTGGCAACAAAAATAAATACCCCCCCCCCCCCCAAATAAAATTTAAAAATTTAATTTTAAAAAAAATGTAAAAAAACGTGTCACCAGAAACCGGAGACTTTTTTGGGGGGGGCTAATAGGGGTCAATAAAGATTTCCCCGCTTTCTGAGAACCCCTACAACATGTTATTTCAGTGACCATCTTTCAGTGACCACCATTGGCCACACTGACCTAATAACATCATGTCCCCAAACCCTGGATATCACTTGATCCTGGATTGAAACTGCAAGGAAATTCTCCAACCACTGGTCTTACATGACTGGCAGAATCTCTTGACAGATAAATGTAAATGCTGACATGCTTAATCAATCACTCTCCCTCTTTGTAAAGAGGTAAATCCTGTCATAGGAAACAACCCTGCTAATGAGAGTGGATGGAAACAAGAATAGTGACAGTTTCAAGAGATGTACTTCTCTCCTGTAACACTTTAAAACTCAATCAATTATCACTGCCATGAAGTTTTTTGAATCATTTTGCACAGGATAGGTGTGGAGGAAAACAACAATAAATAACTGAGTCTTGTAAATGTACATGTACAACATATCTACACGTTACTCAAAATCACATCATATACCTCACAGTAACTGTATTGTGTACAGAATTTGTGCTGAAAACCAAATACATAAATTGACCTGTCAAAGTAGTGGCAGACGAGACAGTAGCACCATACTGACCTCACCACCTTGTTTGAACACAAACATGTATTCATGGTAAACCACAATTTATCCAGAATAGGTTCAACAAATGATTACTAGAATCACATAAATAATCCTACCACTTTGGAATTCCTTCCAATATAAAATATTATTTTCATTTTTATCCACCACCACATTTTGAGAGGTAGAACAGGTGACATGTAAACAATTTTACTTGAATGATATTTTGTGAAGTTTTGAATCAATTCATAGAATGTCCCTTTGAATAGAAACCACTCAGGAAGTTAACCTGCTATGATCATAGATCCAATTTAGACTACTGGCAATGGATCAAACATTGTCTGTGTAGGACAGCAATAGGCTGTGGTCTGTGGAGAAATTAGCTTGCGGTATCAGCTACTTATTATCAATAGGAAGTGTAGGTTATTGGACTGATCAATGTGGAATTTGGACCTCGTTCAAAATAAGCACGGATTCACTTGAGGGCTCAAGTGAAGCGCTAATTTACAGTCATGACTTATAGACTTTCACCTCAGCATACTGTATACTGAACTATTATACTACTCGTCCTTTTCAGGCATAACCATGCTTCTTTTTACAGGATGAGGACTGAAGTAGGTCACTATATGAAAGTATGTTTAAAGGGACAGTATCATCACAATCAAAGTAGACTTTCAATAGGGCAAGGAATAAGTGTCCTAGTTTGATGAACACAGTGACTGAAAAATACTGACACATTTATGCAGTAGCAACGGTGACATGACCTTATTATTTTCAGTGACTGAGTTAATCTACAACTAGCACTACAATTCCATGCCCTGTTGATCATGACAATATTGTCCCTTTAAGTGGAAACTGAATAGATACAGGTACTGAACCTGTGATGAACAATTACTGCACAGGAGAGGATCCAGGGTGATTAATAAAAGGGGCATAATGCAACAACAAACACAGTGCACATGTGCAATTCAACCAAGGGTCAATTGAGCTGCTAAACAGTAGAAGAATTAGTAGGTTATGCAGCAGGCTTTCCCAACTTTAGAGAATTTGGCTGGTGTTAAAAAAAAAAGTTAGCTCTATAACACTGCAACTAGGTTAACAAACTTAGTCCTAAGGGAAGAAAGTTAAATGTCAGAGTTTAAGCTGAATGAATCCCAGATTGAGAGGTTTAGTGGCCAGGGAATGGGCAGGAGGTAAATATTTTCCCCCCAAGCCTTGGTGATATGTGTAGCCGAAAGCAACACCAGATAAGGTCCCTATTTTTATGATGACAAGTAAAAAAGACCTTACTGATTGCCGTGAAATAATTTCTATCCCCTCTAGTCATCAGTAGTATACAACTATCTACACACTGCAGCAGGCCGGTAGCATTATATCAAAGCATCCAATCCACCGTGTCAAACTGATTCACATTTATAAATAGCCAGTGTTGGCCTATTTTGTCTGGAGAGGAAAAGCTACTCCAGCCTTGTCAATTCGGATACAGCTATTTTTAAGATTAAATTCTTCAGTAAGAAAACAACTCTTGTCTTGGGAACAAACAAGGTACTTGGTCGTGAGGAGTGAGTTATCAATAAGTTACAGGCCATAACCAAGAGGGGATGGGGCCGGGAGTATTTGGGGTCAAATAAAGTTTTAAGAACATATGTTCTGTAGCAATACCATGCAACATCATAATTTTTGATTAATTTTACTCGCACCAGGGCCCTTGCATGTATCCATGACTTCCCCGGTCGTGACACTTGTATCCTTGAGCAAGGTACTTAACCATAATTGCTTCGTCCTTCGGATGGGACGTAAAGCCGTAGGTCCCGTGTGTTGTATAATGCACGTAAAGTGGATTGTCGTGCGGTCTAGCGCACTGAACTCAAGTTCTGGTGTTGCCAGCAGCAGAGTGTGGGTTCGAGCCCCGGCCGTGACACCTGTGTCCTTGAGCAAGACACTTAACCATAATTGCTTCTCTCCACCCAGGGGTTAAATGGGTACCTGTGAAGGCAGAGATGGTTTGCTCTATATGCGCTAGAAATGGCAGCAATTGAGCTGTATACTCCCCAGGGAGCTGAGATGGTTTCAGGAATGATTTATGAGCCTTATGAGCCTTATGAGCAGGGATAATAATATAATGCGCCTTGAGCGCCACTTAGTTGGTGGATACGTGCGCTATATAAATCTATACATTATTATTATTATTATTATTATTATTCTCTAGAGGGGGTGCGAATTTGATAAAAACAATTTAGGTAGGAGAGACAGATCAAGTCGAGGGAGTTCATCAGGGCCATGCATACGGTACTCATCCTCAAAGGAAAGCATTCGTACTCATAACCACAGCAAACTTGTGCATGTTATTGTTTCCAACCAAGTACACCTCTTGAATCAAATGATCTCCTCATCCCCAAATTGTTTTTTTTTTAATTGTTTTTTTACAGTTCCATACAAAGAAATAAGACATACATGTATAATAACATATAACAATGTTTTGAGTGCTCAATCAAAAACTTTTGAGACAACAGATCTCTCACTGGATTGTTGATTAATGATCTGTTAATTCATGAAAAATTACCTCCACATTATGGGCTCTGACTTATAGTATAAGAATAACAGTTGCTTTTACAATATGAAGTCATTGACCAGGTAAGGATTACACTGAATACTAAAACTTTTCTTAAAGGATGAGTGAATTCACACATAAAGATAAGCCACCAGAAAGATCTTCCCACAGTGCATTGTAGGTGAAACCTTTCAAGTGTTGGAAAGCAGCATTTGTTGAGATTCAAATTGTGGCAAATCCTTTTGAAGTCAGTTGACTAAACCTGTGTACCATGATAATCTCCTAACCAATATAACGACATGGAACATACAGATGTAATTTATAAGGGCCCTGTTCAAGGAAAGGTACAACATTGGTACTCGGAAAAGTAGGTTTATTTCAACCCATGAGAACCACTGATATTGCTGATCAAATTTCAAGGTGTTTTTGGATAAAAATATGTAAATCTTTTCATAATTTTCAAAGATATATGAGAGGTGTATCATGGACTCTTTTCTGTCAGCCTCATTGAGCTGAAAACAGCCTTTTCTACATATTTCTTGATCCTTATAGAGTCTATGGTTTTAACCACGATTTTCTTTTGGTCATTAAGCATGCCATCTTGCTTTAAACCTTACACAAACCAGCAATGTAACACGACAATCCCTTTAATTTGACTGTAGTCGTAAAAGTGCAATGCACTTCCCCAGCTTCTTCTTCTTGGTCCATGGTATATTGTTCTCCTTAGTCCATGGTATATTGGAGAAAGCAAAAATTACAGTATCACTCTCTCTGTTTCAGTAGTCAAGGCACCATGTCAGCATGGTATCGGGACATAGCTAGTATATCAGCACTGCACCTCCTTCAAGGGTTGGCCCAGGGCTTGGCCTTACACCTGTGTAAGCCTAGAACATCTGGGTAATGGAAATTGGTCTTTGAAAGCAGAGATCAGGATTAACAAAAATGCTAAACCCTGTCAAACTTGTGATTTACTTCACCGTACCATCACTATAAATCAGTTTAGGTTTTTCAGAAAAAAAGTAAGTTTGTTGCCGTGGTTATTTATATAACATGATTTGTTGGGTGGAACATAAAAATTATTTTGTTTATTTTGATTGTGTTTCTTTTATTTTTTTTACATTGAATATGAATAAAAAACAATTTGCAGGAAGAAAACTCAAAAATGTTCAATCACACACACTTCACTACAGTGTGGGTACTGCTACAGGATATTTTGTTCATGTTGTAACCACTGAAGAGCAGCTCTGTATAATTTCACAATAAAACACCAAATGAATTAACTTTGGTTTGCAAAACCAAATTCCTGCCCAGTAGGACACGAATGAGTCTGAATTCTAAGAAGTTGTGTTTGTGTTCTGTAGATATTCATTTAGACCTATAAATATCTCTAATACTCATCTGAGCTGAGGCATGGTGAAGATAAATATTTGTTAGCTTCAAACCAGGTCTTTGAAAAAAATCCTAGTTTTTTTAACTGATTAAACTCATATCCCAATCTCCCTGAAAGAGTGTCAAAAATGAATTCCTCTATAGCCTACATGTACGTGATATCATGTTACCACCTCCATCAATGGGATGTCAACGTTGAATCACATATGGTGCTCTGGATAGATTCACTGCCAAGTTTAAATACACTTGCGTATTTGTTTAAGGGGCTGTTATACAACAAATGCTTCAGTGTAGGGCTGTGCATTTTGGGTTATTTCGGGAACCGGATACCCAAAATTGGAAATCTTCAGATACCCGGGTACCCGAAAACAATTTTGTAAAAACACAAACACAAGTTTCAAACAAGCCAGCAAGTCTGTGAAAGGCTGTCGGCAAATGTTACTTCTAAAGCCTTCATCTAAGTTTTCTTCATTTTGTTAGCAAACAATCAGGGACTTCCATAATTTTGTGTGGCTTAATATGTTCAGTCAGAATTTTAAAAAGTCGTTTACGGGTAATTGGAACCGAAAAATGGAACCGGGTAATGACATTTTCGGTCGGGTATCCGGATACCCGGTGTCACGGTCTCAACTGTCCGGCGTGCTCAGCTATCCGGATGACCAAATATGGTAAAATTACGTCATGCTATGTCTGCGCAGCGCATTTAAAGTAGTCCATTTTAGTGCCGTGCTGAGTCGTGTACACGTACACACACGTACACTTGCTGGAACTGTCATGGCGGCCTCCATGAGAAGTGAACGTGCGGATCGTTTCAACGAATTTGTACTTTATTTTCAGTTTTTTCTGCAGCATTTTATATTTTAACTATTAACCACGATAAAATGCCATGATTATTATTATTATTATTAAAAAAAACAAAAAACAAGAACAGTCACATCAGATTATACTTTGTACGTTTTACTTATTTGTCACATAAAAAATACAACCAGAAAAGGGGGTTTGTACGAGGAATTTATCCACTATTGTGTTTACAATTTGCCATACAAAATTAAAGAAAGAAGGGACTTTGAAAAAGTGTACCTGCGTATAAAGATGGGCCAAGAGAATGTGATTGGGTAGAGAACAATCTTAAAATTAATGGGACCATAGAGAACTCGTGGGGGCACGCGGAATTGTCTGATGTTGTAACCCGGATATCCGAGCACGCAGGAATACTGAGACCAGCGTGCTGAAATGCCCGGCTACGTCATCCGGATAGCTGAGCACGTCAGATAGCTGAGCACGTCAGATAGCTGAGACCGTGACACCGGATACCCGGTACAGCCTTACTTCAGTGCATATTTCACTGCAATGCACAGTACCGGTACAATACCATATATATTTGAAGAAGACTCTAATGCATTTACACTTGTGCAATTTCATAAATGAAGGTTTCAAAATAATGGAGGACATTAGAGAGAATTGAAGAAGAAAATGAGAAATTCCAATAGGCAATGAGAAGTGAAAAGGGCTTAATGGGGAATGAGAAATTAAAAGAGAGAGGGGTCAAGGTGGTCAATAAAGACGAAGATCAATCACCATTTTACCTTAAGTAGGTAGAAACAGATACTATCAAAATAGGCCTAGTTGATACCCTTCCCCACCCCTGAAAAAACATTAAAAACATAATTATTTTTTAAACATATCACCACCGCTGGCCCCTACCACTCCCCCCCCCCCCCACCAAAAAAATACAACTGTCTCCCACATTCCATTATGATACAAACACCTGCATGCCCACCCACATGTACATACATAGGAGACTAACATGATGACATTAATTTATCATCTTTGTCACCTGTATAGAAGTGCCAATTTCAACCACACTGGGAGGTACTGATCTTGACCCCAGAGTATGTCTTATCTTGGTAAATAACAAGCATCTCATGTACAAAGTACTGTATGGCAGTGTAATGCTCCCTGAATTACCTTCATTTGATTTGATACAGCAGCCAAATTAACAAAAATTAGTAAGTTTTTAGGACATATATTTCATAAGATGATAACTTGACAAAACCAGTCTGGACTTTTGGATGGTTAAAAATTGAGGATGGTACGACATATCATCACTTGACTTATACAGGAAATAATCTTTGACAGTTACCAGAAGGATATATCTTTGCCAATTAGTGAGAGGGAGGAGTAGGAAATAATAACAAGTAGTATCCTACTGCAGTATGTAGCTTATTAGCAACAATATCATGATCATCTCAATGTAATCCTGTTCATAAGTAGATACGTAATACGCGCATTGGTAGTACATGCATTCTTTTCACTACTTCCGGTTCCAAAGCTGGCATACCGTTGTGTGTAATTTACCCTAAATTCATTGATTTTAACATTCAAAAGCGATTACTGGAATTACGTCACACTTACCAACAGGATTGGCCCGTTTGTATTCTTCTAGTAAGGGGAGGAGGCAACTAATTTGGAGGTATGAGTTGATCCAGATTCACATCTCCTCAATGTGATTAGTCCAATAGAAAACATGAAAGACATCACAATCAATCACTCTGTATTTTTTATTTATTTATTTTTGTTTTTTGGGAGAAGTGTTTTTTTTTAATTTTTTTTATAATTTTTTATTTATTTCCGGTGCTAAATGTTTGGCAAGTGCTTATACCTTAAGGAAGTGAGGAGTCCATTGGGAGAGAGCAGAAACAACCGGAGGAAACAGCCAGATTGCAGACATCCAGGAAATGTGGTCTTACATGTTACAGGTGTGTTGATCCTTAATTAACAAACTACCATTTAAAGGGTCTGGCCTGATTCACCCCCCCCCCCTTATGGAAACTCAGGTTTAGAATTACAAGAATTGAGTTCCACCAAATAAGTTCAAGTTTACAAGTGATGTCATATCAAACAGCTTGGACAAGGGGAAATGCTGGGATGGACCTTTAAGCCTTACCTGACAAGATATGACAGCTATAATTTCGTCTTGCATAAAATTGGGCTGGGCTGATTAGTTGAGGATGCAAAGCAAATTACATGCATATCTATTTGTGCTTGCATGATCTGTTCCATGGGTGTGTGCGGTAGCAAGATATCAGGATATAGGGGACCGTATCATACATACTTCATAAATAGTATTCCAAGGTATTATGTACAATATTCATACAAGGAAAGATAATGAATAACATCCTCCATGGACTGTCTGAATGTGACAGCACATGTGTGTGGTTGATGAAGGCAGCAAGCAGAGACATCTTAGAAAGGCCTAACATTCAGAAGATTCAGGGCACATGGAATGGCAAATGCTATGATAGTGAAATATACAGGCCTGATACTATACGGAGGCAATGGAGGCAATTGCCTTGGTGCACCCTGGTCATTGCTTTGGTGCCCCTTGAAGTGTTCCAATAGAAATTTACATTTTCCTCATAGAGGTGCCCTTAACCTAGCTTAAATTGCCTTGCCCCTACCAATAGATAGTATCAGGCCTGAATATAATTATGTAAAAATGTGTTGTCTATAGGCATAGTTTCTAAAATATGTTCATGAGGCATTTATTTATCATTTGCACAATTTTTTATTTTTCCTTTACCTTCTATGGAGTTAAAATAAATATCTTGTCATTACACTGAAAGTTGAACAGTCTTCCAGATCATTGTATCCCATCACAAACTCAGTCAAATGTAGCTGATCTACTAACCCTACCTACATTAAAGGCTTTGGGTCACATGATACAAACAGCTGATCTTAGACCTATCACATTGATGACTGATGATGACGGCCCATTCAATAAGTGAATGGATTACACCTGGACATTATTCTGTGCAATTGCTGGGCCTGAACTGAAAACCAAATCCCTACCCACCCCTTCCCCCTTCAAAAAGGGATACAAAAACCATAAAATTAATACAAATCCTAATTTAGTTCATGCCCTAATAACCCATGAGGTCTTCTAAGTGCAATGGTGCATTGAGTAAATAACCTAAAGTTCAAGCAGTTCAGCTTTTTGACATTTGTAGAACAAGAAGAGGCCTGAAGCTATATTGATCTGGACACAAGTAGGCCTACAGGAATGGCCAACTTCAAGGGTTATTGTTCCTGAACCCTTGTCTTTTAGAAAAGCCAAGCAGCTCATTACATGTTTGCAGCTGTTTTATTTTCTTCCAAATATACAATGTTTCTGAAAATATAAAGTTTCTGTTACTCTTGCTGGTCTTAATAATTATACACGATCCTTGTAAAGCGCACATATCCTAGCGACAAGATCAAGGTGCTGTATAAAATGAAAAGAAAACTCTAAATAGATCTAAACAATTCAGTCTTAAGCTGTTTCTTGAAGGTTGAGATTGAAGTGGATTGGCAGATTTGCATGGGGAGGTTGTTCCTCTTAATAATCACCAGTATTGACAGATTATTCACTTATTATTTAATTTAAAATTGAAACTTCAGCAAATGAGCTTTGTCTGCAAACCCAAAGATGCAGCTCAAGTTTTAATACTTGTGACTGTTCACAATGATAAGTAAAAGAATTAAACCAAGGGCATTTTTACCCTAAAAGTCAAGTGCGAACACAGCTGACAGTTTCTCTCTAATCTGACAAGGAGAAGGGAGATAACACCCCTCATGTGTCACTTTAATAAATAGAGTACGTGTCAGTGTTGTATCATATCCTTTTAAAGGAAACAAAGGATGACATAATTGATTGACAGATTAAACAATAAGTACCATCTCCCTTGGAGCAAGTCCATTGAAAGCTGTAGGTTCTATGGTTTTGTTCAAACATTGGATTGTTACCATGGTTAAGGTAATCCCATATGGACATGTTTCTTCATCGCTGTCATCACATATGTGCCTGGGGGATTGTCAGAGTTAACTGTTGGGGGATTTTGAGTTGTGTTAGTCACTGATGTGTGATTCACTCAATGTTAAATTGCTGATGGCAAGCTGAGGGGTAAGTTATCATCTTTATGGCTACATAAACATTGATGATATTTGCACTTTTGTGGTCGGAGGAAGGCCCTGGATGCCCAGATAAAGCTCAATAGTCCCATGAGAAAGATTATCACAATTGATCAATGTTACCTCGAAGAAGTACATGTACAAACTCAACATGTACACATTTACATGACTAAGTGTACATTAATGTGTATTCATATGTACAACAAATGTTGGTGTTTTTCCCTTCAATGATAAAGCCCTGCATGCTCATATACCCATTTCCTAATATAAACTGTTTACCCTTCAGTTTGCTTCCTCATAAAAGATTATCTTAACCCACTGTAACACTATCTTAACCCCTCCATTAGTTTCACACTGTTTTACTTACCCCATGGGTTCTCCTTAATCTGGGAGAAGCTTCCCTGTGGTATCTTGGTGTTGTTTTATACAACATTCATGAATGTGAATCTTTCTATTAACCCTCCTGATTTTTAACCCTCCATAAGTTTCACACTGGATTAGCTTACCCTGTAGGTTGCCTTAAAGTGACATAACTATGGGGTGACACAGGGGTGCACGTACCCCCAACCTGAGGCCTGTCTCCCCCCCCCCCACCTGAGGCCTGTCCCCCCATTCTCCCAATCTGGGTGGGTAATGTGCACACATACTACTTGGCAATAATCACATTCATGTTTCAACAGTCAGTCTTTCTGATAAGGCCCTGTGGCATGTTGTAACCACAGTCAATCATCATTAAGACCCACACTGCAGTGGTGGCTCAATGCCACACTGCCATCACATGGGAGCCCGCAGGTAACAATGGCAGACCAAGAGGCACACTTGTCAGAGGTGTGATCAGAAAGGCTCCTCTTAAAGGGGCCTTTCAACAATCAGCATAAACATTACTCATTATCTTGCTTAAAAGTCTTAGAACAAATTATGTTTAAGACAATCCCCCCATTCTACCCCAACTTAAACATTTAAGAAATGCCATACCCAAATACAAACTTCACAACATCTTTAAAGAGAAGGTTAACAATACCAATTATTCAAATTAATTACTTATTATCTTCAAGTATACTTGGTTAAAGTTGGTACAAGCATCAATATTCCTGAGAAATGATTCTGTTATGGGGTACAGTGTTTTCAGTCCAAGTCAGCAGCTTGATCCTTCTTATCCTACTAAACTCAATGCTTCCCACTCAACAATCGCTCCCCCTCCCCTATTTTTAGAAGCGTTCCAGCTCTTCCCTCCACCCAGGAACTTGTAACATCAATCTTATTTTACCTACTGCTCTGTATTTATTTATTGAATAACATCTTTAGCCTTATCTATGCCACGCTTGCTTCCATTATTTCCTGATCAGATTCCTCCACCGAGGGACTGCTGAGACCATAGAGCAAGGAATTGTGAGACTCACACTGCATGATATGGGTCACAGATAAAGGGTCCTAGCATTATAATTTCTTTAAAGGGAAGTTTCTGAATCTCTGTTTATCAATGCAGTAACTGGCCTGGCATTAAGCCATACCACAGACAATAATCAAGCCTGAACAATCAATCCTAGTTTTTGTACAAGTCAATGCTGTTGATCTAATACATTAATGCATGGGACAATATCATCACGAACAGAGCAGACTTTCAATAGGTCATGGAAGTGGTGTCCTAGTTTTAAGATGCATGAACACAGAAACTGAAAATTACTGGCTCATTTATGCAGCAGCAACAGTAATATGACTTTATCATGTGGGTATTATTTTCACTGAGTTAATCTAAAACTAGCACACTGATTCCATGCCCTGTTGATCGTGATGATATTGTCCTATTAATGCAAACACGATGGAATCATTCAAATATTGACTAGACAAGTAGCCAACACTAAGAGGAACAAGGACTCCATTCACTATAAACCAATCAACCACAGTATAAACCTTTAACCTCTTAAAACAAACATACTTTATAACAACCAATCTTTTCGATGTACAATCAGTGCATGTAATATTCCAGAAAAAAATAAACATACTACAAGTAACTCCAGTGGGGAGTGTCCCCACGACCTCCAGCTTGGTGGTGAAGACTTCTGACACACTCAAACTCACAGCTTACTTCTAAATATGATAAACATTTCCTAAGTTTATGCTGACTAAGCTAAAACAGGCATATTAACCCCACTGTTTTCCAGCACATTAATTTTATAAATTAGTTCCCCCTCAAAAAACAAATAATAATAAATTAATTAATTAAAGAAAGTTTAACTTACTTGGTGAAGATACATGTATGTTAGGGGATAGATCATCATCTGAAAATAAAACAAAAACAAAAACAAATGTTTTAATTAATATGACTTTTAGAATTAATGTACAGATTTGAATAAAAAAATGGTAGGAAAAATACCCGGTATGGGTTCACACAGAATATGCATCTTAGAGGGTGGTTATTTAGGGCTAGGGTGGTTATTTAGGGCTTGGGAAATATACGGTACTTTTAACAGGTAAAATAGACTAAGCATCTTCATTAGAAAAATAAGCTTATAACTTTGTAATCATTGTTAACACACAATGTGGATGCACAATGACAGACCCATTTAAATTCACTCAATGCTAGATAGAATGTATGTGTAAAAATGTGAGACAAAGTTTCATGAGAGAGTACTCAATTCACATTACCAAAGGTAATCACAAATAAACTACTATGAACTTGTCATTATCAGTAAATGACCATGATGATGACATGTATCCAGGGAATGTGTAACAATTGAACAGGGCGTCTGACACTATTATGATTTAATTGGTGTCTGTAACATCAGACTCGCCCCCTTAGGGCAAGAACACCCCCAGAGATGAGGTTACCATGAAGAGCATTCAAAAGGGCAGTGCATTTTAAGGTCAGATCTTACATACAGACATCCATTAATTGATATCCTTGAGTTAAAAGGCATTGGTACAATCATACAGCAAGGACCCAATTTGAATATTCTTATTATTCTGCAAGTTCTTTAAACCACAGAATTTGGTCCTTGCTTATTTTTATAATCAGTGCTGATCAATGGGGCAATCACAATGTTAAGCATATTTTGCAGTTTATGTGCATACATGTACATGTATATGTACATGTACATGTACATGTACATGTACATGTACATGTACATGTGCAGTTTTTCTAGAGAGATTATTAGCCAGCAGATGTAAGGACACTCGTAATACTGTTACGTGCACATGTAAATGCTTGCTTGATGCCAATGTACACTAGGTGCATTAATTTGTACCACTAGAGGGCTACAATGTGCTATAAAAATTTAGACTATTAGGAAGGGAAAATCCTACTTAAAATTGGAAGAAACTTGCTCAAAGAAATGACTAAAAACTGGGGGAGGGAACAGTGTAGGTAAACGATTATCCACTTTAACACAAGAGAAGTGTCAAGTTTGATACATGTAAGGTCAAAATGATGACATTTCTCTGAGAATCAGAGATTTAGAGGATACTGCAAGGGGTAACACAAATAGTAAGAAATTGACAGGGGATCAATTAACACTTCTCAATACATCAAATCTCCCACCCTGTGTGCATGCAAGTCTATACTGTACATCTCTCGCCAGACTCCAGACATGGTAATACATGAGGTGACATATAGGGTAAGATTTTGATAGGGATTATCTATGAGGACCCCCTGGGACGGGGATTTTCTAGCAATTAGAAGCCTTCAGATCATATTCCAGCTGTAGTGCCCCAGGCCTGCAGGAGGGTGGGATGTATCAGTCAGATGGTCTGCTGCTACAGCAAGAAAGCATTGGTTTTAAAGGGGTTACCACACCAAAATCACTGTGACCACAACCCTCTTCAAATTGAGAAGTACCAGATTAACTGCTTCAATTTTATTCTCATAAAGACTTGTGCATTAGAATAAAAATGGATGTTGTATAATGGCCTATTAGAATATTTTAAATTAATTTTTAAAAAGGGATAGAAAAGAATTGATGAAATTATGCACAACAAAATTTGATTTAAAAAGAGGATTTCAATTAATGTAATACAGATATTTGTTTTAAGCCTTTATCACATTGATTAGCAATACAAGATAACACAGTTAAGTTTTGAACAGTAACACAAGTTCAAACTGTAACACTGTCTATGGCTTTGTTCATGACATTGATAAGTGAATCTTTAAAAAATTAAACATACACATAGAAAGTCAAAGCTCTAATCATTAGGAATGCCCCAGAAATAAAATAAAAGTAAGAGAGCAAGCATGACTTTTTCCTGACTTTCAGTTCACAGAAATTGGGCCACACATGATCCCAATGTGTTGAATGTTTGCAATGTGTGATGGCCAATCCATGTCTAGCTAGTTTCTAATGAATCAGCTTTCAGTGTCACTGTACTATCATCATGCTGTGATTTGGCTTAACTGTTGTCATTCAATCACAGTGACAGAAAGGGACAGTACTGTACCAGCATCTGTCAGTTGTATAAAGATTCATAAAGAACTACAGGTACAGTGTTGACATTTTGTTTACAAAGAATTTCCAAGCATATAGATCTTTATTAGCATTGTAGGGTGGGTGGGTACAGGAACATTTGGTACAAACTTTGGTGCAACAAAGCATGTGCACCTACATTTTTTTATATAATTGTTTGGTTGATTTGAAAACTTCTGTAATCCTTGGACTAAAAATGGGGAAATAAATTTGTCAAGGCAATGAAAGCCCATAGGTGAAGCCAGGAGGGTCCAGGTTGGGGGAGGGGTCCCAGGGAGGGCAGAATTCAAAACCCAAGTTCTAATGTACCTGCTGCAGTAGTTTGTTTTATTCTGGACCCTCTGTTCAACATTTCTTGGTACATCTGGCTAAGCCATGTGTGCAAGAAATCTAGGAATTAAATGGGAAGACGGCTGAAGCATTAGTTTGATTTCATGAAGATAGTGGAAGGGGGCATGGTGGCTAATGGAGCTCATGTAGGGAGAACCCCTGCCCATGCATCCTGCTGAGTTCCCTTGATATCTAAGTGTACACTTGAGCTGGAGTCATAGCTACTTTTGTATGCTTCCTATCTGCCTGTTTGTTTACAGAATGTCTACAAGAAGATCCTGCGGTGTCATAGAGTCAAATGACGTCAATGATGAAACTCCAAGAATGATTAAAGGTTTCTTCTTGATATTATTCGAGTGTTGATATAACTCCAGATAAAACTCTTCCATCTGGGGGGTCTGCTGTAAATTTGCCACTGTGTTCTTTAAGTGTTTGAGAACCTATGACCATGAGAAAAATACACAGGTGACTCCAGTAGCAGCTTGCGTTGAACCCAAACCTTGTTTGCAATGAACATGAACATTCATAGGAATACTATTCATAGAACCACTGACCTACAATACACTTCAATACATAAAACTTTACTGGTATTTTTTACCATCACTCAAGGGACTAAGAGTATACAAATGTAAAAAAAAAAATTTAAACAATAAAAAAACAATTATAAAAAAAATGTTTAATTTAAAAAATCATTAGAGAGTACTAACAACCGCTTGAAATCTTTCTATCTGAGGTACAGTACTTTCATTTTGGTAAAATTATTTCCAATCTGACTTCAGGAGATGAAAATGTGTGAGTAAAATACAAAATATTTTAACTCATTTTCACTATTTTCTTGCAAATGACAATGAAATAAGCTGAAACTTGCACAGGTTTTTTTTTATACATTTCTCGTCATTCTTCTGTTATATAGATAATTTACATTTTCCAAAAATATTGAAATCAATAGACAGTAAATGATTTATGAGGGGTAGGATTAGGCTGCATGATGGTTGTGTCAGATTTGAACAGATTTTGCCCTCTTGAGTCTTGAGAGCCATGGGTGGAATCTCCTCCCTGAATGGATTGATGAATTGCTATGAACACAGAGTGATCGATTATTGTGTTTTTGAATACAGGGTGTTTATAAGATAAATGGAGGTGAATTTATCCCCATACCATGCTGTGTATACACTTTAATCTGTGAACATTTCAGCTTCCTGGAAATTTCTCACTTCTAAATGGCGATAAGTTTAAAAATAATTCTATGTGAATTCGGACAATTTCCTTTATCACTAACAGTTGGCTTCATGTTTTCTGGTAAATATGTACATGTGTATATAGATGTTAGTCTGGAGAGTGTGGTGTTGTTTGAATGGTAACTATACACTGGGTCTTTAATCACATTAAATGCTATGCAGATTCCCAGCAGTTTTAAGATTTTGTCGGGGGTCGGGACTTCCGACAAAATCTCTCAATGTTTGAGACAATCTCTCAAGGAATGTAGGACAGTCTCAAACATTGGTGTCCTTTCACACAAAGCTCAATTTTTAATATTTCTCAAACACTGAGAGAATCTCTCAAGGAATGAACTGAACTCTCAAGGAATGTTGGTTTTTTTCATTGTGTGAAAAGGGCTTTTATAACAACAATGCATCTCAAGGCTCCCCACATACATACTAGTTACTACCCACACTTCTTGCTGGCCCACAATGCTGTAGAATACAAATCATAAGCAACTGATATGACAGAACATGTCGTACTTATGTGCAAGTTTTCACTTAAATATTTAAGCTCCTTCAATGTTGAACAAGAACTTCTTTCATGAAGTCAAAAAAACAACCCCATACCTCTTCCAAGTCATAAATTGTCCTGTCCGCCTAACATAATTTTCATCCCTGGGTTTGATGAATTTGTATGCATTACCAATGTACGAGATAAGCATGCTTGGCCCATAATTCACTTGATTTATTCTGGGCAATTAATAAAGATTATGATCCAGACAGTTTTTGTGTGCCTGCGGTTCATAAACATACATGTGTTCTATCCATTACCCAATAAAGCGATCAATTTGAATTTGAGTTCAGAAGAATGAAAATTTATAAGTACCGGAACACAGTTAATGTAAACCGGTACACAGTTAATGTAAACCACTACATTAGGGCTTGAACTTGAATCTACTGGACAGCACTGTCTAGTAAGTCAAGAATTACTGGACCAGAAGTATTTTTACAAAAGCATTATACCAGTGCCAGCATTTCAGTAATAGTGATATCTCAATAAAGTAATAAATTAAAGCATGCCAAAAACATATCAGACTTCAGGGAAATCTTCAAAACAAATTCAGTTAAGGAAAAACCACTCTGCTGTCAGACTTGTTCGATCTTAAGGGCAATAGACCTACGTGTAAATCACTGGTCTCCGTCTAGTGGCCCAGTGGGAATTTCGAGCCCTGAACATTATTGTCTGACCTCTGAATATCTGGACAGCACATCTGATCTTTATTCTCCAGGCTAAAAAGTTCCACATAATGGTAATTTCTAGTGACAAATCTTGAGGAACCAAATGGAAGGTAATGTTTACACCCTTCCTGGCATAAAGATATAATTTTGGAGATATGTAGCATGGACTTAAACCCAAGAGGAGAGAATTGGTGTCCCACCCCATTTTTTGCCAGTTGATACTGATAGTCCATGGAAATCATCCACCAGCCTTTGGAATACCAGTGGCCAAATATTTCCCATCTGTCAGTGCTGTTAAGAATGGTTGCACTGTAGCACAAGGACTAGCGTGTAAAGCAGATCTCATGTGTAGTCATTCCATCATTCACTTTAATCCCTCTCTTTCTTCTGCATCTTCCAAGAAATACGAAGTGCTTCAAGACAAACATATCTCTTTATCTTTGATTAAAACTCAAGAATATGTTATCAGACATTTTGTTGAAGTAGTTCCTAAGTGTGTGAACCAAATTTTCTTGGAGAGTTAATGGTACCGAAACTAACAGGAAGCCTGCAGATGAACACTGAATGAACTGGAACTGAGCCTTGATGACCTCATGCTGTTCCCAGGGTAGTCCTACTGTTGCTTAATCTGACCCCTGGATTAGTCTCCTACCAAGCCTCTCTTGCCCAATACTTATGTGTTCAATGGAACTTCAAGGGGCAATTTCATTCATGAATTTACTAAGGATACTTGTGAGATGGGCTAATTAGCACTGAAGTACATGCATCATAAATTTACTGCTGGATGTACTGCTACATGAGGACATGAATTAGGGAAAGATCTGACATCTAAATTGTTAAGTAAATATAGAAACAAATAGTACAAAAGTACAAGGAAAAAAGTCTGTATGAAGGGGATAATTAATGCAATTTTTTCATGAATTAAAGTTTTACCAACCATGTTTACATGTTACATGTATGAAAAACCTGATCATGATCTGAAAACTTAGCTTGTTACTTATATTTATAATGACTCTGATAATGTTTTTCAATATGATGAGCTTTTCTGATATGTTTTAGCATTGAATAATGGTGAGGATTTGAGCCTCTATAGACCTTGGAGGGTTCATGACTGACTGTTCAGTGTCTACAGCCTGGGGCTGATTTCATAGAGCTGCTAAGCAGAGATATTTGCTGATCAGAAACATTTGGTTATCAGCCAAACTTGTTTTACAAATTATATAGACTTTGGCTAGTTTTCAGCTTCATACTGCTAAACGAAAACATTTGCTTAGCAAAATTGTCCACTTTATAAAATTGGCCCCTGGACCAGCTAGTAAGATGGTTAGGTCTATGTGATGGGTGGTCTCTACATTTTGGGGGCTGGGTTGTGAAAGAGGCTAGCTGCCCTATGCTTCAACCCTCTAAGAGCTCCAACCATGGTAAGTGTAAGACTGGTCTAGCAAGGGCAAAATATTCCTGCTTGGCATGAGGGGAATGTCAGATATTATCTCATCAAGGACATGATCCATTGCATGTGGGAAGAAACTCTACCTGGTAGATAAGTGTATGGTTTGTGGGAAATAGCTTGAACAACATTTTAGATCAATCAAATGTAAAACAGGAATTATAAAAAAGGTCCAATGCCAACATAGATCATTTGCTTTTCCAATATGAGGATGTTTCCTATTGCATCAACTAACCACAACATCCAAAGAAAACAATCAACAAGGATTTCCATGTCCCTGTGTTACAAGGAACACCACAATTTCATCACATTTTTAGCGCCAAGTAACCTGCCCCTATCCTGTTCATGGACAAAGTATGTTTGTTGCATATGGCTTTAATTATAAGAAGGCTTTGTTACCGAAATTTGAAACAATAATGCAAGGTAATCTTGCGTATCTCTATCACGTCCAGCTGGGATTTAAGTTGGACCACGCAAGGCTGAAGCCTTGAAATAAGTGGTCACTATTAATTACGGTCACAATGTGAAATCTTTTTTAAAAGACTAGCTGATTCATGTTTTGATTTTATGTTTTGATTTTTTGTTTTGTTTGTTAGTTTTGTTGTTGTTTTTGTTCATTATTATTAATTTTTTTATATTTATTATTATTTGTTTTAATTATTTTTTTTGGGGGGGGGGGAGATTTTACTTGTCAACAACCCCAACTAGATGCCCCCTAAGTGGGATGGCAGATCAAGGGATCATTCTGTCCAAATTAAAAGTGGAATAATGAAAGGGAAAGTAAGCATTGATGATGTTGCCAAAACTGCTTCTACAAGCATGCTTCCTCTTTTTGCAGCCAACCTGTTTCAGATAACTACAGTGTGTTGTTAATGAGACAATTATGATATGCATGCTGTATTCATTCTCATTCAACATACACATGTATAGGGAAGAGGACGCTTTCCTACATGTTACTTTTCTTAAAAGTAACAGCACCTCAGATAAAATAATGTTTAGGGAAGATTGGTACCCTTGGCAGCTTAACACCAAGTAAGTTTCACATTGTAATTAAAAAATTGTGTTATTTTTGAATTGCCAATCTTAAGCCCTTTTCACACAAGTACCGATAACAAAGGTCCTTGGTAATGGGCGCCAGTTGTCTGTCGCCTCGGTCGTTTGCGATATTTTAACAAACTTTCACACGACTTCCACTCACGTCAAAACTAACGTCCCTCGTTTTCCATGGAGGGTCAAAGGTCATGATTGTGCAATCCAATATTTCACTGGTACCTCGCGCAGAGCTTTTTCACTGAACGCTTTCTTCTACGTTACCAGCTAGTGGTTTTCCCGCGAAGATATACGTGTTGTGCGAAGTCAAACGTTACTTTCTCCCACATTTTGTTTTCATTTCCTTCCCATTTCCCGACAATTTTATTCTCGTTTTATTATGGATATCGAATCAAGTATACTTGCAACAATTCTGACGGATTCACAGAGCCAGATTTCTAACGTAAGGCCATCCAACGTGTCCGTGTCCGGGCCAAGAAAGTCTCTTGGAGCATAGATCCTTACTCTATGCTTGGAGTTACGATGAAACCGTTTCATTCACTGATCAACGAGCCGTGACGCGTGATATGGGGACGTTTACCAACACACATCCGGGATTATTGCAAGCTGATCTAGTGACGCGTTCTACGCATGCGAAATGATACCGCCAAAGCAAGGGTCCCCTGTTTGGGCGCACGAAGCGTTTCACATGACCTATCGTGGCGATTTTAACATCGATGCGATTTTTTGGAGGAGGTCTCGATCTCTGTTATAAATAACGAGGGTCCGAGGTAATTATTTAACAAGGATAGCTTTCACACGACTGGGATTTGCTATTTTTTAACATGGATGCGATTTTTAGTCAAGGTCCCTTGTTAAAACGGTCTCGTGTGAAAGGGCCTTTATACCTTACCTTTAACAAGTTTTGGTACTGATAATTGGCCCGTTGCTCTACCCAGTCCCTTAAAAGTTAACTCTTAGCTGTACCCAACAGCTGTTCAGACAGGTTCAGCTAAAAAGCAAGGGAATTGTCTTGTAATTTGTCCCATGATGTTTCACATTTCACCAGCCATTTATTATAACATAGCCTGCAGGCCCGTAGCTTGTAATATTTCTGTGCCGGCTGCAAAGCAGCTGTTACTACAATGCAATATTGAACAATTACATTGTACAAGATCTACATGTATGGTACAAGATCTACATGTATGGTACAAGATCTACATGTATGGTACAAGATCTACATGTACATGTATGGTACAAGTATGTACATGTATGGTACAAGTAACATATTGGCACAGGCATTAAAGTTCCTCTGTATGGATCAATTGATGGATTGTACACATTTGCTTAAATGCTGTCTAATGTGATCCCCCTTTGTTCTCCTTTCATTTATTTATCCCCCTCACTCATTTATTTAACTGATGTCTCCCATAAAATAATAATAATAATAAATTAATAAATAAATTAAATAAATAATAATCTATTGCTAACTCCACTATTTCAGCTGATTCTCTTCAACAAAAGAAAATTAAGGGCTAATATTAAATCACAGCAGTTTAAAGACATAGAACAGTACATGTGGTTTGTGAAGGTTTTTAACAGATTGCTATAATTATAAACCATATATTCTGTAAGAAAACATATGGTAGTACCTGTCTGCTATTCAAGTAAGCATCAGTAATGCAAACGGGAAGTACTGAAAGAAGACTAAACACGTTTTTCAATAGGAAAACTGTTAAAAAAGATGACATGTTTGCTTTGCATACACGCTGGTTACTCTACTGGTATATGTTTAGAAAGTGCCACAACATATCAAGGCTACAGTAATATATCAATATTTAGTCATATAATGAAATCAGTATGCTAACATCTGAACATGTTCAATGTACCATACAGGAAGGAACAGTATGTGCATGCCAAGTACAAGGCTGATACAAATTCTGCCAAAGAAGAATGGGAGAAATGAATGGTAGAGAAAAATAAGCACATCTGAATCAAAATTCACACTTCATTGCACACAGTCTGATAACTAATGTCTGTGAACCAACAAGTGTAACATTAATGCTTGGTTAATTATGCAGAACACTGACAAAAACATGAAATACCCTAGCTTGGTATTGAATTATTCCCACTATTAGTATAACAAACTTATTGTGTTCAACATTTTTTAAGTGTCTGTGAGAATACACTGTTGACAGTCACATCAATCAGAGGCACTACAGTGGCCCATTATCCACTTTTTGTTGGCAAAAGTGTTTCTAAAAGTATCCTTACTTTCTTTCAATCAATACATACATTGAACTGTGAAAACTTAATAAATTTTGCTCTATCAAAAAATGATGGAAATGAACAAAAAAATGTTTTACTAATTTTACTAAAAAGATAGAAGAACCTCAGACAGATATATTTCAAGGGATGATTTATACCAACATTACATATTAAAATGTGATCATTATGAACCTTTTTTCCCAGAAGCCTAGAGTGTGGCATCCTGAATAAAACACACCACACAAGAAGAAAGACCAGCGCAAAGTGGCTTGCCACAAGGACCTCCTCATTAAGTGGTCATGTGTTTTTCTTTATATTTCTCTATCTATTTTGCAGAGAAATCTTAATGCATTTGCCTTCTTTGATTTTGGCAAATTAGAATTCCACGCATCTACATGTATTTAAGCCTTCTTCACCTTATGAGGTGATTGGTCAATATGAAATTTTGAATATTCCTATTACAAGAATATGCGAATAATTGATGAGAAGAATGAGTTGGTAAAGGCGCTCATATGTTGTATTTATTTATTTTAAATCTGTAGTTGAGAATGCACTGATGCAGAGACTGATGCAATAATTTGTTTGAAATATAATGGTCTAAAAAAAGTGAGAATTTGAAATAACATAACTTACAAGGTACATATTACAAATAAATCAATAACAATTCATTCACAACTTGATTCTTTTGGCATATTCCCAACGGAACTGGGAATCTAATTTGGCTGGCTTATCCATTCATGAAGACATGACAGTCATGGGGGCAAAAGGTCATTGTGATATTCTGAAGCCAAGAATTTATGACTTGAAATCTTGGGAACATGGGAAAAAAGTGAAGCTGTCAGGTTCTGTACATTCAAAAACAGTGGGTAGTCAATTGAAATGCTGGTTGGATCACTGCCCTTTGACCTTCCACTGAGTCTTCCCAATGCTTCACACATGTAGGTCATAGGTTACCAGACAGATGACACAACATTCGGAAGCAAAATTGGGAGACATTGGGAAGACAAAATTGAGGGACAGGCTTACTCTGTGAATCTCAAATTGTGTTACATTAATGAAATTGCATGTTAAAGAAAATGCTATTAAAATCTGCTTAAACCGTGTAAAGCGAGCATGAGGAGTTTTTGGAGTAAAATTTCTTAACAACTTTTTCAGGCGTTAGTATCAACAACACCTGCATAAATATACCATAACTACAATATTGTCACTACCAATTTTAGAGTTACTGAAGCCTTGATTTGTGGTCGCCACATATTTTCAATAGACAACACCCCTTAGACGCCAGCATTACAATCTGTTTGAATAGGTGGCCACTCGCCCCACTGATTTCTTATATTTCCTCTCTTTTTTGCATCAACTTCTCAGACAAGATAGACTGCTGAGCTAATATTTGCCAGGTTTACACAGTAACACTCTCAAGATACACAGTAGTGAGACTGCATGACATAGTTCTTGATCTTGTGCTTCTAGTTGCCAAGGGCTCCCAGATCATTTTGTGGAAGGGCAATCTCCTAAGGTTATATTCTCCAGAGTCATGTTTTCAGGATTTGTGAAAGGTGGAACTCATAGCTTAGCTGGGCTTTGAAATTAAAGTCATTGTGTCTGTTGTATTACAATACCTGCATACTATGCATGAGGCTGAACTAGTCACTTCTTTAGGTCACTTCTTTATGTTTACAAAACAAAATCTGTTTGAACCTGTTCAGGTACATACTGTGTACAACATGTACAACAATCAAATACAATTTTCACAAAATATGGTCGAATCAGTGAGCTCTAGTGAAATAAAACACAACATGGTAATTAAACGGCACAAATTTACCAATAGGGTTAAGCTTTTCCATAACTACTGTTGTTATAATGGTCACTCACTTGGATTTTATGCAGATGACATGACTGAGTTTTCAGCGTTGCCTAGAGTTGGTAAGGCCTAGGGCCATGAATGGATCAGTGTATTCATTGACAAATATTTGGGTTTTAACAGTCTATAATTATACCCAGAAATTCAGCCACAAAACTGAAAAGTAAATTTCAGAAATCTGAGTTTTCAATCACAGTTAAACTTGCCAATTTACTGGTACTTATGTTTCATAATCATATTTAAGTGATATCTTTTCTTATAAAAATATTTAATTCCATGTTTTGTTGGTTTTTGCTGTATAATACTCAATCTGACACTATTTTGACAGTTACTGGGACTTTAACCCACAATATAATCCAAGAGATTCAATCCATGCATCAAAAGCTTTGATGTGTCAATTCAAGCATATCCTATCAGATCTTGCTAGTCAAGAATCAGGGGAATTAACCCATACAAAATTGTAGACGTTATCATATCCGATTCAGCAATTTTCAAGAGAAAATAAGCCAACCTAGGCTTTATGCTAGCCAGGCATTTTGTACGTTATAGTATTTTGTGTGTAAGCTACTTAGGTATCTCCAAGCTCTCAGTGACCTCCTTTCAACCCGTTTTTCAGCCCAGAGAATAACTTTGTCCCCAATTTATTGCCCTAGAAATTCAAATTATGAGTACATAGACATGTATGTAAAAAGCAGAGGTCACAGGAATTGAAAGTACAGTATAATCTTGTTTTCCCCTGAAAAGAAAGTACTGTCTCATCCTCAGGAGTCCTTAAAAATAATTAGCGTGTACATTGCTCAATTTTGTATTAACTTTCACTAAGATTAAATAAGTTTGCCCAAAGTTTAGAACTATACTGCATTTTATTCTCTCTTATACAAATATCCAAATTTACAATTGTGGTTTTCCTTTCAAGTTAAAGGACTCTAAATGAAAACTTCACTTTCAAAAGAAGAAAAAAAAATCCTAGTTGGGCATACCATTGAATACCACACATTTCATGCCTTCAATGTACCACAGCCTACATGTACATGTACATTCTTCATGATGGTGTGGTTTTGATAAGTTTAATGTCAAATGTCAAAACTGGAAGTGTCATCACATATCCAGTTTTGAGGTGAATAGTGCAACCAAATGAACTTGCAAAGGCTGGTTTACAGTCTCAGCTCAACATTTTCTTCTTATTCCTTTTGTTTTGTTTTTGTTTTTTTTTGTCCCAAGAAATGTATCTTTGTTTCTGAAGTGCCAATCCTATGCTGCCAATCCCTCGACTGAGGCTGGGCAGTTGGAATTAAGTTATCTAAAAATCTATTTACTATTTGTATCCAGACATGAAATGTTCATTTGATAAGAAAAGCCAAAAACCAATTCAATAAGGGGCGAGGGCTGCCTAAAAAAAGGTATAAAATAATAACTCAACAAGTATTACGGGCAAATCACATGCCGAGGGTACATAGTCTTGAACACCCAAGAAATTGGCTGATCCAGGAGGCTAATAAGAGCATGTCACCCCCCCCCCCAGTATTTTTGTTTTATCACCATGTATGTGCATTTTAAATGTGTTCCCCCACTGCCTCTTGTGAGCAGTGTGCCTCCTCATATTTGCTTTGCATCCCCCCGCTTTGTTTTGTTTTTTCCATGACATGTGCCTCCCCTTTTTTGCCATCCTCACCGAACCAAAGGCTTGCAGAGAGTAAGAGTAATATCGTGGAATGCTAAGGGGGGTGTCTAAGGAATAAATGGGTACTAAAGGGTATAAAAAAGCCAAGGTTAAATTTCATGACAAAAACAATTTAGAATAAAAAAAGAAAACTTTATTGAAGGTGAAGGACTGGGCTGACTTATGTCTACGTTTATGCTCAAAGGGGATACATCTTGATGTATGTCTTAGATTCTCATTGGAGATGCAATTGTGTCTTCTGTGATTCATTTCTTACCTCACGCAAATCAGTATATAAAATCTCTATTTCCAGTCATCATACACCAACACAAAATATCTCTCACGGGATAAGATATTGTATGCTTGTTGGGTTGACTACTTCAGTCTCAGTCAATTTCATTTTGCACCAAGGGAAATAACAACTACAAAGTACACAATAATCGTCATACACCACTGCAACATTATAATTCAGTTATTGATCTGCAACTGATACTGGGACTGAAGAGTCTGATACTTATTGTGTGTCCTTATTGTGTTGTACGGTCACTGACAATTATGAAATATTAACATCATTCAGTGTAGCTTGAACTTATCTGAACTTATCTGAACTTCCCTTCCTGGTTGAAAACGCTCAAACAAAACATTCAAACAAGTGGGAGTTGCCTGTATTATGGATACTTGCTCCCATTCAGGAGTTGCCTGTATTGTGGTTCCTTGCTTCCATTCAAAAGCATGGTACGTAGAGTAATTTCCCAATTAAACAACATAATTATAATTATTTTGGTGCTCTTAGAGTTAGTTTTGATATAAAGCCACAACTTTTCAGGTGGTCAGTGGTGTAAATGTGAATATACGTAAATGTTCATCATTTTGAAATTACAAAATCTCATCACACTGAAGGCTTCATAAGTTTACTGGATTATTTTTAAATCTACCATTTCATTCTTTTTACCAAACATTCTTTTTAGCCAGATTAGCTCAGTCAAAAAGCACTTGACTCACAATCACAAGACCCCAGTTCGAATCCCTGTGTAGTTGACTCAGCTTTACATTCCTTAGGGGTATTCAAATTAAGTACATTCCTTATGAATGGGTTAAAGTACTACATAATATTCAAGCAGAGCATGCCCCTCCCTTGATCTAGGGCAATTGAAAAGGAGATACCGTAGGCACTTTGGCAGTAGGCACTTTGGCAGTAGGCATTAGCAGTTGGAATGATAATTATACGTTACAGAGACCAACACGGGATTTAATTAGGCCCATATGCAATGCAATTTTAGTGAAGTATTGTGTTTTTACGTGTAATATTTATTGTAATTTTTTAATTGTTTGATGTATAGGCCGAAAGGAATTTCCCGTTAGGGATAATAAAGTGAGATTGATTGATTGATGACTGATTACTGACTATAACCTCTGTACATGTACTACCAATCAGAGCAGGTTGCTTTGGCCAAGTTCATAAGTTAAAAGTTCAGTACAAAGTATAGCCACCTTTTATCTCTACCTAGAAGCTTCATTATTTCATATCCTGCTCCACTGGGCTTAAGTTGGCATACCTTTGGTAAGTGTCATTTTAAAGTTTGCATCATCAAACAGTATGTGTGTATGCATGAGACACAAAGGCATTTGGAGACCTTTTAACATTGCATGCATTGTGGAAACGAAGACATCAAAGGGAAGTGAACCAAAAAATAATAAACGTTTAAACGTTTGAAGTCTTGCCGTCTGTTCTTTGATCTTCTACCTGAAGTAAAATGGATATAGCATGATCCTCCAGACAGTTACAAATAATAATCCCAAATACAATCCCCAGGTGAAGGATGTATCTGTGTAGTCAGTACTGGAACTACTGGCTTACAACAATACTACCTGTGTGGTCCATAAAACAAGCAAAGACATGTGGCAGACAGATTGTATTAAGCTCATCTTTATGTTTACCAACTGGAATCTTCATTCCTTGCAGGAACTAGAGTGTAAACTACTTTTGCACCCTGATTGTTTGGTACTGTTGCTCTCAATATGTGCAGGATGGACAATGGTTGTTATTACACAGGTGTAAGTTCACCTGTCTATCTTGCTATACAGTAAACTTCCAACTTAAAGC
Organism: Zoroaster sp. YZ-2022; assembly: GCA_029582265.1. Classification (NCBI taxonomy): domain Eukaryota; kingdom Metazoa; phylum Echinodermata; class Asteroidea; order Forcipulatida; family Zoroasteridae; genus Zoroaster; species Zoroaster sp. YZ-2022. The sequence continues at coordinate 47,886,667 of CM055820.1, forward strand.
CCCTATACACTAATGGCATCTTAAATCTGCGTCGTAAAGTGGGGGGGAGTAATATTGAAATTAGTTTGCATAATGTACAATGAAGTACTGGATCTCGAACATCGCTCAAACATCATTTCTCTTTTCCTTTTTATTATTTTTTTTTACTTGTCAGATTGATGACATCCTTTGAATGTTTTCTGTTGGTGGTGTTATCTTTTATGAAAAATTGTTTAAATTATTTTGCAACCAAATGTTTATCTTCATGAGATGAAATGGAATGAATATGGAAAACTTGGAATGCATTTCACTATTTTCTTGATAATGAAACCCACATAATATTAAGCTAAAAATTTCACATGTTTCACAGGTTGTCAAAAGTATCTTTGGTTCAAACTTTCACAGATTGGTGTATTAATGTCTTGATTCAAAGAGAGTGTAAGCATAGGCCTAATCACAGAAACAGTTTTGCCCTACAAGAATTAAGGTGCTATCTCAATGCACATCAAGAGAAACAAATCAGTTTACTATTTCTTGTTTATAATAATGAAGATTGTTATATTGCAATTTCATGTTGTTATTTATGGTTCCCATTGTTTTTTGATGTAATCTTTCTGATGATGTTTGACATTCAATTTGTTAGTTGCAGTCCTACACACTAGAGTGCATAAAATCCAACATATTAATACTGTACTTATTTATATGCCTTGTTGTAATTAAATTTCCTTCCCATTGCAGTCTGCAATCCTTCCCTAGTCTGACACTTGGTCCCAACAGACCAGTGATCCATACACAGACCTCTACATGCTTATGAGACATTCATGCAGTCTTCTCAAATTATCACATGCTGGGGTTTCCCTTATTCAAAGCTGTACATCATGTGAATACATAGCCTTCAAAAGTTTCATGGTGTCTGTGATCATGCTGTCATGTACTCAACCAGGAGAAGTTCCAGTGTAGCAAAAAAGGGGGAGGGGCATACATAATACGTACATTATGCAAGTTTAATTTATGTATACATAATGATAAGTGGGGCATTACTACCTATGCCTGTGGTATGAACCCTTTCCCCTTCCTGAATTCGCCAAACTACTCAACCAAAGATTTATAAAATACATTTAAGGAATTGAACACCATTGGTAAAATGTCTGTTAATGCATCCATAGAGTAAAGAGAGATATGGAGAAACCATCTTGTGAAAGTTTCAGCTCCTTTGATTGTGTCCTTTGAGGGGAAATGGATCACAGCCATTTCAAAGTGATAATCATTTCACATTTTCTCAAAATTTACAACATGCCAGAAGGAATAATTTCTCAGGATTTGTTGTACCATCACCAACTTTACATTTAATTTATAAGTTTTTAAATTTATTAATTTGTTATCGATAATATACAAAGGTAAACAACCCCTTCAAGAATAGTGAGAGGGCTTGTTAAACATGCTACACACACTGGAGTCAATCACAATACCTGATCTCCCTACACCTCTGACGCCAGTCTCGTTTTCACAAACACTTTTGTTGCAGTATCTATTGAAAACCAAAGCTATTATCTCTTGGATTTTTTCCTTCTTCTCCAATTCAATCACTGATGGAATCCTTGTCATCTTGATCCATTCTACCTGTGTTTCCCCATTAAGCCCTGGATATTTAAAAGGTTTAAATCAGTAAGGTATTTCAACCCTTTAGTTATCTTCAAACAAAATTCAATAACAGGTAAAAAATACCCTGATAAAAGTGATAAAATACTGTCTGAGGTGTTCTCAATTTGTAATCTGATGTGCTATTAGACAGAATACTTCCCTCTTAACTTTTAATGAGCTTGTAACAATTATTTTTATTCACAGATTTTCTTCTTGAATATACTTTCTTTTTTTTTCTCTTCTTTTTGTCTTCTTACAATGTACAGGTAAATGTATTAAAACTTTAAGAAACTGACATAATGCCTTCAAACCATCATTGGCATTTTAGTTAACCTAAAACCCATTGTAAGCCTCTAATAGTATATGCCCTGTAATGTAATTCTAGAAGACATTTAAAATGTACATTACAAAGAATACCAGGTTTTAACAACAAACCAAGTTTGAGGAGTGCTATTATGAAAACAAACAGGGCAGTGAAACACCTTATTTGTATGGAAACACAACTTTGTTTTGAAACCTTAGTGGGAAAGCAAGCAGAAGTGAATTTGAAAGCAGGTAATCTGTCAATTATTCAACATTTATGGTTCCTAAGCACAGTTGAAAAAGGGTATAAGAAAAGGGGAAACTTCACAAAATAAGTACAGTAACTCAAGGTTGATACTGTATAGATGTTGGATTATACATGTACTCTTTACAGTAAAATCACAGTCGTGTTTGGAAGTTTTTTGTGTCTGTTACAGAAAGGAAAAACAAACAGTGAGTCATATTTGTTACAAAGTGCTGATATATTAACAACTCTTAATACATTACTTACATAAGTTTATGTATGGGGACTTATTGTTGCCCTCGGTTCCTTCCATGTACAGGAGTAGATCAAGGGTTCCCCATCCCCCCCCCCCCTCCCAATCCACAGAAACACTAATTAGTCCCAATACTAAGATACATTCATGAAGAGGACAGAGCCACTTTAAAGTGAGTAGCAGCAGTCTGGGTGATGGAATAATAGAGAAAACCCTGTGCCATTTAAAAGAATGTACACCTTTTATAATTATCTGATTTATAATTTTGAAGTATTCCATCAGACATGCTGTCATAATTGAGAAAATGTGAAAGTATTATAAATATAAAATGGATCAGAGCAGTAATCATTAAGTATACAAACAAACCTGAATGCATTTTCAATATTTTCTTGTATTTTATTTTCAACAAAATAACCTGAAACTTTCACAGGTTGGTTTTTATACACATATCTTCATTCTTATAAAGTATGGATGCATTTCTATACACTTTGACCAATTGTAGACAATCCCTTTAAGAGTTTAATTGATGATTAATGATAGCATCTCTCCCAGGGCTTGAAATGGCTTGTAATTGTCACACTTCAAGGTGAGATATGACAAGAATACAAATCTAATGTTTAAAGAAAATAAGTCAAAGTCCACCTCACTGATTACAGTCTGGACAAGGGTCACATTTATGAGACATTTCCGATACCAATATGAAGTGCAAATATCTAAAGATGATCAAAACAGCCTTAGGGACATGACTATACAACACTATATGTACATGTAATTTTTATCTGTACCTACACACAAGTATTTTAAATGAATCCTCTTAGGCAAATAAACTTGGCCAACTTTATGACTTTTTAACCTGGTCCTTGTTGACTTTGTGGTACCAGGCTGATATAATTTGCAGATAAGAAATATTTATGGCACTTGGGATCAGAAATGTAAAGCTGTTTAGAAATTACCATAATTCCTACATAATCATGGCTTCTAAAGCCCTTTTCACATGAGGGAAATAAGCAGGGGGTCCATGGTCCTAAGAACACAACGTTGTCAAATACACTTCGTGTGACACGTACCTCTGCTCTGCACAAACACAGGTCCATAGTCTTTTCCTGACCACGGTCGAGACCAGCAACAAAAAAACACACCGTTGTGAAAGTTCACCACGATAGGCTGTGTGAATGAACAAACCGCACAGAGACCAAGGACCATTGTTTCGCGAGAGCTACCACGCATGCGCGCAAGAAGAAAATTTCCCAGGATGCCTTTAAATCAAGATGGGGACGCCCGAACAGTTAATGATGATGCTTTTGTTGCTAAGTTTAATGTGTAGAAAACGTCAAAACAACAACGTTTCCGCTTTTGGTTTTTTTCTTCAATGAAGTTTTGGACATTTGCTCAAAAATTACCGATTCTATATCATTTTTCACCATGTTTTGCACTGAGCTGTGAGAGTGGTAGAGAGAGAGCTAGAGAGGACGGACGCTAACAATAAACATGCAATACAATAGTGCGGGAAAATGAATGGTAATCAATACATGCAATAGCGATTCCACGCTAGCTGTGCGGATACCAGTTAACTGCACTATAAACAATGTTGACCTTTGACACCCCAAAAGACGAAGGCTATGTGACACGGAACGTTGGTTTCTTCGCCGTGTGAAAGGTCGTATCCGAGTTTGACCAACGTCCGTGGTCAATACAACTGGCGCCCGAGACCAAGGACCCTAGTTTGCGTTTGTCGTGTGAAAAGAGCTTAATAGACCCGAATGGAGTACCCTGGTCAAACAGCTGCTAGCTCCGAAGAATCAGAGGGAGGACAGCATTAAGTCAAGTAAGTCAAGTCCTACATAATCTCTGAGGAAGATTATTACGCAGCGTCATTGGAGTCAATTGCATATTGATAATTATAACATTAGCAGACAAAAATGTTCTTTAAGGATATTCTAGTAATCCAGTGGCAGCAAACATATTCCTCAGCAAAATGGTGGAAGTGTTTACAAAAAGTGGAAATTATTCTACATTAATGCTAACATATTTGATCAACATAATCAGAGTGAGTCACATACTTCAGAAAGAACAAATTTGCGGTTTAATTTGTGTTGATAATTATAACCACATTCCAAAGTTGAAGTATACTCATACTTGTTTTTATACATTTTTCTCATGAAAAGTACTTGATAAATAAGTTTGTCACATTCCCACAAATCATGTAAACTAGCACTTCTTTCTCAAACCATCGGATTACAAAATGCAACAACAAATTATAAAGCAACTGGTTGCAGAATTCCCTGGTCCAACCCACAAATTCTTTCTTGAGTTTAAGCCTCAGTCACACATTCAGGATTTTTACTGCCGTCCTTGATAGGACCATTCCCGATTAAAATGTGTCAAAAGTCTGATCAAGATCCTGTGATTCGTGGCGGGAAATTCACAAATTTGTAAAACCATTTATTTAATCACGACAACAATCAGATATTGTTCAGGAAGCGTCCCGATTCAGCCGTTTCCAGCCGAATTCGTCCCGATTCTCCTGTTCTCAATCCGAATCTGATCCGATTTGTATCTTCCGCATGGTAAAAAAACGACCGAATCTGTCCCGACAGCGTCCCGATTCTCCCGAATGCGATCCGACAGAGATCAGACAGTGACCGGAACGGATTCGGCAAAGACGGTTCGCATTCGGCAAGATCTGGACGCAATCTGGACTCAATTGGCAAGAAACGGCAATGAAAAATTTCTCCAAATCATGCCCGTTCATCACGACAGCGTCCCGATCCACAGGACACCGTCCAGACACCGTCCAGACAACACAGGACATTGTTACGATTTTGATCCGATACAGCAGAATCTGTCACGACATAGTCACGATTGTAATCCGACTAGACAAAATCGGCTGAGTTTCCCGAATGTTACAGGACGCACCTACTGTCGGGAGTGCTTGGCCGACCTCTCTGGACCTTTCCCGATCCGTAGGACTCAGTTACGAACGTATACGACTGCGTTCAGACAATGATAGGACATTCCAGATCATTGAGAAGCGTAATCCGACTTTTTCACTTTTCGTGTCGTAGCGCTGTCTGATCTCAAACGGGAGCCATAATCGGCACTGTGTGAACGCCGCATTACATACATCCACGGGGTAGTGACAACTCCTGAAATAACTGAAAGGCACAGAAGGGCTAAGGATTTTATCCAGATTAGTGCACAGGACTTAAAGCTGGACATAAGGGATTAAATCTGGGATTATCCAACAGAGAGCTCCCTTGAGATATCTTTTATGAGACAGAGCTAATCTTTAAGATCTTCCCTATAGATATTTTATTTTATATTTAAGATTGGTTAGATATAAAGTATCACTGCAAATAATGTGCAGTAATCAATGACTGGTTGTGTCTGAAAGATCCATTACGGCAGATGTACAACATATCAGATGGTTCGTCCAGGTGCATCTGAACATTTCAGAGGATGTGACCATAGCCTTATTAAACAATTAAAATATTATTATTAATTAGTCTTGAAAGTGAAAAACATGTTTTTGTAGATAAAAGATAAATAGACAACCAATGACAAATGTTTGCTTTTAAGGACTGTCAACAATATCACCAGTGCTCATGATTTCAACTTCTCTAATGGGTAATGGAGAAAAAAAGGAGAAAAAAGAACAGAATCAAAATCAATATTAGGAGTGTGCCCTCACTCACTTGTTGTCTGTTTACGGACTCGTCATGCAAGCTAGCACCAATGATTAATGACTCATTGGGTGGCAATCACACAAGCTTAATACGCATCATACTTTTTGACCATGGAAATTTCAAAGTATGGCCGCCTTGGATGGGAGGTACAGTATGTGTAGGTATACACTGTTCGTGTACACTGTTGCGGAAAAGGCATGACTGCACAGAAAGTCAAAATACAGGCCTGCTGCACGGTTATCTCATCTTTTTTTTTACCCTCGGAACTGAGATTTTGCAGTGGGAATTTAAACCAAAAAAATGCAAAATCTGATATTTGTTTTTGGTGGTGTGTTCATAATCCAAGTTATTAAAAAACAAAAAGGCCCAATCAATACTGATAAAATCCCAACTATTGTTGTGTCTTGTGGGAAAAGAGGCTATCAGAACGTTAACTTATCAGGCCACACTAAGAGAAGTAAATTTCCTTAAAAATAATTTATGTGACTGCATCTGGGTCAATTATGTAAGTAAATTTCTAGTGGATTTCTTAGATGAAAGACTGATCCAGATTTGGCCCTTAGCTCCACCCACAATGCTGATCGTACGGCCAGGTTGCCATAGCCTAATGAACATTAAAAAGCTTGACTAAGGTAATGACGAATAGCAACACTCATCATGGAACCCAATTGGCCAATCCGTGTTAATTGAATGATCAGTCTTTTTATTAAGGGTGAAGGAATTCATAAGTTTGGTACCTCCTATACCACAAATAGCTTTGGTTTAAATTGAAGCCTCAGATATAATAATTTTGTGCCTTGACTGGATGGGTGCATCTTTCTTATCTCATGTCATCATGCCAGTGGCAAAAAATGCTGATGTTCTTGTTGTTTGATACCAGACAAACATTGGGAAGAATTGTGGCACCAAGATGAAGTGGTTTTAAAGGAAGTATCCAACAATAAAGTTTATGATTTTGATTCCCAATCACTAGGGGCAATTCATATAATCAACAAAGCCATTGGTTTGGACAACACAATTAATTACTTGTTAGTATACATATAGTTCATTATCAGTCACTGATATTAAAGCCAATGTTTACTCCAAAGATTTCCCAGTTTGTTTTGACATTCTAGTTGTGCTCTGGCAATGAAGGATCTCTATTATGTATCAACATGTCATTACAACTTGTATGGTATGCTGATATCATTTTCCTTCCTCCATGCTGATGTTACTGGGTTGAGCTGAGACCATGCTAGGGTTGATCACCACAGCCATAATGAAATATATACACAAATGGACCCCGCACCAAAACAAGGATGCACACAATTATATGCTTCCTTCATGCAACAACGTGATTAATTTTTAAATACCTGGATCTCTAAATTTCAGAGTCATAAGTCATTGACACTCAGATAAATTTCTTATGACAAGGTTAAGTCATGGTCAATTACAAATGAATTATTACTAATTGAATGTAAATGGAAAAGGACAATAAGCTAAAATCTGCTAAAACATTCTGAAAAATATAGTTTTTTGCCGAATACACTGTCCTTTTGGTATACAAATCAGTGGTAGGTGTAACTTAATCATTAATAATAATAATAATAATAATAATGTGTGGATTTATATAGCGCACGTATCCACCAACTAAGTGGTGCTCAAGGCGCATTATATTATTATCCCTGCTCATAAGGCTCATAAGGCTCATAAATCATTCCTGAAACCATCTCAGCTCCCTGGGGAGTATACAATTCAATTGCTGCCATTTCTAGCGCATATAGAGCAAACCAACTCTGCCTTCACAGGTACCCATTTAACCCCTGGGTGGAGAGAAGCAATTATGATTAAGTGTCTTGCTCAAGGACACAAGTGTCACGGCCGTGAGTCGAACCCACATTATGTTGCTAACACCAGAACTTGAATCCGGTAAGCTAGACCGCTCGGCCACGACACCCCATTGACAATCATAGATTTCATCAAAGGACTTTTTCCAAAATTTATAAGTAGACTTGGTGATAGTAACAAATATCACGAGAAAGGTAATCTAGTTATTGAAAAAAAAGTTACAAATAAAACTTTCCGTCATATATATCATATTGTATCTGTTAACGTTCTATTAATGCTAATATTATTTTATGAAAAAGAAACATATTTTTACATATACTTAAGAAACATATACTTAAGAAACATATTTGTTAATCTTTAACCCGAGTTTACTCACAAAACTTTAATCTACCCCATGTTCCAGTGTTCTTTACAAGTCAGTTTGTACCCAATAATGTCAGACCATTCAATGAAAAACATTTCATCAAATCATAATGCATTGGTTTGTCTTTATGAAATGAATGACATAACAGAAGCAGTTCCAGGTATTTTACAATGATCAGAGCATACTGATCGAAACGTCGAGTTGTAACCTCCAGTTCTTTTCAGAACTAATTACTACTCAATATAGAATTTCACATGGTGTCACTACAATTAGTCTTACTTATCCTCTTCACCATGCAAAGCTATACAAGTTTTATCTACAATGTAGAAAGCTCTGAGTGGGGGGTTTTGAGATTTACACTTGTGTATATGTAATACACTTTCAATCATTATTTTTTATGTGAATGATAACTTTAAATTCACTGTTCTCCACCAAAATGGTGTTGGACAAAGATGAGCAGTGAAGTGCAACAAACCATGACAAAAGTTAAATGTTTGCTGAGTGGGTTCATTGTTAATTTATTGAGATCCAGCCAGGATCACAGAGAGAATACTTTGTGAAGGCGTAACTGTACAACACACCAAAAACCTGAGCTAATCATATTTCGTTACGCCAAAAGAAATTTTTAATAAAATACTTATTTACATGTATTAAAATTGTTCTGCTTCAAAGCTCGTTTAAATGAGTAACATTGCTTAACACCAAAGCCAAGGTGTTTTATCAACACTGAGAGTTAAATGGGTATCTTGCTGCAACAGTCAGAGCTTTGTTAAACAGGAAAAAAAGCTTAGCAAATATTTTTGTTAAGCAATATAAAACAAACCATCTGCCACTGGCTCAGGCAAAGCTTGTATATTTTGTATCAACAATTTGCTGTTAACCAAGCAAACCAGCTAAGCATTTTGTAATGTTACGGTCATTTCTTGATATCTTAGGCTTGACCCCTTTCACCGTTACCCTGATTGATAGGCAGCTTCCTTGGTGGACAGTAGAGGAATCTCAGCTTCTTTGGTTGACAGTAGAGGAATCTCTGGGCTTTCTCACAGTGCTTACCTAGACCCTGATGGATTAGGTACACTTGAAAGGTAACCACTAGCTGGTTCCTCACTTTGTGGGATTACACATACAGTGCATGGTTCCAAAACATTTTTAAAGGGCACTCCTCATCATCATCATCAATTGATTATCCTCTTATCATTTGTTACGATTCTGAGTCATCTGGATGACATGGTACAGAGGAGTTAAGATCTTGGATGGGGTACAACAAATGCAAACGCTGCACAGTGGATATGTATTGTATTAACATTACTAAACAAACATTACATTTGCATTGGTGGCTTCACTGAAATTTAGAAAAAACAATATTTAGATACTGTAGTGTATGGCTGTTCGCCTGACCTTACAATGGTGCCAGCTGGGTACCAAAGGAAACCTTACAGTTGCAAGTATGTACACATGTACATGTACTTCATCATAAAATCTTTATCCATCAAATGCTTTACCAACAGGCAGGAAAGTTGATACTGGTTTGTGACTTTAATTTTCATTACTGAATTTATGTTCTATCATGAGTGGAATTGCCACCATGCAAACCAGCTTTGAGCATTATATTTTCAAGGATTCTTAGAAGGGCCATGATGCATGTACTCAGTGCCCCTCCTCCCCCCCCCCCCCAGGTCTTGTCCTGTGAAATGTTTCCAAAGACATTTTAATTTTCTAACGGGGAAGTACCCATTCAAAAAAGAAAAACTGCCGGCACTGCTGCTATAAGAATTAAATTCAAGGCCTGAAATCACTGAGACTGAGACTGTTAATTGTGATCTATTTCTCTGATATTCAAAGCAATCAGAGACTACTAGTGACCAGCCCTTTAACTAGTCAATGATAACTAGACCTTCAAAGCCACCTCAGCCATCCCCTGCCTCAACCCTGGATCAGCAAACTGCATTGGACAATAATAAACACACAGAACACAAGAGTACTATGTCTTAACATCATCCTGAGAGAACCACATGCCCTTGTGAATGTCTGTATAAACATCATAACATTTGGTATATCACTGGTGACAGGGGTTTGCCATAAGCCTTATGTCTTAAGTGGTATGAGGACACTATGGCCAGGCTATTACTTGGGAAAATACACAAACAGGAGGGACAAGTGAAGTTATATAATATCTAACATCACACTGAGAAAAGGAAGTATTACTATTATTAGGTGTTTCAAACAGGTCTCAATATAATAGGGTAATTTTTCTTCTCTTTCTTTGCAGGGGTGCAAAGTCTAGATGGTACATCTAAAAAGTGTTATGATGATTAACAAATTTACTTGTATTTGTTGATTTACACTATACTTGAAGATGCTTTAAACTATATGAACAACTATATGAAATCATATGCAAGGGACACTTTAAGCCAAGGCAAAGCATGTGCAAAGCATGGCATTAGAATGTCTTCATCAAATCTTAGCCAAACTCTTGGATTATGTTGAGTGCCTTAGATCAATAAGATTTCAAAGTTACTAAGTGAACACAATCTATTAAAATACATTCATGTTTGTGCAGCTTTTAAAAGTAAATATAGTGTATTATAATAAATTAAAGTGAATATAGTGCATTATAATAAATTCAAGTTTGTTACAATTACATTTTTGTAAATACACTTATTTAGCAATAAATCTATACCTTAAGCACAACTTGTTCCAACTTCATGTACATTTGAGCACCAATATTTCAATATGTCTAGCTGATGTGCAAAGTACACAACTTTCTACATCACAGATTTGTACATTCCAGTGTTTTATTCATGAACTTGAGGTTAATTTATTGCCCCTAACACAAAGAAAAACAGAAGATTGTACACCACGACACACTCCAAGAGAATATCCCATACACAGAGTCTTGAGTATGTAACTGATCAATTTGCCTCCTGTAGTGCAGGAAGTTAGCTACTGGGCCTCGGCATGGGGAATCATATCAGGGAAATCATATCAGGGTAGTCCTGACTCAGCATTAAGACAAAGAGTAAATCTCACTGGTACCATGGGTCAAATTGACAAGTGGAGAACCACCACTGTACATCAATACTTTGTAAGTACCACTTTTATAATGACTATACAACCACAAAATTATATGTTAACATATAACATTGAGTTGTCAAGCCATGACCTCTGCATTAGTAGGCAGATGACCCAGATGTTTGTATTTTAAATTTGTATACTTTGAGATGACCTCTGCAGAATTATCCAACTACAACAAATAAAATCCCAATTGGATTCAAACAGACAGCAGACGACAACATGAATGTCCTTAGAAAATCCAGACCCACCCATTGCATGTGGACTAGCTGTAGCAATCTTATCATCCCATAACTCCATCAAGAACAGCTAGGGAGTCTAAATTCTAAGTACCAGCATAAAGGAAGGACCATAGGATTAGCCCTCTCTGTCACAAGTTAACAGTTAAATTGCTCCCAGCTCTAAACCAGATTCTCCATCTTACAATAGGGCAGACTTTAATCCCCTCACAGGATTAAAGACATATGTATTATATGATAACCTCCATGCAGTGCTGTGTAAGCTTTTCTAGGACAACAGCGTGATTCTTTTGTTTAGCAAATTGGATGGCTTACAATCAGTAACTTTCTTACACAGCATGAGTCTTGGGAAGTTTCTTTTTCCTGTCAATTTAGGATGAAAAGGAGACAGGAACATGATAAGCTCTCTTTCAAGAATCTATGTAGGGATGCCCAGTCATCCACAATAAGCACTTATAAATCAGTGAAATCTTTACTGGCCATGGTTTTAGGGACAATTGTAAAATGTCCTATCCAAATCTTTACAGAAACCTCAAACCATGTAGATGAGGAGTCCAACTGTAAATTGATAAATTGACCACAACCCTCTTTGTCTGATTCCATGAAGACAAGACAATACTCATGACAATGTAGGGTTGATCCTATCATTTACTATATAAAAAGTGCCAGTTTATTGCATCAAAGGACTTAAGTAAGACTTAGCTTTGCATGGAAAAAAGGATAAGTAAAGACTGTTTGTAGTCACGCCATGCAGAAAGTCTATTTTGAGTAGTAAATAGTTCTGAAAAGAACCAGTTAGTTGGTTCTGAATATTCTGTAATAGCAATTGTCTCGAAATATGTCACTGCAGTAAATTAATGCTGGAGAAAGTATATGAGTAATTGTTACCCACACACAATCACATATGTAAACATCTGCACATTGGTTTGCAAACACCAGTGAATAATTGGAATCCTGCTAAAAAAAATTGTTTTAATGCTTTGTTCTAATGTGAAATAACAAAGTCATCGAGATGAGAGCTATCAGAGGAAATCCAAAATAGCTGCAGTGTGAAAGAGGACTATAGATGTGTGTCTGGGCAGATCATAAAGCAAAAAATGTTTTCTATAGGTCAAGAGATAAGGACCCATGGCTGCAATCCAGGAGAATATATTGAAACTGACATTGACCAAACAGAATTTCATCAAAACTGTTCCACAGTTTCCAAAATGATTCCACTCACCGGTCATTCCACAACCAGAGTTCTTGTTGAAATCCTGAAGAGCTGTTGTTGGATATACCACATGAGGTCTTGTGCTCCCCTCAGAAGAAGCATCATCATCCAGAGGCTCCACAAAATATTGGGTTCCTTCAGGCGTTTGGAAAAGCCCATACTGTAAAGAGACACAGAAGTTATTAATAATAAACTGTAATACTTATTTTTTTAAATAATAATAATTCTTACTTTACATTTTCAAAATTTTAGAGACTGCAAACACTTAAGGTTTTGCTTCACATAGAAAATTGCATGTAGACTAAGTGTGTGACTTATATGGACTTGTGTTGTAATGACAGGTGCAAGGGGTGAAAAGAGGGGCATGTCCCTGACCCAACCCCTCAACCTTGTTTTTATAAATAGCTACAGACATAAAACTTTCACAGATTTTCACAGAGTGGTGTGTATCCAAACTTTCACCTTTTAGTTAGCAGTTGCCCATTTCTTCAACCAAGCTGAATCCACAGTGGCAGAGCCATGGATGAAAGTAAGGTTTAAAATACCAAAACAGAATGTGTAATCTTTTTTGACTACTAATTGCTACACTGGGTATGGCTCAAAACAATAATAATAAATAATGACTCAACAACTCAAGGTGACAACTTAACACCTGTGTACAACAGACTAGGGGGCGCTGGGGAAGGAGGAAGGGGAAAATTGCCACTCATTTATAGGTCTGTTCACACTATTCAACATCTCCAGTGTAGCCCTGGGGTTCCTCCTGAGATTTCAGACCCACTTTCACACTTGTATGATTAAATTACCCCAGGCTAAATGAAACCCTGATCCAGACCAGAGATGAGTTATCTTACCCCAGTGTTTAATTCTTACATAGCGCAAAGCACCGACTATATTTATTCATGAACGATTTTAACTGTATCGCATTGCAAAATGCTATGTACATACAATTTAGAAATAGCTTACCAAAATTCAAGCTTTCATTTTCAAAATAAACATTACATACACACACACAAATTTCTGCCAAATTGTTTGCCATGCAGAATTTTTGAATGATATCATCTCCTGTTTAGTAGAAAATGCATGGGCAAAGAAAGTAGTGGGGAAATAAAATTATGTTCACTCGGGAATGAACGCGTGGTGCATAAAATAGCCACTACAAAATTAATAATCCACACAGAATGGATGCCTTGTGGTTTGAAGATGAAATTGTGTGTGTAAATCCTATGGTACTGAATAGAAATGAGGAATTGCTTGGGTGGCTTATTACTAGCCAGGTGTCAAACTGGGCCAAGGGTGAACCAACTTGGAGATACTTTGGGGTCTCCCCATGTTGGTATCACCCAGGGTTTTATAAAGTTTTGTATAAATTTTCCTCACTTCCACTGACACTCAAAATTTTAGTAAGTTTTAAAAAATACAAAATTATTTATTGTAAGTACAACCTTTATAGTATTTAATTATTTTTATTAGTACACCTCATCCCCACCCCGTGTTTTATTCAAAAGCACAAAATGGGCACAAAATTCAATTTACTTTATAGGAGTAATTTTGTGAACTAATTCAATACATCCAGCCAGACATCACTGGTATAACACCTAGAGAGCCAGATAGAAAATACCATAGTGCTTGATGCACATTGACCTGAAGAAACTTAGTAAATATTGACTTTGGGGAATTGTTGGTATCAAGAGTGCTGGCCACTTCCCTGGGTAAATATAGGTCATAATGCTGGTGTATAAAACCTCAAATACAAGTACACATATTCCTGTAATCTATGTGTGTCCATTGCATTACAACTTGCAAGTCGCAAACTAAAATGTTCAAAGAAAAATGCTACCCAGCATTTTGGCTAGCCAGAGGCTCTTAAAACAACTTGAGGAACATTCAGTATGAAGCAATTGCATCAAAGATATGTTAAGAGGGAAATCGGTCATTGGTCAGCCAACTGACCAATCAGAGCCTATAATGCAGTGTTGTTTCAATCAGATACTGTAGTGATTGGTTCAAAGGACTGTACACATTCTTCACCTTAGATATCAGTGATGTATTAAGAATTCATATTGTTGAATGATTCTCTGACTAGTACAAATTAAAACACTTGTTTGGATGTTACATCCAATCAGCCATATTTGCAAAATTGGATCAAAAACTGTAAGCTTCACTTAAATGGACAATATCATCACGATCAGAGTAGACTTCTAACAGGACATGGAATCAGTGTCCTAGTTTAAAATGAACACAGTGACTGAAAATTACTGGCTCATTTATGTGACCTTATCATGTGGGGTATTATTTTCAGTCACTGAGTTAATCTAAAACTATCTCTCTGATTCCATGCCCTGTTGATTGCAACGACATTGTCCCTTTAAGTTAAAAGGTTTCACAAATTCACATAATACAGTTTTGTTTTTTCATGTAACAATCAGAAATCAAGTAAGGTCATAAAGATAGTTACAAATGATTATAAAAGAATTGATACATGTGGCTCCCACTTGTGTTTGTAATGGTAATGAACACATTTTGTATAAGTGAGATTGTGACAACATATGTTTGAAGTGAGGAAACTCTGTATGCAATTACTCAAGGTCAAAACCAAGCAGGTAATTTATTTGTAACATGGAGGTAACCTCCATGTTTGTAATTACTCTGCACTATGAGCATGACGAAATCTAGATAATTTTATTACTTACTTTCATTCTTTAAGGGCAATATTTGCCATTTAGTAGTCGTCCTTATTGCCATAGATAAAGCTTATGCTAGGATCAAACAGAAATGTTTTAACTATCATAGTAGGAGAACTAGGAGTATCTGTGCTTCATGATAGAAACCTTAACAATTATTACAATTGCTAGTGTACTCACTGTAATGAAAAATATTAGTGAGATTTAAGAAATAATACTTGAATTAAACTTAAATTTATGTGGCACTAAATAAATAAAAAATACATACAAATTGAAAAAGCAAAATGTTTTCACTTCTATTAACTATAAATAATGTTGGCCCAAATCAATTACAGTTGTAAGAGATTTGATAAACTTGGAAAACTCAGTTTAACCATGGAGGAAGAAAACTCTCCATGGTTTAACATAAGACTCGATCTTGGGATCTTGCATCAAGTGCCATGGTACAACTGTACACTGTACATGTACACAGCCCGGCCACACACACACACTGGACTGGCTCCTTCATACATGGTCACGTCTTTATAAAAGTTCACTGGGGATGTAAATGCAGTGCCAAAATTGCCTCAGGGCTGGAAGTACAACAAGGTCATCGCAAGTTCACTCTCAATGCCTGTTACATACACCTCAAAGTCCTACTTTACTGATTCCACAGAGGTGTGAAAGTTCCCATGTTAAATGGCCTTACAGCTTCCAATTGTTGGTTGTATTATGAATGAAATCAGTTAGGCAACGGTACATGTATTGTTTTCATAAGCAATAGGAGAAAAGAAGGAGCCCAGACTTATGAATCCTTGATATAATCTAATGGAGGGATTTGCCAAACCTTGACATATGTTTGTCAACAGGTGAATAATGGAATTATAACTGATCTTTTAATCAGAAATGATACACAATTCTGAGGAAGCCTGTGATAATGATAAGGATCAACAGTCAAGGAGGTTTCATTTGTTATGACTATATTACATTATTATTAACTATAATCTTAACATGGCCCTGATATATATATGGTACCATTAAAATGCCAAGTACAATATTCATTTGTGTGGGTAAATTTCTTAACAACACAATGCAAGGTTTGGATAAAGACTAAGTAACATTTCATTGTCATATATTTATTGTGACAATATACCTAGGTTGTCCACTAGAAGCCAGTATATACCTTTCATAAATGTATGTTAATACACTCGCCTCGGAATAGGAAACTAGATAGATACACGCGCCTCGGAATAGGAAACTAGATAGATACACGCACCTCGGAATAGGAAACCAGATAGATACACGCACCTCGGAATAGGAAACTAGATAGATACATGCGCCTTGGAATAGGAAACTAGATAGATGGCACTCTATAAATGCATTATTATTATCATTATTACTATTATAAGAACTAAACACCAATTACATTTTTTATAACAAAAACTGTGATCAATTAAGTTTTTAAGATTACCAATAATAGACAGTGGCTTTAAATCAAGAAAGGTTTACTAATGACTCATATCTGGGATAGTTTAACAAGTTCAGTATCTGTTCTTACTATGAATGAGACTCAAAGGAAGTCTAGGCTTTGGTAAGAGTAGGGATTTGATTCGTCTGCAAACACACACCTCAGGGTACCAGGGATGAGAGAAGGGTTACTCATTGTGTCAAGATAGTCATTAATGTCATGCAATGAAACTCTAAAGGTCATTTATGCATCAATGTATTCACTGCATTAACAATACAATATTTGAAGTATAGCTTTGGTAATGGAAAAACTTTACAATTCAAGACAACTTAAATAATATGTGTGTGTATTTGTTAATTTTTAACCAAGGAAAAAACATGTACATGCAATTTCTTAAATCAAACAATAAAACCCTAACATAAGCCAAGCTCTAACCAAACACAGACATTAGTTTCCAATTTAAACAACACTTTACAAGTCAACACTTATACTTATTAAGTAGGTTTAGCATTTAAAGAAAATGATGAAAATATACCAACAAACACCATACATGCAAATTGGATTAAGACAAATGTTGGGTAATACTAACATAAAAGAGATACATAACTGCCTACTAAGATTTAACTCTGGCCTAAGCCAGGCCTATTTTCTACTATAACCTGAAATTTAAACCAAAAAAATACTCAAATGCATTGCCAAACTGCAAACCAAACTCCAATTATTAAATTTCAGAGATTGCAAATCTGTAAAATTGCAGTAACAACCATTAATAAAATATGACCCAACTTTATTTGTGAATCTTAAATGAATAATGTCACTGGATATGATTTCAAAATGAAGCAAATGTTTTCACTGGTATTTCAAATATATCTTACCATTCCGTCGCATAGGCTAAACACGGCTGACGATGATGGTTGTCCGTTCACCGAACCCCGGTAGAAACAGTGCAACGGAGTGTTGGGGTCCAACACCGAAACGTCCTCGTCGTCTTCGTCTCCCAGAAATTCCATGACGAAAGAAGGCGAAAGGAACGAATTATCTCGAGACAAATTCAGCTGGAACTGTTGATGAAAAGCACCCAGAAGGAAAGTTGCTTGGGGCTCGTCTTCATCGTCAATTCCATCGGGGTTGGAGGGACCAGCACTTCGCTTTTGAAAGTGGCGAATTGTTGCATCAGACGATAATGGACGTCCGGTGTGCTCGTCCAAACGAACTGGTGTGACGATTTCGTATTCCGTTAATCCTGCCAAACGTACTCCTGATAGTACAAAAATGGAATAAAGTCCTAATTTCTCTTGAAGAAAACTGTCATAACTGTCAGTGGGTACTTTTTCACACAAAACAATTAAAATAAAGTGGTCTTTTTCTGAATTGTTTCCCACTAAACGACCACGTGCTGAAAATTCCAGACAAGGCCTTACCCGCGCGTGGCTGAACACGCATGACAACTTTGACGTAGTTTTACCAGGGGGCCGGGGGTGTTTCGTCGATAGCCAATGTATTTAGGCTTGTTCGTGTACGTACAATGTACATATACATACAAAGTAGACGTGTAATGTTGATGTTGCTGGTTACTGTACAGGCGAAATTAAGTTTCAAAACATCACAGTTTCCATGGTAACTGCGGTCGCAGGTGACAGCCAAAGTAAGATCACCCAACAATTAGTCTATAGAATAATACAATCCTGCCAGAGATCGGAAGTTACAAACCGCAAGGATTGACTGCATTATGTAATCCGCGAAGCATTCACGCGTAACGTGCGTTCGCATTGTGTATGCTCAGAGGTGCAGGTTTATTTGCGGAATGATGGTCAGACTTTTTCGTAAAATTTATCAATGTTTATTTCTGAAAGTGTATTGCTTTATTTTGTTATGGTTATTGCATGGTTATTGCAAATATAGAGGAAACATACGATCAAACTTCAAAGATCACCAAAATGAACTTTTGTACCAACACAACAAATATAAAAATATTATTATTTAAAAAATTGATTTAATTTTGCCCTACACCGACGTGTGTATAGCACTGTATACCCAGTGCTTTCCGAGTGTCTGTGAAAACAAAAACTACACAGGCGACTCGGGCGGGATTCGAACTGTGGTCGCCTGTGTAGTTTTTTCACAGACACTCGGAAAGCACTGAGTATACAGTGCTATACACACGTCGGTGTAGGGCAAAATTAAATCAATTGTTTATCTCCCGACGCAAGAATTTCACCAACCTATATAAAAAATCCAAATTGAATTAAACATATGCCTTTTAGTATTTGATGGTAATTTTTCATTTTCATTTAAATTTAAGTCATGTTTTTTAATTAGACTTTTTTAAGGAACAATTCTGAAACATAAATATCGTCATGCTAACAACATAAAAATAGAAATATGTTCATTCTTATTCATTCTATTCTTTCCTTCATAATTCATAATTCAGAAGCTTCAAATTAAAAATTTTTTAAATAATAACAAACAAATGACTTACTGTGAGTTGTCCAATGAAGGGATTTAAAGTTGAAACCCTGAGCCAAGCGAACTGACGCCAAGTAAATCATAACAATTGTGGCAAAAAAGGTCGTATTTACATTCAACGAACACATGGTGAAATCACAAATGGGTTCGATCTGATGTTTACTTCATCCGTGCATACAGGCGAAGGGTGCAGGAAAAAGCCGGTAACGACAACGTGTCCAAGGAAGAGTGTTACACGGTATTCCTATTGCGATCAGCTGGCTGAATTCGGCTAAGAGCCAAGACGGGAATTCCTGGGCACTGTTCCAAGCCGATTGACTAGATGACCGAGTGACCGGCAGTCGTATGAGTGCAGGTTGTCAATACATTGCGCCGAGGCGGATCCGGCTCGTGCGGTGACACACACAGCGTCCCCTACAAGCCCCGGGGGCGAAACAGACTCTTGTGTGTGTAGTGAAGGGATCTAGGATTACGCGCACCGCTACTCACCCGTGTTAGCATTGACCAATAAACGTACAGGCCTCATGTGGTTAAAAATGTATACATACTATTGAGGGTTCATTTCACGATTTATACAAACCCGCTTGCGAAGCTACATCTTCCGGTTCGAAAATCAACAATAAACATTGGATTGTTTACTCGATAGTCGTAACGATAGTTTTGTTTTCGACGGGAAAAGTACATTTCAAACTAAAGGTATATCGCCCGTGTTTTTCACTATTTTAGCGGCAATTTCTGGGGGGGGGGGGGGGGATCATCAGAACATTGCTATTTCACTTGAGGAATGGAAAATAAATCTTTTAAAATAACATACTTAAAATAATCGTGTGAAGCATGTTTTTACAGTGAATATGTACCAAATTAATTTATGATGGGCCGTCAAAAAGTAAATTTGGTACTTGTTTAGTGTTAAACCAAACTTCTGATAACTATTTTGTAAAATATCTCATTTCAAAGTATTGGTTTTTCTTTCAAAATGAGAATAGAGAAAGTATCTTTAAGGAATCTTTATTTTTGCTGTGCTTTCCCGACGTAATTCAGCACACGTAGCGCATGTACATGTACATTGATTGCATTCGAGTGTCTGTGAAAAAAGGTCACAGGCAACTCAGTAGGAACTCGAACCTACGACCTCCTGCTTACTATAGTGCAGACGTCTTAACCTCTCAAGCACCGAGCTTGCCCGTTGAGGACATGCCTGCCATAATAACAGTGGTATCGCTATTTGCATAAATTTGTGGAATTCTTGCGTCAGGGATAATATTATAATTTAGTTAATATTTCGCCCGATCCACAAGGAACACTAATCATACTTGAACAGTTTTGATTTGTTCCCTTCACTGACTATGAAGCCAATGTAAATAGAACAAAAGCCTATATGCTCAGCGGCGTTACTAGGGTCGGTTCAGTGGGGGAATTTGAGGGCATTTGAGGTACACTTTTTACATACCCTTATGTTTTAGTGAGGGGGACCTAGAGGCAAAAATATCCCAGGTAGGGGACGTGCCCCCTCATACTGCCTAGGCTATGCAGTTTCTTGAAATAATATACAACTCCCTGAAATAACAGTGGTTCTATAATTATTATACACTTCTTAAGATATAATTTAGTCTTCTATTACAGTAACAACAATGTTCCTTTTCATCATTTTTTCAGTGAAACCGATTCTAGTCAATCTGAAAATTTGATAGGTATTGTATTTCTTTAAATAACTTGATCCTCGCATAGTTTGGATGGATTGAACCTCATTCTACCAAAAGTATAGTTGAGTTTTGGGTTTAGTTGTATTGTACACCATTGGTAAAATGTATACAATTGCATCCATACTTTATAAGTATCAAGAGAGATGTATAACAACCAACCTGTGATAGGGCCTATATTAAACTTATTAAGTTGTGTCAATAAAAATATATTGTATTCAGGTTTGTTTGCATTCATTACAATGTGGAAATGGATCACGCCCGTGGCCCATTTAAAATGTGTAATAAATGGTTCACGTGTTCTCAAAATTGACAGTAGACCAGACAGATTCATTTCTTGGGGATATTTGGTACCATCACCAACTTCACATCTAGTAATTTAAAAAAAATTATAATTCAATAATTTTGTAGGTTGGTAATTAAACTAATACTATAGTTTGAATAATATTTTGATCAGTAAAAGTAATTTTTATTCGTAAAAGTCCCGTATAAGAAACTGTACATTGAATCATCAGAGATGTAGGCATGTGGTGTAAAAAGTTTAATAGCGCAGGTAAAACGTGTCATTTTCAGTCTAACAGAGGGCGCTATACAGTTTGCTAATGGACAGGAATTTTTAGCGTGATCACAAAATATTTTTGTCACATTATTTAAAACCACTGTGAAGGTTCTAGTTTGATTGAGCAATGTTTATTTTGTTCTCTTTTTCTTACTGTTCTCATTGTTTGTACTAGAATCCCCAACAAATAAATAAATAAAGAATAAAAATAAAATAAAAACAATAAATCATGATTTAAGTAATTGAAAAACTTATCTCTAAGATTTGAGCCAACATTCGAGCCAACAGAAATAACCAAGTAGACTTAAATGTTTATGACCAGACAAGATTATGTGTATTCTGAAAGAAAAATGTTACACGGATGTGGCTAGATAACACGGACTAAAACTTTTTAGCTAACTATTTATTACCACAAGAGGTCGCACTTTACCAACTATAATTTTTCATCGCTGGTAGTCTTAGGTTTACAAAACAAGACCATAGAGACTGAAAGGGTACCAGTGATGCCGAAAGTTGTAAGCCGCATGCGCAATTTACTGTTGTCATTCGAACATTGAGCGATGGGTAGGTGAAATTATGGTGAGCAAAATTCTGCTTTTATGCTTTTAAACATAACTTGATTTAGTCTTAAGCGTAATGTGAGCAATCGATGAAAGATAAGCTTATTAAATGGCCATTATTATTATGACCGATCAATCTGAATTTTATTTAAATTCCACTTGTTTCACTCATTACGCGTTGTTGTATTTTGTAATGTTTTCTTGACCGTAATGTTTTACAGACCATAAAGTCCTGAAAAATAGGAATTAAGACAAGTGCAATACCCGAGTATAATTGCTATGAAGCAGACAACAAAACAGCCAGGATCTAATAATTTAAGCCATGGGATGGCCTATCGACAAATGTCTATTGAAGTAACATAGTAGTTGCTAACGTTTGTATTTCTTTCAAAAATGGGTCACAATGGCATGATTTGTCATAGTCAAAGAAAATAAAGTAAGTTTGTAAGTAAAAATGGTTAATGGTTAACTGAAAGGAGTTTCCCATTGTATCATTAACACTATGCACTGCTTACTGCTGTCACTTGGTACAAAGCCCATGAACATGGTTTTGACTGATGACAGAAAACCGGAAATACAGGGTGTGCAAAGCTTACAAATTTTTCTTTAAAAAGAGTTGACCCGTCAAACCAATTAGAATCCAGAGACTTCTGAATTTGCAACAGTTTACTGCTTGCTTACCATTCTATTAAATTTATGGATCCTTTTTACAGTAAAAGAAAAATATTTTTTATTTTTGAAAAAATTATGAACAAGTTTATCACATACAGGTAAAACAAGTGTGACCAGCATATGTCATCACCATGACAACACCTGGGACCAGCCTTTTTCCAACCATGACATCAACAGGGCTGGAGGAGTCGGGGTTATCTCAGTCCTTGCCTAAACTAGCCAATGAGGGCGCCTTACAGAAGATGTTGGCTGATGAGCGAATGCGTTGTGAGACACACAAGACAAATTACCAAACACTTAAGGCTGAACATACAAAGTAAGTTCTATCTATTATTTGGTGCGTTTTGTGAAAAGGTTTGGGGGAGTATTTAATTAAAATAATCCACAACAGATATGGGAACTTGATCTGAAGATGCCAATCTCTTGCATTTTCCAACATTTAAAATAACGAACCATTATTCATTGCATTCACGATTCAACCCTACATCTTTATATTTTTTGTCAGAGCTTTTTAAAGTTAAATTTTCAGACATTTCCTATGCTATGCTGTATCAAAATATTAACCATTTGCACTTTATTTATTACAGATTTTTATAAAATCAAATTTAAAAATAACAAAAAAACATTAAATTCCAACGATATTAAAAAAAATTCATTTGGCCCTTTACAACACACACACAACCTCTAGTTTAAAAGATTCTAAAAAGCCCATACTTTTGTTTGAAATTGCCACCAAATCGCTCCATCCTTTTTCTCCTTAGACTGCAGGATGACCATCGACGTTTGCAGCGAGATATGGAACAAACAAAAGAGGAAAGTGCAGCCATGGAGACTCGTTTTCAGTCCCTTATGGCAAGGGCTAGTCGGGAAGTAGCAGAAAAGATTACTGAACTAGAGGAACTTAAAACTCAGGTAGATCTTAAAAGTATGATTTATAATTTTAATTCATTACAGTTTTTTTGAGTTTTTTTTTCTTCATTTTGCAGTCTGTTTTGTTCCTTGAAGATATTGGACAATCTTACATTCAGCTGAGACAGCATAAGTTAAAGTGATTGTACAAAAAACAATCTGTGAAAGTTTTAGTTCATTTCATTGTGTCATTAACGAGAAAAGAGTTTAAAAGGCATTCATATTTGTTTGCATGTGGTAAATGGATCACAGATGTGATTTATTTTAAATTTGTAAGACATTTTATGTTTTCTATAAACGTTATTACATGTCAGATGGGAACATTTCTCAAGCTGTTTTGTAATTAGTACATCGCTAAAACTTCACATCAAGTAAGTTTTCAGATTATATTTCATTAATTTTGGATAATACCAAAAGTGTACACTCTTTTTAAATTTCTTTTTCTTTGAACTATCGTATTAATATATTCACTTAAATATTTTTTTTAAAATCTTATGTAAATATGTTACCACCCAGGCAATAACTCCTCAGAAACTGGAAGTTATGAAGGTACAGATTGCTGAGAATTTGGAAGAACCATTTAGGGAACGATTCAGCAAGCTCGAAGAGGAACTTGAGCACTACCGCAGTGAATACAACAAACTACGCTATGAACACTCATTCCTTAAGTCTGAATATGAGCATGAGACGGCTGAGCATAAACGAATCATTGAGGAGTTGAAACTACAGTATGAAACTGAGGTGAGGTCCCCCCACTATTTCTTTTCTTTTAACCCTCTCCAGCAACAGAATGTTTTGTAAACACAATTATCAAGCAGGCCTGGAATTTCACAGAGGCCATGACCTCTGTTGCTGTGGTCTTGGCCTTGATGTCCACACAAAAATGTCCCTTAGACATTTTGATATTCTAATACAATAGAACCAAAATTGTATGGGAGCTAACAAAACAAATCCACAATTAAAAGAAAACTTTTTTTCATTTTATTTATTCATTTTTGTTTTTGTTTTAAAGATTGAGAATTTGCATAAAGACAAGGAGGCCATGATTGCAAAGTTCACACAAGACAATAGCCATGATGGTCAACGAGTACGCACCCTGCAACGTGATAACGCCCAACTTCACCTTAAGGTCAAAGGTAAAACACATGCAACTTGAACCAGGAGAGGGCGCTATATATCTGTACAGGACAGTATTCACACCTCCAGAATTCATGGGCATTTCTGTGTTCTTGTATCAATATTCGCAAGTACTTGACTGTTCATATAGTGGCTTTATTTTAATAAACGGATTATTTACAAAGGTATAAATATAGAAGTAAAGCAACCTTTTAAAAAGGGTCTCAGCCAGGACTTACTAAGAAAAGGGGATGCCAACTACATTGATAAGAAAACAGGCAAAGTTAGAAGTGAAGCCATCACAGCATTCATTACTTCCATTTCAAAGAAGGTGAAATCATTTTTGACTTGTTCTATACCACAGTCTGTTCATCCAAATGTCCATCAGAGTATTCAGATAATTAGATATAGGCCAGGCTTGCCAGTGAGACATCTGGTGAGCTCAACCTCTCCCCTCCCCTCCCCTCATCCAAAAAGATGACAATAAAAATATTACATATCCTATAAAATTCACCAACACATTTTAATGAGTGTATTTTTCTGTTTTATGTTATAGGACTTTTGACAGAATTAGAAGAGATCCGAGCACAGAGAGAGCAAACAGGATTACAGTCGGACCATGTGTCAAGATTACAATCACGGCAACTGACTGAACATATAGCTACAATCAAGGCATTAGAGGTCTGTCATTCTCATTCATAAGTTTTCAGTACTGCTAAGGGTGGGTGGGGACAAGGACCAAATATGCATCAGTGTACTTTGTCTATTGTGTAGTATACTATAATAAATACATTCAAATTAATCCCATTATACACTGCAGTAGATATGGAAAGCAACCATGTCATGTTATGTATTATCAGGGCAATTATCTTACTTGGGACAGTCAGGAGCTGTTATTTATAATACACAAGTCTATGAGAATCAAAATGAGGGTTTAAAAAAAAGACTGGTGCCTTTTAAATTTGTTTATTTTATTTTGTATTTGTGGTCAGGGAACCAGAGAAATATGGATGCAATTTGAGAGGTGTTTCAAACACACTTAAGGGTTTGTGGACTAGCCTTATTGTTTAATATTGACTTAATATAAATTCAATGTTTTTTCTTTCAGACTGAGAAAGAATCACTGAAACTTCACATTGAGCAACTGGAGAAGGACTTGGCATCTGCCATGGATGGCCAGAGGGTGCTGTCCACTAAGGCCCATGATGCTGAGAAACGGAGGATGGAAATGAGAGGTCAGCTGGAGGAGGCAGTGCATCAACGGAAGATGGAGGTGACTGAGTTGAGGATGGAGATAGTCCGAAGTAAAGGGGAACTTGAGAGGGAGAGGGATGTTTTGGCCAATGAGCTTGAAGGTCAGTGATACCCCCATAGGTGTCCAATGGGCAGGGTTTAAATTTAACACTAGGCCACTGAAATATTGGTTCAAAACTTTAAACTAGACTTACATTTGTTTTCACTAGCACAGGACTAGTGGTTACAGTTCATGACACTACATACTGTTAAGCATGGTTTTAATTCTAATTATTATTTTGTTTCCATAAATTGACTGGCTGCATAGATTTTGAATTTTTTCAAATGTCAAGGCCTGTCACTGGTCCAAGGTATGGACAAATATTGTTGTACTTCATAAAATTTATGAATTTATGGTAGAAAAGTTAAGTTGTACAGTAAGGAAAACAAATACTAGACATCTGGGCTAGTGAGGTCAAAGATTCACTTGATTTTTGCTTAAATCACTAGACATAGTGTAAACATGTACTCTTTTTGGACAACAGTTAAGCCTTTTTTTTTCAATACCAAAATCAAATGTTAGTATTTGTTTAATCATTACCTTAACAGGATGTCAGTCCAATCTTGAGGTTTTCAAGAAGTCCGCTGAGATGCAGACGTCGGCTATTGCAGAGAAGGAGAAAGAGGCAACACGTCGCATCCAAGCAGCCAGAGAAGAAGAATGGGAGAAAATTACCAAACTAGAACAAAAAAAGTAAGGAATGACATTTGTTACCAGTTATCCACTCCATGCATATGCTGTAGAGGGCGCATGTTTTTTAGAGCATGTTAAGTGAAGCTGATGTGTGTCTGCACTCAATTTCACTTCCTGGCAGAAGTATGTGGTGCGTGTAGAGTCTTAGAGGACTGTTGCATACACATGTAAAGTTTCCTTGCAACACTCACTTGATGCAGAAATGCCCTATTCACAAGTCCTGGGTGTATTTTCACCACTAGAGGGCTATGATGTGTATAGACTGGATACACTGAAGAGAGGCTTGTTAATTAAACCATGTATATCTACAGAAACACCTACCTGTAGAATATTAACCATTAAATATGAAGACAACTTGGGGAGTTTCTTGTAGGTACTCCAGGCACTTGAGTTAGAGATTAGGTATTGTGTCAACCTTTGCGTCCACAATGACTAAGCCTGGAGACCTTAACGTGACAAATAATGCCCTCAAGGATAGCAGTAACAAAGCTGGTGTAATCATCCTGTCAAGAAAACACATTCAGCAATGAATAATCATAAACAAAACTGATAATAAAACAATCAACTTCAAAGTGCGTTCAATGTCAAAAGGTCTTTGGCTTGGTAATTTTGATTAACACACCCATTGCAATTTTGAAAAAGACAATTTTAAGGACATTTCATGCAGTTGTAAAATTTCATACTAATTAAACAAATATTATATTTGTTCAGCTTGGATCTTGAGGCCAGACTCCATGAATTTGATAAGCTGAAGATAGAAGAGGAATCACAGAGGCACGCTGAGAAGGAAAGGTCAGAGGAGCAATTGAAAGTAGCCAATCAGAGAAGAGATCAGACAGAAAGGGACATGTTGGCTCTTAGGTAAGCCTGCAGTGAATGATATTATGGTAGTATACATGAACTGTTGATAGCACTGAAACTAGACCATGTGAGGATATTGACATTTTAAAAGTTGAATTTGAAAACTCCCATGGATAGTTAAAGATGTATCGTCCAAATTTGTTGGCAATTTTGTTGGCAATTTCCAGAAATTGTCTTTTACATTGGAACATTGCTTTATTACATGAGGAAAGGAATACAAATACACATTTCACACAATAATTGTGAGATGCTTGCCCTTACAGAAAATATGTTCCAAAATAAATTTAAAGTGGGTCCTGACAACATTCATTTGGGCACATAATTACTGTTAAAACGAAGCTTCTGAAAATATTTTGAAATATCTCATTTTTTGTTTTCCTGTCTAAAACAAAGTAATTATCTAGAGTTGACATTTGACTTAGTTGACCTGAATTCAGTTTTCTTTACGGACTCAAAAGAAATTTGAATGTTATTATACAGAGCCAAAATAGACCATCGTAACACCCTCACTGAAGACTTGGAGAAACAACAGTCTCAGTGCAATGACTTGCACCAACAACTTCAACAGACAACAATGGAGCTCCACAGCATACAAGCTATGGAACAAGAATTGACCACAGAGAATGACCGCTTGAAAACTACCACCAACATGCTGAGGGGTGAAGTCCGAACATCCCGAGCCGAGGCAGAGAGGTCAGCAGAGATTTCCCAAGCCAGGCTGGATCAACAGAGGGTGTCATGGGGTGATGAGAGGGCGCAGCTGGAGCGGAGACTGGATGAGTTGGAGGCAGAGATCAGGGCGGGGCATCAGAGGGCAGAGGACGTTGCACAGATGCATCGAAAGGTAAAACCGAGTTTGAAAAGAAGATTATGAAATGTTTTGCTCTGTCAACATGTCAACATTTCTTCTAATTTTATATGTGCCTTTTATTTCGCTTTGATTTATCATTCTTGTATTTCTGTATTCCTGTTTTTTGCAGAAAAAGAGGAAATACCAAAAGGTCGTTGACCGGCTGAATGAGAAAGTGCAATTACTAGATGCTAAGAAGGAAGAGTTGAAGCTAGAGAAGCAAGCACTCAGGTAAAATAGTTTTAAAAATTATGATTTATTTTGGTTTCAGTATTTTGTGTTTTACAGCAGAAACAAAAATGCTTAGCAAAAATTTTGCTAAGCAGCTCTATGAAATTGGCCTGTGATGTACAAAGTACAATTTGTCTAGGCTATGAAATGAACCTTTATATAAGTCCCTTTGCAAGGGTGTGATTTGTTTAGAGGACAAAGCCCCCTGAACCTTGTGGATGTTTAGTTGGAGGTTTTACAGACTCTACACATCCCCACAAACAAGAAACTAGAGGTTTGGACAAGGGCTACTTCTTCCTTGGTGGCTACTTCTCTTCTTTCAAGAACATTTTTAAGCAAAGGGAGATTAGTTAAAAAAAATACTGAAATCACAGACCTGCCTTAGATAAATGATTTGGTTTGATTTACAGGAATCAGATTCCTAAACAGACTTACACCAAGGCAGTCCAGCGATTGAGGGATCTGCAGCGTCGTCATACTGAGTTTAGAAGTCTTCTGGTTGGTGCCAATGCCACACTGCCTCTCATTGATATGACGGGACCAGTGGAGACGTCCACTCCGTTTGCACCGAGAATGATGATGGAGCAGGTAAGTTGTCTGTTCGAAAAAAGACCAATGTATATGAGGGAAAAGATTTTAGGTCAAAGGGGGAATTTACACAGCGAATGGAACAATGCCCAGTATCATTACTGAGATTTGACATTAGCATAGTTTCAAGATTGATGTCGCATGTCAAAATGGATGCTAGATGTTGTTCAGCCTCATGTATTGTATACTCTATCGAAGAGACATGGAAAATGAAAGTATTTCTATTAAAGGGACAATATCGTCACGATCAACAGGTCATGGAATCAAAGTGCTAGTTTTAGATTAACTCAGTGATTGAAAATAATACCCACATGATAAAGTTATATTACCATTGCTGCTGCATAAATGAGCCAGTACTTTTCAGTCACTGTGTTCATCTTAAACTAGGACACTGATTCAATGCCCTGTTGAAAGTCTGCTCTGATCGTGATGATACTGGCCCTTTAAGATTAGTTACGGCATATTACTAGGTACTTCTTACATTAATCTCCTCCCCACCCCCTCACACCTAGAATAACTTCATCATGGTAGCTACATATTTCTGAAATAATAGTTAGAACATTTGAAAAATATGAAAGCAAGTATAAGATTACCCATAATTGATTGCTTGTTAATTGTTACATTTTCTATCCCTCTCCCATGACACACCTAGGAGAGACTTCATCGTCGTCTTGATAAACTCGATGAGAATCAGAAGCAACAGATGGATGCTCTACTTGGTGAAGCTGCTCTCAGCTCTCATACTGATATCCTTACACCACAAAGTGATGATGACAAAGAGAATTAAGACATTATAGGGAGGAAATATACACCCAAATGTTTACGTTTTATCAAGAATGTTACAAGGCTTGAGCAACTGTTAACAAAAGTGTCTTTTTCCTCACCCTTTTCTACATTGTCATAAAATGAAGAATTGTGTTTCTTCCCCTTTTCCCTCCAACATTCCATCATGTTATTTATGGCCTATCCCCCCCCCCCCCCCTTACTCACATTTGTCCTTGTTGGGATAAAAACTATATGGAATGAGAACACAATGACTTCACACACATGGATTAGACTTGTGCACAGATAAGTGGGTATTAGCGTCCAAATCTCGATCACTATGCTCATTAATTATTTAGAGGCCAAAATTATAGAGACTAATCTGCCGACCACTGTTTTCTACATCTACTGCAGTGGTACCTCACTCATATGTTGCACACACACTTAATACTTGGTACAGAGATTTCTTTAAATTATACATTATTGTTTGAAGAATCATGGACATATCTAAAACAAATGCTAGTCGCAGCATATGGTACCAGTGCATTTACAGTACACAGTTGTTGGCAGATAAGTCTATAGAACTAAATATTAAAAGTTTCAGCTTGACAAGATGAAATCACTGAACCAAAATATTTGTATTTATTTATTTATTTAAAATTTTCAAAAGACCTTCATTGAACAGAGTGGTTTTATTTACAATTACTTCTAGTTGATCTCGGACATTCAGGAAAAAAAATGCATTATTGTATTCATACAGTAATCATTTTTACCATATTGTATAATGATACAAAAAACTGATCAAACATCCCGTGAGTCATTGCAATGGATTATTTTATATTGTATTCAGGCCACAAAAAATGCTGCATTTTCAGTAAACATGAAATTGTCGTACAGTTATCTTTGTGTTGTGAATGTGCTTGTGTATTAGTATCATGCAATAACATTGTTATTAGTTTTATTTGTAAGTGTTTTATATTTGCTTTTTATAACAGTAAAGTTGCTGTGTGTTTTATTTTTACAAATTTTCATAAAGTATTCTAGTATATAAATAAAGCCCAGTAATATGCAAGCTAGTACAATACAAATGTATACAAATTTACAAAGTCAGAAAGTCATTACAAACAAGATACATGTAGTACTATTAGCCTAAACAATTATGGCTACCTGAACAATGAAGTCACCTGACCAATGCAGCCAGTCTTTGGCTGTCTTCAAGTAGTGCAAATGTCAAATCTGAAGTCCATTTCTAAAGGCCATTCTCTCATGGCAGTCATCTGGATGCAAATAGGCTGGCACCCTTTATGAAGTAAGGTTTATGTAGTAGAATCAACCGCTCAACGCTATGATCATTGTTTTTCTATTCAGGGAACCAGACTAGTCTATCAAAATTAGAGTGAGGCTCATGTCCAAATAGGCTGGTGCCAATGATATGGTGAATAAATACATGCGGATCCTTAAGATGACTTCAGATACTTGACAAAGATAGCCTCAGTGTAAAAAGACCACACAGATTAGTAAACTGCTTTTATCTGCATGGAAAATCAGGCATAAAAGCCAAGAAGTGATTACTTAAGTAACAGATCTGCTAAGCATGAAGCAAACTTTGCAGAGTCAAATTTCTAACCATAAATATGTTTGATTTACTATGAGCAAAATAGAAAACCGTTTTCAAATTCAATTTCTTTTTTCTGTAATAATGTAGCAAACATTATTTACTAAGCAATATATTCATTTTTAACAGTCTAGGAGTTTGTTCTAGTGATAATGTACTGGTCAAGGTCGCATGAGGCATAGTTATGCAGTAGCCATTTCAATATGAATAAAATAACTATGAATACATGTATTCATGGGTAGTCCTTTCATTCAACATTTTCATATAATTTTCTGAGAAATTATTGAATTTATTATGGACAGTATTGACTTGTCCATTGCCTTATGTAATAAATACAACAATGAATATAAATGCGTATGTGTCATACTTATTTGTTTATGTGGTTGACATTTTTATTTGAATGAAATAGGTTTGTGGTGACCAGGCCTGTGACGGGTACCCAGGTTTGCAGGTACCCTACTGTTGATTTCAATACCCGGTTCCTTTTTACTGGTTCGGGTACCTGAAACCCACTTTTTAACCAGGTACCTGGTTCCAGAATTACCTGTGGATTCACAGCACTAGTGGTGACACCATATATTATTTAACAGAATGCTTCTGTGGTCCATAGACCTCTATAACCACAGTGGGCATGCATGAACCAATTTGTGTCATGTATACTTCAAAAAACTTCAGAACTGACCTTTAACTTCTTGGATATTGTCTATCAATGATACAACACTGAACAACAGTTATACTTTTCTTCCGTTTGATTGTTGGATTATAAACTACATAGTAACATTTGGGAAATGTGATCAGTTATCACTAGCTAGACCAAGAATCAATGCATCTTGCAAGTATTATATACTTAATATAATCTCTCTAATATAATTCTCTATATAATTCAAGAAAATGTTTACATGAGGTAACTGTAAACCCACAATTTCATTTGTCACTAATGCTCATGCATCTAAATTGACCTGGCTCAAAATTTACAACATTTATTCTGAAAACAACAAAAATAAAATTGCAAATTCACTTTAGCAGAACACTTTTATTCAAGTAAGCATTAAAATTAACAATACAACATAAAAAACAGCTTAAAAATATATTTTGTCCAAATAATATGCAAATTTACAGCTTACAGCAAATTATAATTGCTTAAAAGTATTTGGCAACTAAAACAAAACTAAGGTGTGTAAAACAAGCCAAACAAAATTCAAAGATAAAAACAAACAATGGTGGTTCCTAACATTCATATTGATTTTATTTTGTGATTGGTTACACAAATTTGGCTTGATTATATAACACTTGACTTTATCAAAATTCTTGTAAGTACATCAAAAATAGAAATGCTTAAACAAAATTCCGTCGGCAATAAATAAAAAATGCAATCATAAAAATTGCTTAATGATAAGTACAGATTAGAACTTATTTTGCATTGCATAACAATATATTACATGCAAAACAAACACATACTTGTTATTGTGAACAAAAATGCTTTGAACACTGCTAGGCTCCATGAAATAAAACAGCAAAACGTAAAAATGCTGAAATTTAATTTAAACAACTACGGTACAATTTCCTGAACAGGAAAACAATTTTTTTGGACAGCAATGTAAAACAGACAGCCAGTCTATATTATCGGCCCCATGATGTAATGCTTCTCAATATACACAATAATCAAACATTTTGTGGCTTTCCATTATTATTCAAATAATACCAACAATTCTGCCAACAAATTTGAAGAAATTCTTTTTAAAATTATTCAAATTATGTTGCCGAATTATTACTCCTGTACATAACCAATTTGTTTTAGAAACTGAATAAAGTGGTATATCAATTTTAAAAACCAGCACAATAAAATGCCAAAAATTATTTTTCACTTCTGCATAATTCTTTAAAACTAGCAAACTTAATTTATGAGAAAACAATTTTAAGTTGATCTGTTTCCTTATCGAGTTGAGACTGAAAGAATCAAACTTTCCCATGAAACGTTTACGAGACTGAAATTAATCATAAGTCTACACGTATGTTAATTTTTTATTTAAAAATTACCTGTTATATTTTATATAAAAATGTGGAATAGATTTGTAAAAATACATCTGCATGCTATGTTTGTAAAAAAAAATGTTTCAAGTCAATTTCAGTAAGTACTGAATTTGTTATAAAATGCATAGTTAATAAATGAGTAATTTGGAATTTGCATAATATACAATCGTATTATCATTCAAGCAAAAATATGTACATATAGTAAAAAGCAATGAGCAATATGTTTCTGTCAATAATTGCATCATTCCTGAATTAAAAATATCTTACACCAATCTACTTCCCTTTCAGCAAATGGTCGTGAAATCACTCAAAACGTACAAACATTGAAACTAACAAATATTAATATAAATTTAAATTTGTACAGACCAGAATTTCTACAAATATCTGTTATGTTATATGTAAGCACCTTGCAAGCCTTCATAAAATCAATTTTCTTTTAAATTATTTTCTCTACTCCCTCCGATTTGAAATTGAACTATTCTCACCATGAATGGAAAGGTTAAAGTTCATCCTGTGAAGAGCTTAAGATAACTAACGTCAATAAATGGCTTGTGTGAAGTAGCAAATGTCTGTGTTAAGAATCTCTTTGTATATGGAAGCTTGTGTTATGGGTTTGCTTTTAAGCCCAAAATTTGCCTTCAAAACAATGAATATTTGATTTAGATTATTACTTAGGGATAAAGTTTTAATAGTTTGTCTTTACCATAGGCAGAAGTCTATTAATGGACTTCTGCCACAGGATAATGACTGGTTTTGGGCGATTCCACAGGCGATAAAAACCTCGCTTTCAGCTGGTCCTTTATCATCTGTGGCAACGCTTTACACCGGTCATTTTCCTGCAGTTAAGACCAAGCATCAAACATTTATTCCCATTCACAATTGCCTGTATCAATTCCATTAGAATTTGAATAGATATGGGCAAATTGGAAACACTTTTACTTTCAACCAAAGACCACTTTGGTCATCAATTTAACTACTCACATGTGGTGCATATATGTGTTATGATCTTCAGTTGAAAAATGTACATTTATGACTCACAGATTTGTTATAGCTATGTACAGTAGCAATGATACAACTAATATTTATGCTGACAATATTTATATTTGGAAATAACTTACATGTGGTGCTAATTACATGTTATGCGGTGGTCAGCTAATATCTATACATTCATGATACATCAAGCTGTGCACAGATATTTAATGTTTTATATTAAGATGACAATTTCTCTTGAGTTTCTTTGATATTGTTATATCACTTATTCATACACTCATTGACCAATCTAGGGCTATACCACTACCAAATGGGTTAGAAATGGTACAGCCCATGTCTGGTACAGCCCAACCTGATTGGTTGTTTCTCTATCTCTGTTGACAACTGTTTTATTCAGATACTCCAATTGGTCAAACAGAAATTCAGCTTTTGAGTGGTGTATTAGATGAATTCAAACAAAAAGAAACTGAAATTTAGAAATACATGTGCAGATTTTGAGTGTTACGTACATATATACTACACTTATATTATATAATACTCAAACAAATAAAGAAAAATCTACCAACTCGAAAGAGTCTGAGATTTAACTGCATCTTCCTAAAAGAACCCAAAAGACTAAACGGACAATGATTTCACGACCTGTAAATTATTTGAATAAACATGAATGTTCTGTTAAATAACAAACATTTGTTGAGAGCAATAAATATTTTGGGTCTTGATTATATTTGCTTTGCTTTACATATTCATCTACGAATAACATAAATATGGTCAACATATAATTAAATATTGAAAAGAACTGATACTTTTTTAAATTTTTTTTTTTTTCACGGCTTGACTTTTTTAAAAATTGATTTTTCACTTTGATCTTTGTTATTTCCTATTACTGGTAAGAATATAAACAAAGGGGTAACTCTAATAAAAATGCTTGAAACCCAAAAATCTCAACAACAAAAACTCAAACTAATAAAAAAACACTCAAACTTTAAGGGAAACTTCCAAGAACAAAACCACCAAATTACAACATTTTGGTGGTGAAAACAAAAATGGTTGATTTCCATACCTAATTTCTATCCAATGACTTCTTTTTGGGCCCATTTTCAGTCAATACAAAATAGAGGAATATCGATCATCGAACACCATCTTGGGTTAACTGCACAGTCGTGATAAGCCAATTGATGTCTTTTGAATTGAAGATGCATTTAAACCTGAGACTCTTTCAATAATTGTCATGCCGAGTCGGCCATCAGACGGAAGATGTCCTCAAGACGGTCACCGAGGTTCTGTTTCAGGGCATCTTTGTCTTCATCGAGAGCTTGAAGGATCTGTTTCGGGGCAAGATGAGACAGGGGTAGGGGTAAAACAGAGAGTGGTTTTAGTTTTTTAGATGAGTTTCTAGTTACATGAATTTAAATGCTGCAATCCTGATGTTGTTACACATGTCTACAGGAATCAGAATGAAAGTCTCAAATTAAATAACCAACTATACATTACCTTTACACCAATTTGTGATTATTTATGAAAAAATTATTAGATTTTTCTCCTAATCTGATCAATCACTCACCTCACTCTTGTAGACACAAGCGTAGCAGAAGTACAACTCATTGAGAGCGTTAAGTGGCTGGAACTCATTGTGATATCGGTTAGTGTGAGCGGCCAACATAGCTCCCATATCCTGATCACTCACAGCAGCCATGTCATTAATCTCTTTGTAATAGCTGGGATGGAAAGATAATACACAGAAAATACACATTAATTACTATGATTAAATGGTGATTGTGTATGGTCACAAGTATGGAGTTTCTAGGAATCACTTTTTTGGTATTTTATCAGGACTATTCGCAGTTATTTCAGCTTCTTTAGGAGTTAAAAGTATCTTTAATATGAAATCAGATATAACATTGGGGTAAGAAATGCCATTAAAACCTCATGGGATTTAGAGTAACACCATGGGACACAAAAGTCTAAATTTTATCTAGAAAACCCGTAAGTAATTCCTCTGAAAATCTAACATGTTATATCTCACACAAAAAAAGCACAAACCAGAGATCGAGGATAGACATTGTATCAATAACCTACATAATATTTTAGTCCAGATGCCAAAATCAATCAGGGTGCAAACAGCTAAGCAGAAAATACTGCTTTGCAAATTTTTCTGCTAAGAAACTGCTAGAAGCAATATACATCAAGTGACAATTTGGCTGGTAACTTATTTTTGCTAAGCATAACTTTTCTATGCTTATTAAATTTGTTTGCTAATAGCAGCTGTATGGAATTGGCATGTGGTACTCACTTGGCCACCCACTCCTTGTATAATGGGATATCCTTGGCATACAGCAGCTTATTAGATGGGGAGTCCTTAGTGAGGGTTTGCTGTGACACAGAGCATGCATCAATCAATGTCTGGCCAATAATAGACAAGCAAGCATCTACAGTGTCTGACTTGTTGATGTCAAACAGGATGTTTGGGTTCTTGATTAGGTTGACCCAGAACCTCAACTGAAGGCTGTCAAGAAATAAACACAAAGGATCATTATTATGTTCACAGCAAAAGAAAATTGTTCTTCTACCAAGGAAATTATATAAATTTCAAAAGGAGGCACTGAAAACAAAATTCCTTGACATTCATTAAAAATAAATTCAAAATTATGAATAAAAAAACATTTGTCTATTAACGACTGTACGACTAGACGAGCTCCATACCAAAAGATAATATATTAAATGTGCAAGCATACAAAATTATAATCATCAATGTGCATTGTCAAGCAATTGTCATTATGCAATCTAGATTACAAATGCCAAGAACAGACACATTGTCTTAGCAGATGTTTTGTTCAGCAATATCAAACAGATAATACATATTGTGTTATGATCTCATTGGTGAATAACAAACGTTTGTGCTTTTCTGCTGTATGCAAAGTATATTTGATTGATTTTCTTTAATACAAATCCATGTTACCACAGAGGCTGGATGGGGAAATAGTCTGGTCCCTTTTTATGCAGTGACAGTTAGCACTATAATCTTACTTGCATATACAGGGAACCTGACAAAGATGGCCGTAGCATGATAAAGGTCTGTAACAGAGAGAGAGAGAGAGAGAGATGGGGGGGGGGGGAGATGATAGCGACTGAACTCAGTCTTAACTGATATGGCTTACCTGTTGCTTTTCCATCCGTGTACCACATCTGGATTTGTGATGTTGTGTTCTCTTGCTTGCTCATCAAGGAAGTCAAAGAAGTATTTGATGATGAGTGGGACATCCGAATCATACTTGTCACATTTGAAGATAGTTTCAAGAAGGTCATCCACAAACTGCTGCAAGATACCCTATATTGTAGAAACAAAATGATATGTAAATAGAAAATACAATGCAAATTCATTTTTGATTTACAAATAAAATATTTAAAAAGTTTAAGCCCCATTTGCTATTACAGACAAACAAAAGGTTTAAGTTTTATAGTTAGATCTAGAAGTAGAGTGCTAATGAATGTTAAAAGTTGTTGTGCATTGCTTCATATGCACCCCCATAGAGAGTTATGCACACATGGAGCCAATAACAGGATAATTAACAAGCGCCTTATTTTATGGCTCTGCTTACTGTAAGAGAAATATGCAGCTGTCTAAAAGAAGATAATTATATAAGCATATTTCACTTCACGAGTAAGCAAGAAACTGTTGTTTATTCTCATAAGGAATATATGAAAGCAAAAGCTTTAAATTTTCAAACACAGTGTGAAAACTTATTATCTAAACTGTGTCACTCTACCTTTGTTGTGAGTAATCTAGGCAGGTAGATCTCTACCATCATCTTCTGGTCTCTCTCACCCTTCCGTAGGCTTCCTGAGTCAACATGCTTGACAAGATGCCACTGATATGACCCTCTCTCCGGGTCCATGATGGGAGAGGCTGAGGTTGCAGGACTTGTTTGTATTGTGCCTAGACCTACAGAATGGATTGATGATAATAGAAATGTTAAAGAGATTGTACACCATTGGTAAAATATCTGTAAATGCATCTATACTTTAAACGGTAACAAGATATGTATAGAAACCAACCTGTGATTTTCAGCATATTTCTTTGTGTCATATACGAGAAAATAGTGTTTGTAGGCATTCTAATATGGAAAATGGATCATGGCCATGATCCGGAAGAAATAATTTCCAGAAGGAATAATTTAAAAAGGATGTTTTTAGATTACCTGTTCATCTTGGGGAATTTTATTATGTGGAAGTGACAATACAAAAGGGGTAGAATGAAGCTTGGAGGTTTTCCTTACACTAGGACTGAATCATTGCTTACCATATTTTTTGGCCGGTGAATTGGGCAGGGAGCCTCCATTGTGCTGAGCTCTTACTAATCGCAGTGTTGCATTATCAGGAACCTACCAAACCCATAAAACATTCATAGTTTTAGACAACATCATTGAAGCATGATTATATATGGACAAATTGATTCAGTACACTTATAGGTGAGAACATTCTACAAAACTACTAAAAATTCCATCTATTATGTTTTCTTAGATATCTGGTACAGATCTAACAAGACTGAGGTTAATTTCAGAGACAACATTGCTCACCAGAAACATGTGCATAGCAGATTTTTGGTGGTTACCAAGCAATCTTTCACACAAAATTTGTATAATTTGGCTGGTAGTCTGTTTAATATCGTAGAAATATTTGCAAAGTAAAACTGATTGTTAAGCTCTTGTCTTTGAGATTGGCTTAAAAGAGGTTTTTAGGTGTAGCAAGAAAACAATTTAAATATTGCAGATTTTTCTGAAAATGTCCATACTTGCTAAGCAAAAATTCTCTGCTTAGTAATTTTATAAAACTGGCCCAGGAATAACTCTCTCCATAGGGATCTTAATGGATTGACCTACCTGGTAGTATGCCAGTGTGTTGATTCGCTTCCACTCTCCATCCAGCCTCCCTCTGCCATCATCATCTAGAAGGATCATGCTACCAGACCCCTGAGGTCTGTCACTCCATTCTGCAAGCACAGAAAATAATAGGATGACACGCTATAGATTATATGTCATAAAACTGTTTAGCAGAAACAGTTTCCTAAGCAACTTTTGCTGGTTACCAACCAAACTTTTACACAAAATGTTTCTAGTTTCCCTGGTTGCCTGTTTTATATCGCTTTTTAAAATTTGTGCCAAGTAAAACTGATTGTTAAGGTATAGAATGTGAAATTGGCTGCCAAGGGATTTTCTGAAGCAAGAAAACAAATTGATTACTGCCTGAAAATGCATGCATTTTCAGGCATGCATGCATTTAATGCATGCATTTTGTTAATAATATATATTTTAAGTTAGGTCTGCCTAATCAACTAACTGCTGTTAAAATTCTGGCAAACATTTAAGATTCTTTTTTATTTTGTTAAACATTTCTCACCTAGATCAAGCTCATCTCTTGAGGGTCGTTTAGAGTATGGACAAGTCTTGTAGATTGCATCAAGGATCTTCTCCTTAGTCTGTGAGATGGTGTCACAATCTAGCACCTTCAACTGGATGGGTTCTTCAGTGATGTCTAAACCATTGGTAAAGATGTTCTAGATGGGATGGGATAAAGTAAGAGAGATGATGATGACAGTCATAGATCCATGGTGAATCTTAATACAAGGGTTCAAGGTTCAAATCCTGAATGGATTCTGAAGTATGGGTATTGGCAAGTTTGAGTGTGAACTAACAAGAAGATTGTACCTCGAGATATGATTCATCTTGTTGGTAATGAAGATTTGTTATACTAACCAACGTCTTGAAGTCAATCTGTTGTCGAATGACTTTCATCTCACTCAAGCCATACCGTGCTTCACCAGTGAGGCAGTCGACAGGTCCCTTGTCAATCTAATGGAATGAGATTTGAACAATTAATACAACAAACAATAATAAAACAATCAAACGGAATTAACACAAATGGCATACACAGATGTTAATGTCTGCAGTGCTTAGTTTTTTAGCAGGGACCTTACAAGTACTGTGCAGGTAATGCTTAATTTCACATGTGTAACTAGCCGAAGGGAAAATAATACATGATGATCTCTGAGATAAAAACAGTACATAGATTAACCTCTTGGCTAGCTTACAGATTCTGCAGACTAAAAAAAACCATGACATAATATCCTACTGCTAGTTATATTTATGACAGCCGATGTGATTTAAATATCATGTTGCTAGCTGCATACTCCCCAGGGAGCTGAGAAAGATTACATGTAATTATGTAAATATTTTTATGATGTGCATATCGACTTCCAAATGAAATTTGATCCAACATTAATGTGCACATGATGAGTGCAGAAACTCAATGACTGTAATACAAGTATTTAATTATAGTATTCATTGTGACAAAGGTAGTCAATATATTAGTCTTTATACCTGCTGTTTGATGGCATAGAAGAGATGGAACAAAGGTTTGCCCATACTTTCCCTCAGAGAATCATACATCAACAGAGACAACCAATGAGAAACAAGCTTCTCTACAACTGCCTCACTCCTGAATCAAGCAAAAATACAAATATTAACATAAGAAATTGTAGGAATGACTTTTTTAATATATCACATAATCACCAATCAGGTTGTAACCAGATGGATTTGGATTCAGGACACTTAACTTCGGTGATTTCAGTAAATCAATTTTGCACTGTGTATTTTGGTTTAAATTTCAACTTTAGAATTGATTAAAAATCAAACGGCAAAAAAGGGATGGCACAAAACAAATGTATGGTAAATTTACATGTTTGGCGATAAAAATTGGGAGTCTCCTATACCCCTCACCCTGAACCAGTCAATTTGTGCAAATCACACTTGATGCCATAGTGCTCTACTAGAGGGCTATGTTGTGCACTGACCAGTTAGTGCATTAGTGGAAGTTATCACTTAGTTCATACCCCATGATATTACAAGCTATACCTTCTCAGGAGAAGCTGTGGGCATCCCTGAGTGACATGTTTCTGGATGTTGTCCTGTAGCAGTGCCTTAATTGCCTCCATCAGGAAGTCCATCTTATTATGGAGAGCGATGACTAGCAGGGAGGCAATGTTACTAAGATCCTTCATGCTAAGTGTCTTCTGGGCTTCCAGGGTGTGGAGAAAGATGGCTAAGAAGGTTTGGTTGCCGATGAGGTTACCAAACTGGACGAGACCCTTCTGAAGGATGTCACGTTTGATTCCCGAGATCTGAAAAGAGGGATTGAAGATATTTTGCAAGAAGTTAGGGAAAACGTCTTAATTAATGAATCAGGTTACAATCAGTGTTGTAGAACATGTAAATGTACATATTTGTACTTTAAAACTTTGAAACAACTACTAAGCAGAAAGATTTGCTCATGAATAAAAATGAGTAAGGAATGTAAAGTAAAACATTGTATGAAAAGCAACAATTTATCTTGGGCTGATAAACAAAAACATTTGCTTTGAATACAGTTGTTCCCATGCATACAGTTCTGTTTCTAGTTCTGAAAGCCAGAGAGCCAGAGAGTTGAGGATGGGTCCTTTTGAAAACTTTTTGTTATTTATGTTCTTGTTGTCAGTTCAAAAAAATTATTTATGTATATATAGTTACTTTTCCATCATGGATTTTTGATGATTTAAAATCAATTTCTTATATTTAATTTCTATTTTTTCAAGATGAGTTTTAAATTTACATTTTCCTTGATGACAGGAATCTCCCTGAAGACAGGATGGCTGGGATTCCATGGGAAGAGAACTCTGGCTGCGTAATCACGGTAATCATGAAACGGTATCCCTGATCCCTCTACATCATTACTGACTGTCAAGACGGTGATCTGTAGCTCAGCGAAGGCTGGCATAAAGAGATGGAGAAGGAAATATAAGTATGAATAAAGTCTTAACAAACATTTATTTCTGTATGTGTACAGTTCAATGCCACTACAATGAGCACCACAATAATGAATATTTGATAACACTGAACATAACCCTTAGCTGCTACAGCCCTCCTATTTGAGATGTATTTGCATTGCAACTATGATTCACTGTCATGAACGTTTAATCCCCTTAACCCTAATGGGAAGTGATAAAATAATCTGTTAATCCCTTTGCCCATGTACAAAATGTAGGAACAAATGCCTGTGAAATGAGCCCCTACAGTCATGTTGATTAGTTCTCTATAGCCCTCAATGCATTACAAAGGGCACATCATGCGTCTACCCAGCCTCATGGAAGAGCCCTAGTAAGCATTATGGGTCCCAAAAGGATGAGTCAGTTAAGATTTATTGCCCATGTTTTCACTATTTAACTGGTAATTTCCGGCAGTAT
Source organism: Zoroaster sp. YZ-2022 (assembly GCA_029582265.1). Taxonomy (NCBI): domain Eukaryota; kingdom Metazoa; phylum Echinodermata; class Asteroidea; order Forcipulatida; family Zoroasteridae; genus Zoroaster; species Zoroaster sp. YZ-2022. The sequence goes on from CM055820.1 coordinate 47,929,788, forward strand.
TCTTTTACATCAGAACACTGATATTTTACTTGAGGAAAGGAATAGAAAAACTTAATTGTGTGTAGCATATTTTTAAAGTAAATATGTCCCAAAATTAATTTATGATGGATCTGCCTTACATTCATTTTTACTCACAAATACTGCTTCTGATAATTATTTTGTGAAACATTTTATTTCAAAGTATTTGTTTTCCTTTTTAAAAGGAAATTCACAATGATCTGATTGAAAATGAAAATTGCCTGAAATAACAACATCAAAGTGTAACTGAAAATAGCATCCTGGGATTTTAAGGCCTTTGACTGGGAAGTCTAGCACCCTCTACTGACCATCCTTGCACTCTTGCGCAACTCTCATCTCCATCTCGTCCCTCTGCATCTCCATCTTCTTGAAACGTCTCTCGTTGGCACTGATGCGTCTCCAGATACAGACGATGAAGAGGATAATGATGATGATGAAGGCCCCACCACATGCCGCTCCGATGATGATGAAGAGCGACAGCTGTTGTGAGAGGTACTGCAGGTGGCCTACAGTAACATTCAAATTGCCGTGCTGAACCTAGGATTGGCAATGACATGATTTGGACTCAATGATGTACTTCATTGCTGTATATTCATTACTTCCGAGTCTTAATGCAAAGACATGGATGATTTGGGTGGGAATTTAACCCTTAACATGTGAAAAGAGCACCAGTTTCATATAGCTGCTTAGCAGAAATATATGCTAAGTGGAATTGTTTACTTGGTTACCAGCCAAATTTTTATTTGGACAAGTGCTGTTTATTGCATTTGCTAATTTTATATGGCTTAACGAAATGGAGCTTAAAAGCTGCATGGAAAAAATAATTTCATTGTTATCCCGACCTGTCATCAGCTTGTCAACCTTGAATAACTTTTGCTAAAGACCTCTTTAACCCTAACCTTTCCAAATCCTCCAAAATCCTCTTTGCTAAAGTGAAGGATTTTGGAGGATTGAGGTTATTAGGAATACTTGCCTTTCTATGGTACATGTACATCCATGTTTGTTGTAGTGATTGCAAAGTCAGTGCTTGGATCAGTGGACACTGTTTATTGCTCCATGCATGCAGGGAGGGTCCCTGGCCATGTACATGTATCACAGATTAGAAAGACATTTGTGCATACATGTCATGTGTTTGCTTTACTACTGAAGGATTTTGGAGGATTCAGGTTATGTGTAAGCAAGTGCGCCTAGAGAGTTAGGGTTAATAGAGCACCATTTTGGTTTTCTTATAGACGAGTCATTTGGAATCAAAATGAGGCTGTGTCCAAAAAAGTCTGGTGCTTTTCTAACAATTTGTTTTCATTGTTAATTTTTAATAGGTAATTAGTGAACCAGACAAATAGGGTGCTATGTCACTCCACTTAGTTGCTTAGCGGGCTTGCCATCACCATGTGGATTTGTAATGTAAGGTCACCCTTTGCTTAGCAATTAAGACTGGTAAGTGCCATACGACAAATCAAAGTGCTTCATATAATTGGGCCCAAGACTCACATTAACAATATTAAAATCCACACGTTAGTCATTCAGCCAAGTAATTTTCAGCCATACCTTACAAAAAATAGCAATATTTGACTGGGAAATGCTCACCCTAACATTGAAAATCATATCCCCTTCGTCATTATCAGGAGCAGCACAAGTTAGATTGTTTCCATTCTGCATCAATGCACCACATGTTTTATCTCCTATATAAACTATCACATCACCAGCTTTATAGGTCCAATCCACATTACGACCCTAGATACATCAGGAAATAAAGATATATACTCAACACTGTGGTAGTCTAGATAATAAACTGATATCAAATAGTGGCCATATTGAATTTCTTTTTGTTAATGGGCAGTCTAGAAATGAGATGATGATGATGGAAATGAAACAAGAGTTTATTGAAAAAGTATCGTTGAATACTTAGCCCCTTAGAAATGTACAGATTGGTAATAATGTCACAAGCACTGCATCTGTGTGCAGCTGTTATTACAATGTGCACAAATTGGTCTCGGACAAATAAAATTTTTTAGCAAGTTAGGATAAAATGAATAAATGCTATTGGAGGACAAAGACCAAAACATAATGATCACTATCAGAAACAATATGGCCACAAGAGGGCACTGTTGTGTTGCTTTGGTTTTTGGGTAGCAGATTCATTTTTTAAACGTCTTTTCCCAAGGTCTAAAATTTGGATACAGAATAAAAACAAATTAAAATTACCTTAATTACGATCATCTTGCGCTCTTGAAACTCAACTTTCTTGAGTGCTCCCTCCTCATCAAACTTTAAGTACTCTGGATCAACATAAATTGTGAAGTCGCTTGCTTCTTCCATCAAATTGATACTCATGGCATTTAAGTATTTCTCTACTCCATCAAGTATGAAGCCAAAATCATTTTTGCTGATGGCAAGTGAGGGCGGTGTTGTGTTGTTCTTAAGGGTGACAACATCCTTGAGATTGGGTGTCTTGCAAATCATAGTTCTATCACTCATAGGGATGCAATTCTGCAAGGGAAGATCAAAGATGCAATTACCTTGGTAACACATCAATCACTTTATTTAAAAACATCTACAGAGCCGTTTTCTTAGGCTGCCTCTTTTGTGTTTGTTACGCAGCCCCGCAGCCTTGAGGTCAGACGGCGTGAAAAGGGACCCCTTTGGACTGTGGGAAAACCACTTGGGTAACAAATTCACTATAAGAGGTCTGCCATTGGCGTTGTTTCCACACGAAAGGGGAAAAAGTCGACATATTGGTTTCATTATATTTTTAAAGCAAACCCGCAGGTCAGACCAAGGGTAGTTCAGAGTAGGGGCATCCAACATTGGTTAGGCATATTTTACAAAATAAAATTATCAAACACTTATCTCATACAGACACAAAACACTGTCATTCCCATCTTATCATACCCACACCCAAAATGGTGGACAGAATGGTCAACTTCTAGCAAATATAGAACTTACTGAGGTTATATTTCTCTGTGGAATTCCTGCAAAACGAAAGAGCATCTTTGGCTCTTGTACCACGTTTAGATTTTCGCCCATCACCATCACTTCCAATCCACCACTAAAAAGATAAGATAACATTGCCATTTGAGTAGCAAAATGGCATAAGAATAATAAGAAATAAGGAAGTACTACAAATGCCCCTAAATGCTATGAAAAAGATTCAGCAAAATCACCATATTTTCAGCCACTTTGATTAAAGGGAAGGTACAGAATTTAGTAATACTAGCAAAACTGCTTCCAAAAGTAGGTTTACTCCCTTTGAAGCAATACACAATAAATTTCAGCTAATATCATTGTGCCTTTAATGAGACTATAGTGAAAATGCATTCATTTAAAGGGACAATATCATCACAATCAGAGCAGACTTTCAACAGGGCATGGAATCGGTGTCCTAGTTTAAGTGACTGAAAATTACTGGCTCTTTTATGCAGCAGCAATGGTAATATGGCCTTATCATGTGGAATATTATTTTCAGTCTCTGAGTTAACTTAAACTAGCACTCCGATTCCATGCCCCATTGATGGTGACGATATTGCCCCTTTAGGCATTCTGCTGTGGATTGTAGGAAAGAGGACTTTCCTGAATGTGAACTGGAAAGTTATTTCCCTTTTCTTTAACATGACAGTACCTCAGACAAAATTATTTCTAGGGAAGATTAATTCCATCATCAGCTTTACACTTAGTAAGTTTTACATTTAAATTTGCCATTTGATTATTTTTTAATTACCAATCGTATACCTTATATTTAAACATCTTATCCCATTATAAAATGCTCAAGGATGAGGGTGGGGTAAGATAACTTACCTATGGATGCTGCTCATACGGTTCAAGCTGTTGATTTTGGGATCGTTCTTATAAGTGAAATTACTCTCACTCATGACCCAACCTAGGTCATCAAAGGTCATGACCACCGTATCCATAGTACCAGGTGTTGATGGAGATGTTATGCAGCTGACCTCAGAGGACATACTGTCAAAAATGAAATATGAAGGGGGTAAAAATCAACCATACATTTTTTTAATTTCGAGCCAATGTGTACCCTGAAATTCTACATATCTGCAGATAAGGAGTGACGGGGACAAAGGAGTTTGTGCAAATCAATCATTTTATTTATTTATTTATTTATTTATTTTTTGAGCCAATGTGAACCCTGAAATCCTCAGAATTTAAAGTCTGATTGAAAGTCCCATGCTAATATCCTACTAGACCCCTGCCTCTCTCTCCCCCTCTCTCTCCCTCCCTCTCTCTCAAGAACATAAGTCTGACTCACTTTGTGGGTTCAATGATGTTACATGTAACACCAGCTACTGTGATGCTTCTTCTACTTCCCGCATCCAAGTTAGTCCCAGATAATGTAACCTTTGTCCCACCAGACATAGGCCCAAGGGCTGGCTTGAAAGAGGTTATGCGAGGCACCTTACAAAAAAGAAAAAACAATATTTGAGATTAATTAATAAAGTTAATAAGATATCCATATCTATATGAACAGGATGTCATAGGCTCAATCTCCAATTTAGTTGCTGGTTATATTTTGTCTCAATTGGCTGATGTAGACTAAGTGTGCACTATTTATTCAGTTAGACAATATTCAATTTGTTACACAATCTCCAGTGATAATTGTGATAATAAAAGTGATAATTATCATGTATCATAACTCCAACAAATATTGATCCCATTAAATAAATGAAATCATAATCATAAGGTATTGTGATACCAAAAAATGGTATAATCCCACCAAGAAAACCATTTTACACCACTTTACCCCTACCTCTTAAATCAAACAGAGAATAAATTAATAAAACTAAGAAAAGGAACTTACCACATATGCAAAGATCTCTTCAGAAATAGCAACTGATGTGGCAACTCCATTGCCTAACATCACATTCACAGGTCCACTAACCACTGAACTACTGGCCCCTGTCTTACAGACAATTCTATTGAAATAAAACAAATCAGTAACTCACACAATATGTTGGAAGAACTAAGGTGTAATGGTTTTTAGTGACATCATTTCAATGAATAATCTGTTTTGAAACTGAAGAGTAAACAGTTCACATGGGTGGATCTTAACACCCGCCCAACTGAAAATAAGGATTCTTTATTCTTACCTTTCAGCCTCACTGTACTCTTGAAGCATACATGGAATTCCTGCTACAGTAATGTTAACAATGTCTGTCCTATTCTGCCCAAGGTTATAACCCAAGATGGTTACACTGGTATTTCCCTCTATATGGCCACTTGTAGGATGAAACTAGAAATCAAGAAAAGTGAAACAAACAAATTATGAATTAATTAATAAGATTGGGCATTATTTAGCCTTGTCAAATAAACATTTTGAAAAGGTACATTGCTACTAGCCAGAGAAATTTTGGGAAGAATCTTGAACAAACAGTGACAATCCGCCAATTGACAGCTGTCCAATTCCTTATTGACCAATCAAAATCGTTAAGCTGCTGTGTGTGTGCAGCACTTACAATACACACATAATACACCATTTTATCCAACAATATCGATAAGAAATAGCCCTTTGAATTGGTTTTCTATTCCCACACATTGGCTTTGTCAGAGTTTTTCCAAAGGGGGGGGGGGGGGGGGTGTGGCATCGTTATGCCAATTCCCGTCTTCAGTCCAGCCCCTAAAATCAATCAACTATAACCAAGTCAGAGGTTTTTCAAGGGGGGAGGGCATCGTTAGGCCAATTTCTGTCTTCAGCCCAGCCCCTAAAATCAAACCGACCTACCGAGTTTATTGCAGGATTAGGACACAAGTCTGTTCCACTCAGCCAAGAGCCTGCATTACACTGTGTCTTCATAGTGCATACTGTAGACTCCTCACACCAGCCACATTGGAACTTGGACTCTAGCATCAGGCATTTGCCACAATTAGTTCTCGTTACTGAACACTTATATAGGGTGACTGCGAGAATAAGAAGAAAAAAAACAACATTTATATCATTTCATTAAAACTTAATGAATTTCCTTTGCTTATTATACAGGACAATGAACATTACGACATTTTGAACATAACACTTGGCTCCCATTAAACTATGCATGAATCATTATAATGAATGATCACTATATTTTGGTCATGTTTAATTATGTTCTCAAAAGGTATTTTTACGCTACACTATTACATGCAATAGATATACTTATAAGACTACCAACTTGGAATTTTGAAGTATCAAATAACCAATTCATTTATAATAAATTGTAATTTATTGACAAATTCACATAAAGTGTTTTGTGTTCAAATCTTCCTGGGATGAAGGTTAGATTGTTACCTTCTATATTGGATGGATTGTCCAGCACAAACTTCCCTCCGTTCCATCGTACGTTGAACTCAGCATTGATAAAACTTTTATTGGTGGTGTAGTTATACTGTCAATGAATAACAATGAGATTTAATTATTGGAGAACAATTAAAGGGACAATATCATCATGATCAACAGGGCATGGAATCGGTGTGCTAGTATTAGATTAACTCAGTGACTGAAAATAATACCCACATGATAAGGTCATATTACTGTCGCTGCTGCATAAATGAGCCAGCAATTTTCAGATACTGTGTTCATCTTAAACTAGGACACCGATTCCATGCCCCTTTAAAACAAAATATTCTTTTTACCTTTTTAATTGCTCTGAATGATACTTTCAATATAATCAACATTTAGTTCAAAATCAGTATTGAAGGCACCCACATCTTTCTCAACTTAATATATTATACCCAAGACTTTTATCCAGAATATTTTATCAGGTTCAGATAACATAAATACTGTATTGTAATTTACAACTAATATTTACAACATATATTTGTAGTTAAATGTTCTTCAAAATGTTTCAACACTTAAACTAATGTATATTTCAAGCCCCCCTTCCCACCCCCCCCCCCCCATGGAGTTAGTGATTGTGGTAGCATACATATTTCCATTTTTTTGCTCATTTGTTGTCAGTGTACACAATCAAGGTTAGATTAAACATTTGATAAAAACAATTACCCTCCAACCCTATTATTATTATAATTATTATTTTTAAATTAAATTGTTACCTTTCTAGAAGAGCACTGAATGGAGTTTTCACTGATCTTTGTAGCTGGTGTGATAATCTCCTGGTTTTCATATTTCAATACACACTCATAACCAGACTACAGAAAATGATATTAAAACAAAGTTTTAGAGGGAACATACAAGATTACTAATGTCGGCAAAAGTGACTATATGGGTATTGCTTACTTTGAGTCAAGATAAACTTTAAACAACCAACCTGTGAAAGTCTCTATTCAATGCTGAGTGAAAGTCATGAAACAAGTGTGAAAAAGCATTCCCTTCTGCTGGGGACTAGAAGGGGTTGGGGAAAGGTGTTTTGATGTTCCTGTTGGAATACAATTTCCCTTTAATAAAAACAAAAGCACTAAACCAAACTGTTTTTCCTTTGAGTATTTCAAACAATTTTGTTGTTTTTGGATTAACAATAACTTTTGGCAACAATTTTCCTTGACAATTTAGCAAAATTTCCTGAGCATATCCTTTGAACAGTAGATGTTACAGATGTCCTAGTTCAATATTGGCTAGCATTTATGAACATTATTTTCCTGGTAATATTCTGCTAGTACAATGACTTGATCCTTGATTTGATCCTTGGCTGATGTTCAAAATGATAAGGAAGTTTTGTTTTTTTCAGTAAAGCTAGATTCATTCAGATCCTTTTCAATCATTTCTGAACTGTGAAGAATAGACAGACATAACATTCTAACACATATTGCAGAAAGACAGAACACCAAATTCAATGACTTCCGATTTTTTGATAATTCTTCCGTACAACTTTTCCAGTTCCTAAATTAGCCTTGTAAAAACATGCACAGGCAGGAAATTCTGAGCAACATTTCCTGACCATTGTGTGAATCAACATCAGAACAAAAATGTGCTGAGAAATGTTTTAACCACAGTGACAATGATGTTTTGAAAATACTGAAGGAATTCGATCTCAAAATGTCTTCTGAAATTTAAACAAATACAGGAAATGGAGAAATGTGAGATGCATGATAAATCAAATATAACAGGACAGAATAATAAAAAAACAAATAAAAAATTCCCTATTATATGAAAATGAGTTCTGACATGTCTTAAGATATAAATAACTTTGGTTCAGTATCAAAATATGTAGTTCATAGGCTGCTCAAATGCATGACATTTTTAGTTTGTCTTCAGTACAGTTATTAATTATCAGCATATGAGACTAAAGTACTAATATATTTGGTTGAAAGGTGGATAAACTAGTAAAAAATGAAAAGGGTTGCAATTAGTAATCAAAAAGGGAAGAAACATCATTGGTAATGTCAACAAAACTGTTCCTCTGAGTATGCTTCATTTGTTTGAATTTAAAAAACTAACTTTCAGTTTAGTTTCAGCTTAGTGAAGAGTATAAGTCATAAGGAAAGTGTGAAAAATCATTCACAATTTTTAAAGAAAACACTTGGGAAAAGTTACTTACTTCGGACAGAATCATTTTTCAGCATGACTGGTACCTTTACCAAATTTCACATCAAGTTGGCTTTCGGATAATAATTTGGTTAATTTGCAATCGAGTAATTACCAATGTTGTACCTTACCATTAAGAAAAAATGTTTCTTAGCACATTTTTGGTCTGCTTAGTGACATGAAGTGACATGAATTTAGGTTTACAAATCTGAAAGTAATAATAGTAGTCTAGTTCTTACCTCCACAGGGAGTCTATTAGCATTCAGAGTAAAATTCTTGGTTTCTCCTGCTGGAATGAGAATTTCTCCGCTGTTGTCGATCCTTGGGCAAAAATCCTTGCCAGAATTTTCAGCATTTCCCTGTAAATTAGTTTAAACAAATTTAACAATTTTAGATACATTTTATAAGAATTTCTTTATCAATTCACTAGAAGTTCTGTCCACATTCTAAATTTGGTAAAGCTTTACATACTGATTTCTTACAGGGTGTACTTTGTCACTTATATTTCACATTGTCAACTTCGCACACTTAAAACTGAATGCCAACAATGTGAATATTTCAAGTGAGCGCATGTTACTTCCTTGGCAAATTGTATGATAGATGATCCTAACTGTGTGTTGATAAACTTACCATACAGTATTTAAGTCAAAATCAGTTCATGTGTGAATACGTGTAAGAAGTACACAATTTTAAGTCTAGTAACCTGATGACCACTTAAGATGAGTGATTTAAAGACACATGTCTGCTGTCTGGCACAAAAGGAGTTTTAACATTCTTCCTCTGTAATTTTTGGTTTGCTATATGGAAGCTTTTCCACAATAATTTAAAAATTGTTTAACAATATTTGGATTGTACTTCAAGTAAGGAAATACATTATGTAAATCAACATCAAATGATATACATTTTACTGTTATATTATGAATGACAAGGATATCCAAATTAAAAAACACTGATAATCCTAAGATAACTATTCTAACAGCTGATTTAATTTTGCCCTACAACTGTTTATCTCCCGACGCAAACATTTCACCAGCCTATATATTCTAACAGCTCTTTTCTACTCAAAATATAACATTCCAAACACACTTTGGCCTTCACCATATTTATCAACTCATTTTTGCTATTGTTTGTATATTGTATAATATATTATTTCAAAACAACTTGTACATGCTGGGTTTGAAATTTGAGTAGTGAATTGCAACTGAAAATATTAATTTAAGTAATGCTGCCAGTTGAAAAAATTAATACATTCCAAGTGTTTTTAAACTATAATACTCTTTAAAACAAATAATAAACTAAACCCTTAAGAAGAGCCATTTCAAATAATTCTGAAAATCAAGAATGACCAGAAAACTGAATCTTTTTTCCTACATTGATCACAAAATGACATCAATTGAAGCTTTTCTTTAATTCTCATAAAAATTCAGAAAATATGCATGTTAGTTTTTACCTCTCTGTAACTAACAACACCAGACACAATGCAACCACTTGCATCTCCCATACATTGGTTCTCATTGACACACCAGTTGCACATGAAAGAATTGTCAACGCATTCAGTACAGCTATCAAAAGCACTGCAGTTGTAGAAGTCAAAGGTGGTATTCACGATGAGTTTATTGGTCTCGCTGGCTCGGATAGAAAGCGGCACGGACAGAGAACCTGGGAGATGAATTCATATGAGATTGGGAATAAATAAGTAAATCAAGAAACTGACGGATGTTTATAATCAATTGGGTTGAAGCTTTTTCATGATTATTTGTCATCTAATTTTAACTGGCTGTTTTGCACCAATCTACAAAATATCCATATTTTTCACAAAAAATCTTACAAACAAGGTGTGTTTTTGTTTGAACATTTTCTACAATTGCGTACTTCTGCTTAACTCACAGGTTCAGGTGAGCCAAATTTTGTTTTGACTGAAGCAGTAATATATATATATATATATGATGAAAAGAGTATCAAGCATACAATCTTTCTTTATGGGACATAAGATTTCACAAGAAACAATAATCAGAAAGGCAGAATCATTAAAAAAGAATTGAAGCTACATGCATAAGGACCCAACACTGCGATATACCTTGTTGAAGCAATGGTACATTTGTAGTATTTGGTGTTTGACAGTGGACTAATGAACTTTTGTTGACCTCGGATATATTGTCATCAATACGTGTTGAACCAAGATCTTCAAAGACACACTCATAGTAGTGGTTTAACATGACATCAAGTTGTGGAAGGCTTGTCACTTGAATCTCGAGCTGTGAACAGGAGAAAAACAAAATAGTTGTGAAATGGTTTCATGTTACCAGGGTCTGGGTTATTTACAGAAAGCTGCTTAAAAAGTGCAAGCTACAATTTCTATTTGACAATTTTGGAATGAGTTATCTTGTGGGTTTTCAGCTAGCCAAATACACAGTAAAACTTTAAGGTTATTTCTCTAAAAACCAATTGTTGGAAGGAAAAGCCCAAAAGACAATTTTCACAAAGTTCACAATATTAGAATAAAAATATGTATACATTATTATTTGTGTACACATCTTTCACATGGATACATTCCAAAATCTCAGAATATCACAAATCTTCTGTTTTTGTTTTATGGTGCTCCATAAAAATAATACTAAGATTATGGACAGTTACTGGCATCCTCCTAGCTCACCTCTCTTGTGGGTGAGTCACTTGGAATGCTCGGTGGAGTCACTGATTCAATCTTGATACAAAGTGATTTCTCTCCTATCCATCGATTGGTTGATGAAAGTGCACCAGCACACTCGGAGTCAAGGCGTCTGGTACAACTGGGAATGTATTGAATTACATTTGTATAAGTTAATCGAATGACAATATACTTGTAGGACAGCATTCCTAATCAACTTATACAGAGTGTTCCCCAAACAATGTCCCTAGTGTTTGTTGTAATGGAAGTTAATATTCATTACAAGTTCCCATTTTCACCATGTAAATTTAATTGCAATGTTTGACATGAGTGTCCATTTTATTGTCAAATTTGGAACTGCCAAGATAGCACCAGAGTTACATAATTAACTTAGTTTTCAAAATCAGGGAAACAAATTCAATATGTTTCACAGAACACAGCTGACAAATTTGGCACTGTACAGAAATAATTCTTAATAATTACCTAATTTTTCAGGAAATAGGAAATTGTTTGGACACTCTGTGATATTCAGTGAACTGTTTCAGAATACTGTACTTATTTTGTTGCTTTTCAGTTAAGGCTAGAGTAGTTGGTAGATGTGCATACATACATTTAATGGAATTTTAAACAAAAGTGCCTTGTGCTACATCTACATGTACGTACATGTATGATTGTATAATTTTTCTATGAGATGCACCTTGTTCTATCCTAAGAAACTACTTATGAATTGGTTGATGGTAACGTCACTAATTGAAAAAGTCACATATATTCTGAATGATTCACTGACTGCTGCTTCCCAATTTTATCATCGTAACTTGGGGTGTGTTCACTTGCTACCCAGCTTAATAGATTCGGACTAGCATTCCCAGAAACAATGATATTGACAACTGGGAGATTGCCAACTAGGGCTCAGTTGATAAAGCATCTGTATGGCGATCATTTATGACATTGACTCTGTAGATTTAACAACAAAAATCAATTCATTCTCAACAACACTTTCTACAAGAGTGAGAAATGTTTCAAGCACAAAAGTTGTGCCTCTTGCTAGCATTCCCAGAAACAACGATATTGACAATTTGGGAGATTGCCAACTAGGGTTCAGTTGGTAAAGCACCTGTATGGTGATCATTTATGACATTGACCATGTAGATTCTACAACAAAACATTGACAGTAAGAAGTTTCTTAAGCAGCAGTATAGACATGATGTGCAAAAGTACAGCTTTTCCCAATGAATTGTCAAATCATGGAACAACCTGCCAAATTAAGTTGTTTTATCTCCATCTGTGAAATGCTTTAAAACACATTCTGGGAAAAAAAATTGCAAATTTACTTTAAAAAAGGATGAAATCTTCAACCAATTAGTTACCCTCTTTAAGTTAGTTTCAGTGATTAAGTAACAACGATTAAATGGGTCAAATAAGCTCAAGGATTTTAATCGACTACAAGCAAGCTACAAGCAAGGAGGTTGCTGGTTCGAGTGCTGCTTCAATAAATTTATCTATGATCACTACATTAAATAAATGTTCTTGGCTACTTTGGAAAATGAAAATACAGAATTTGAGATAACAGGACAAGAAAGCATGATATGAAACACATAATAAAGATTAGATTTCAATCTTGAGTCTTGTCCGTGCATCTTGCAAGAAAATCTCCAAGGACGCAAATGTTGTAACTTTAAAAAGACAAGAAGAAAAAAATGTGGATCCGAAACGATTGTATGAAAATGAAACGAGAAGATCAAGACTACCTTAGCAGATCACAAGATGAAACCGTACCCAGTAATCTTATATCTTCTATAAAGTTGCAACATCATATTTTTTTTTTTACAATTATTTTCTATGCAATGTGACAAAGTAATAAAAGAAAATGCTCAACAGTCATATAAGTAACCTAATACAAACAGGGAACTTTCAGTAATTCAAAGTGTTGTACCATCTGTGTGAGTAGAGTTCAATGTGGTATTTTTCACTTAATTTTTCTACCTCTGCAATAACTGCTTTACACCACTGGTGTAAAGCAGTTATTGTGGATCCGTTTTGGATCCACATTTTTTTCTTCTTGTCTTTTTAAAGTTACAACATTTGCGTCCTTGGAGATTTTCTTGCAAGATGCACGGGCAAGACTCAAGATTGAAATCTATTCACCAGTGATGCAGCAATTTCAGGCGTAATTTCCAAACCATATTTGTTGAGCTGAAAATATCAAGCTACATGATTTCATTCAAACACTAGCTTTACTGAATGTATTGACCTTCTGATGGTAAGCCCTTATCCACTCAGGAAAACAAAATGACAACGCCAACATATACATATCGTATGTACTTTATCAAATGTGTCAGTGATAATGGCAGTGTATTATGCTGCTTACCACCACCACCACTTCCCCCCCCAAAAAAAAAAAAATTTAATAAATAAATAAATAAATAAATAAATAAAATATCATACTCCCAGTTCCTTGAATTATCTGAGCAAATATGAAAGCGATGCAAGTCAACTGACATACCTTCTGTTCAAAGGGCACCAGCCACAGTGCGGGTCACCAACACTTCCGCCAGCAGACAGGCATTCATCGCATGTTGTCATCGTTTCGCAGGTCTGAATTGGAACCTTACTGATCTGTACACAAGAAAAACAAGAACAAACATATCAGAAGGCTTCACTATCATGAAGTTAGAAAAGATATCAAAACATCCTGAGAAATTACTCTGACATAATTGCTCTCATTTTGAAGACAACTGGGGAAAACAAATATCTGGAGTTACCATGGTGATTTTTTTTAACGCAACTGTCTGCTTAGGAAAATAATTCTATTGACCAGTGTTAGAAATTATATATTAACATTTCCCATTTGCTCGTAAGTTTTTGCCAGGCCAATTCAGCTGAAACTTTCACAGATTTATCTCAAAACATATTTCTTGATCCTATTAAAGGCAATTTACCTTTGAATTGGAAGAAGACAAGAAAGATATTTCAGTTTAAGAAGTAGAAGGAAAACCCCAGATAATTACTCTTTGGGGAAACCCAGCATAAGTATGGACTGAAAACCCAATCAATGTGTTTGCTGAGCTGTTTGGGTGGCATGAGTCCGATTTCCAACCCGGATCCACAGAGAGGAAAGATGACGAAAGTGTTACTACCCTAATCTGACCTCTACATGTATTGTGTATATTAAATGTTTAAAAATCTACTCTCCCTAATTTTTGGTCAGAATAAACATATTTGCTTTGTAACTTTCAGTTTGAGATTTAAATAGTCATTCCAGAAATGAGCTACATGTACTTTAATTGAACCATTGGGACTTATTATGACCATGCCCTTTTGCCCTCAAAAAACTTCTTATTCAAATTGTTTCCTCTACGCAGGTGGCCCTGCTTTTGTCAAAACACCTGTACAAATGTCACTGGCCACTTCTTGCATTCATTCAATAATGGGGAAAATGTTCACACTTTGCAGAACTGAAGTTGTTGCTCTGAATGTGTATGTAGTAAGTTTATACAGTCGCTCTTTTCTTACAAGGTGATGATCACTAGAATGGCCACATCCCAAGCATGCTGGTGATCTGTGACATAACACACAAGGTCTATAGGTATCCTGCTTATGGGATAACCTAAATTTCTTCCATCCATGCAAAGTCCTCTAGTCTTTCCAAAAATATTTCTAGGTCATATCTGTAGTTCAAAGGTCATGTGCCTGCCAATGAGAATAGAGGCCGTTTTAGTACAGTGTCAGCAACATTTGATGTGTTGTAGAACATAAAATAGTCATCTACATGTAATAGTCATCTACATAAAATAGTCATCTACATGTAATAGTCATCTACATGTAATAGTCATCAGGAAATCATAATTCCTGTGCCATCTTAAACAGATCAATACATGTAAAAGCCACATGTTAAGGGTTAGGCATCATCGGTCAGCTCAAACCTCAGGTTATTAATTTTGCAATACCGATTTTATCACTTCAATTTCCTATATAAATAGAATCTAATTTATCAAGTGCTTTCTAATCATACAATAATCCTTGTTCCCTTCAATTTCCACTCAATTCTGTCTTTGAACTCACAAGATTAACAAGCTGGCTTCCCCTACAGCTGAGATTGTAATCTTCTTCTAATCCTCTGATATAGATCAATGCTTTTGTCAGGTAATATTCATAATGAATCTGGCCTCCAGTCTAGTTTTGCAACAGTTACAGAATGACTGTTTAGCCTAAAAAGGGAAGTGATAGAGTAATTACAAGTTCATTGCTACATACTACAGCATGTACTTTAAGGTAGATAAATGGACATGACATAAAAGTGTGCCAGTCTGATCTCACCCAGTCCATGGCATTGTATTCCAAATGCGCGCATGTGCAACGAGCATGGTGACAAGTTTGCCTAACCTGCCTTGGGATATCATGGGATATAAGCGCTTGACGCCACATGCTAGTAAGTTCCAGAACTATACAGGACACAATTGAAATACACATGCGACTAGGCCCCAGCAGAGAGTTGAACAACTTAATGCACTTTATTGGCGCGTTTACAGTGACAACGCATTAAACACACGTTAAGAACATTCTCACACATGCCTGCAAGTCAACCATGATGCACTGCACTGGTGCATGTCAGTCCTTGAACAGATTGGGAAAATGACTGTACAAGTACATGTACATGTACTTCTATCATTTGAACAGTGTCAAGATAGGAACCAATCAACCAAAATAAGCAAACCAAAAGAAGTGAATTATACGTGTTGGGGTATGATTTGACAAAAGTAAAAAACCTAAGTAAGTTTCAGCTTTTTCAGTTTGTGTCATTTGACAAGAAAATGTTGAAAATGCACTCAGATTTTGTTGTATTCAGAGTACACAAACTGGCAATAATTTCACTTTTCTTTAAAAATCCTGAAAAATGGTCTAGAGGACAAAGCCCCCTCAACCTCCTAGATGATTAATTTTGGAAGATTTACAAACTCTCCAACATCCCCACTAACATGAAACTAGAGGTTTGGACACAATACACACTACAGGTACTTCTTTCTTTCCTTGGTGGCTACTTCTCTTCTCAAATCAGGAAAAATCTTAAGAAATCACAGGCCTGACATGTGGGTTTGATACTGTTTGATACTTTCTTCATGGGAATCAAACCAAAAAGACGTGTATTTAAAGAGAGTTGAGATTTAAAGGGAAGATAAGGGTCAGGTTGTTCCCTTTCTAAACCAGATTCCATTCTCAAAATCACTACCGGCGATATCTGGTGTTCCAGACACAAGTCCTAGACCTGACTAGAGAGGCCTGACAAATACATTGCTGAGGCATGCAAGATCTACATAACATGTTCAAATGTATGTGTCTGGAACAGATGGCAAACAACTTTCATGCTTTGCGAAGCAAAAATATCCGCTAACAAGAAACGTATGTCCAAATTATATTTTAACACTACCCATGCATGAAGCCGAATGAAACAAATTGAGATCAATTTAATTCATTCTCCTTTTCTGGTGAATATTTTTTCATTCTGTAGCATGCATCGCTGACAAGAGATGTTTCTAGGAAATTGGTATGCTGACTAGTGATAATGATAATTAATAACGATGTATAGCCTCAAGGTGTTTTACATTATTGTCACATCCTGATTATTAGGCCAATATAAATCATCCCTGAAACCATCCCAACTCTCTAAGGAGCATGTAGACCCAGCTGTTTGTAAGATGCTCATCTGTCTACTTGACACAATAACCAATTGCATGTGCATGTACATCATGTATCCTTAGTACCTCACAGGACTCCATTTATGAATACGCCTGGGTGGAGTAAAGCAATTTATGGTTAATTGTCTTACTCAGGCCAAAATAAATCATCCCTGAAACCATCCCAACTCTCTTGTTCCTAATACAATGTATATGTATCCAAATATAATAAGATTCACAATATGAAAATAAATGAAATATACGTATACATGTAAAAGCTAACAAGAACAACTATTGCACATTTAATGAAAAACTTGTGCATTCATGCACAAACAATGTATAGTCAATTATTTATGATTTTCATCTCCAGCAGTTGACATAATCATTTCCTGAATTTGAAATGATGAAATGTTTGTCTCAAATAACCTTGGCTGTATATGTAGTGTTTTATATTCTTGCTGGCACATCGGTCGAATTTGGTCAATTATAATCAACGATAATTTTCTTCTTTAATTGGTCACCAAAAATGATGCATATAAATTATTAACATTCTTTTATTAAAATGTTTTATTTTTGATACATTTTACAAGATCAGCTGGGAGTGGGACGTCTATTCCCATAGAGTTTGTTATCACCTTATTATCAATCAAATCCCAGATCAGTATTCCAGCTTCCTGACAAGCCCAACTGAACTAGCTCTAACTATTAAATGTACTTCAATAAATCCAACAGGTGCGATATGGAAAAATACCATGGGTGGGTTCGGGTAACAAATTTCATATGGTTGGGAAATGCATTTAATGGTCATGAGACCAGAATAGATGAGGAATTCCCATGGTCTGGGGTCTCAAGGGCACTTACAGTCCAGAGTGGGTTATTACTTTGAGCAGTGTACATAAAGAAATATACTGCTGTGGTTGATAAGAGATGTCACAACACACTTTTCCCATAAATATTTCCAAAATATTTTTGAAGACAGATAATGTTGTAATTCAATTTGTTTTCTTTGCACAATTAAATTCTGTACTGTTCTTTTGACGGAACAAAATTTATGAAATGAAACTATGAACATATTTACATGTATGAATAAATATACTAAAAACATCGATCACCAGGTGTTTTCTCATGTACACGTACTTTAAAAAAAATTCCTTTTGCCTACTTTATTTCACATTTGTACGAGTTGAAGAATGGATAATTCAACCCCCTCATGAATTTCCATATACTCTCATTTGGATTGATCCAATTCATTCTGACCCTCTTTCTAAATTGAAGAGAAACAAACCACTGCAGACATGATTGCCTTTTGATGAGACCCCAGTATCTCTCACATTCCCATTGTTTGTAGGGTGAATCACATCATTGATGACTTTGACCTAATACATGTAGTATGTCATGACTATTCATACCCTGTGACCTCATCATCAACACAGGTATTTTTCCCACCATTCAGCCAGCCAGACAAATGTATGTATGTACAGTGTACACATCTAGTGTACATGTACCAACCTGTGTTAAATGGGCTTAAACAGCAGGTGTTCCGCACCAGTGGGATTTCTCTATACTCCCATCCCAAAGGTTTCTTTCATTCCCATTGCCTGGAACCAAAATGAAAGAAGTTCTTTTCCCTTTTTGTATCAATGGTGAGAAGAAAGGGGTTTAAGGAAAGGCTGTACTTTTTGATATATGAGTCATCACAGATATTTGAATTGATTTTTTTTTATTTTGGCGCTGAAAGGCATAAAGTTAAAAATTATTGCAAAATTCAGTCATGCTTAAGTAGCAGTTAAAAGCTTACAAATTGAATATGGCTCGTCCCTATTATGTGTATACTGTACTTGCTACAGTAACATGTACATGTTTTTTTTTTTTACATTTTTGATATACATGTACATGGTTTTCCTCATATATTTTGACAATCATGTACTTAAAATGTGTAAATAGTGCAGTCATACAATTATTATTTTTTAAACTCCTGATTGAATCTAAATACATGTAAGAAACTTTTAAAAATTTAGATTTTGTATGTGGCTTTTAGCAAGAAAAAAGTGACAATGTTGGAACAGTCAAACATTGATTACGGTAAATTTGCATAATAGAGTCAAAATATCTTGACTAGGGTAATTTTTTGGAGAAATATTTCTCACAAATCTGGTAGTTCTGTCTTCATGCATGTCATGTACACCTCAGCAAAGCAAGCCAACCTTTTTTCCATTACAGTACGTACACCAACTACTTAATTTTAACCCATTATTTCCTGTGTGTATGATCATTGACCAAGGATATGTCCCTCAAATCAAGGGATTATTTATGGCAGGTTTTATCAATCATGTCACACCTGTATGATGGTTGTTGAACATAAAATGTACAAGTGAACTGTAACATTTTATGGGCCATGGTGATCTCTGCAAGTGCCTCATAACATCCCAATAGATAATGTATACACATGTAATATACCAACCATCGATTTGTTTAATGTCACCACCTGCATACTGCATGAAAATCAAGACATGTAGAAACCGACTTTCAGTGCAATGAGTGCCCCAGTTCTGAAGAAATTGTTGAGATTAAATATTTCTGACCTAAAAATCTAATCCACACATCAGAAAACATAAGAGTATTTGCTTGTGAAAAAATAATTTTAATAATAATAATAATAATACATTTTTCTCTCTCTCCCCCTTTCTATAAGGGATCGTTTTGAACAAGACAATCAATGTTTATACTTAATGTATACATACATGTACGTCATACCTCAATACTTACAGATGTTGCCAGTTATGTACACTGACCTGTACTACCTAACATCATGGTTCATTTTTATTGGTACATCAAATTAAATAAAATCACATTTGACATATTCTCCTCACCTTTGTCTCAGTCATGAAGTAGATGTAATTTCTATCCTTATCAAACATCAGCCCATTCTGGATGACTGGACTACCCTCTACGATAGGAAGCTCTTCATAAAGTTGGGCTTCAGTCAGAGATTGTACACGGAGCTGGATTTACAAAGGGGAATTAAAATTTAAGTTTGTATAAAGGCACAGGTTTTTAACTTACATGTAGATCTACTGCTGGCAAAAGTTGAATGTACCTCAGTGCAGAAATTCAAGTGTGCATACAGTTGTACACATATGGTACATGGTATAGACTTATTTTGCACACAGGTCTTATAAACACAGCTCTCTACCAGAGGCAATGTACCACCGTACTAGGACACCAATTTCTAACCCTGTCTTGAATCAAACTTATTTGGGACTAGATTGTAGATTCACAGTTCCTCCTTGATCTGTTCCCTCACCAATCAAAGTACCCCATTTTCTAGTCCCCCATGTTTTCCTTCCCATTCTTCTTATCATCTTACCTTCTGTAGATGGCCCTGCTGATCTCCAAGAAGGAGTACAGTAGCATCAAAATGAGGTGTAGCTGCAATGGCTGTGACGGGATTTCTACTGGAATAGATTGACTGTGCCTCTATTGGTAATTTTAATCCACCAAGAGGTGTGTTGACATCTGTCTGGTGACAATAGTTTGAGCCAGTTGCATTTATTTCAATAATCTACATGTACAAATTTTGAAAGAAAACAAAATGTTAAAGATGTATCTCCAGTGTTTTTATGACAATTTCCAACAATTTTCCTTTTAATCCACAAAGAGGTGTGTTGACATATGTCTAGTGATATTTATTCCATAAATCTACATTCCCACTCTTGATCTTGTTGGCCCCTCAGTATCTGCCTGATTATCAGGTCATGAAAATAACAATTCATCTTGGGCGATAACACGATAATATTGAATATCGCAATACCTTTTTTATTCCATTACGATATCGAGAAACTTTTTAAGTTATCGAGATATTGGCAAATTGTGATTAAAAATATATATATAGTGATTAAATTTAAAAAAATGAATCAAGTCAAATTCCATGGAAACTAAATTAGGACAGTCTTTTCAGCTTTTGGAAGTGAGAAACAAAAGCGAACTACTTCATAAGTACATACGATTTTAAGATTTATTGTAGAAGTGGACATACATGTACCTATGGTTATCGGCGTTAAAGCAATCATGCATGAATGAAAAAATAATCGCGATATTATCAAAAATCACAATATATGTTTGTCGATATATTGTGGATGAAAAAAAATTGATATCGCCCAAGCTCAATAACAATTCCTGGAAAAAATCTTTAAAAACAACCCAGGTGTACAAATGTGTGACAAATGGTAGGATTGGTTAGTGAAATATGGAAACATGTCTTACCACGATTGGTGATGCAGTGCAATCTGATGTTCCTAACCAGTCAATCTCTGTTTTATCTGTCCCTTTACTGGCACAATCACTTACTCTTGCCAAAAAACCATCATTAATTGTCCTTATTGGATACATACAAACAATTGATTTCTCTATGGAAGGGTCTTGAGAGAATGTCACAAATAATACATCATCATCTTGTGGGACACCAGCATCATATAAAGCAGTTCCCACTTTTGAGACATAAGCTGACTTTGCTAGATTGTAATTAACACTGTTGGAATCATTACAAATGAGTGGAAGTTCAATGTATGAATATATTTCTTCTAAGTTTTCCTGTTGACATAAGCGGACAATTTTGGTGTAAAGTGGCGAGCCATTTTTTCGGAAATCTTCAAGCTGAGTTGCAATAAAGTAACTAAATTGTCCACTAGAAAACCCATACATGTAGTTAATGTCAAAATAATTGTCAACTGCCGTTTCATCAAAGGTGTTCTGGGGAATATGTTTATTAGCGATTGGATAAAATGTACTATGGCCAGTGGAGCTGTCAAGCACTCGCTTAGACACTGTGGGCACATCTCTCAGCCATTCTGCACGTGATGCAGCTGTATATAGCAGATTTCCATTCCCACTTGGTCCTGGAGCAATGAATGCTACATTTGTGCCCTCTTCTGTGTTGGTTACCACCTCGCGTGATGGCTCCTCAACTAAGCTCAAATCATTCAATCTCTGCACCTGACAGATACCCTGATAGACGCTTCCACATGTGATTAACTGGTTGCTGTCCGCATTAACAATTAAAACTTTGTTGAAGTTATCTGTGGATTCTTTCACTTCAGTGCATGATCTTGGTGGTGGTGGACATTTTTTATTGTCCTCAACAGGCCCAGTGATGTTTTCCAATTCTATTTGTAAATTGCTGGAAAGTTTATACAGTCTGTTTACAGATCCTACATAAATGCTACCTGTTGATTCATCTAGGACCATACGTTGTAGGGGCACCAGGCCATTGTCTGGGTTATCTGTCACTTCAAACTGTTCATAAGATACTGCAGCAATTGGTATGACAGCAACGAGTTGAAGAAGAAGAACCAGGAAGGTGGAATTCATATTCGATTGTTTATGGCACAGATACCTCCTTAATAACCCGGCAGCCATGATGTCAAAGATTAATACTAGCAATCATGTGGAAGATTCTTAGTAGTTACACAGATGATTCTGAAATTAAAGATATAAAAAAGTAATTAAGTACACTGATTTTGAAATCCAACACAAAATAATATCCAAATATTGAAAACATTTGGGAATTTAAGTTCTAAAAGTAGTCATATCATTTAGCAATTAGAATGTGAATCCAAATGTTCATACAACCATATACAGCCCTCTTCCATGATCCATCCTTGATTCAAACCACTCTGATATACATGTACATTGAGTCTACATGTGAACAGCAACGTACATGCACATAACACTGAACAAATACAACATGTGTTCTGTTGAACAAATGAAAAGAATGTACATTGTACATTGAAGCCTTGGACCTCAGAATCAGTCAATCAAACAAACAAGCATTCAAATGTGACACACCTACAGGTAAATATGACTTGCTCATAATAATAACTTTTGGTATGCATAGAATGTGGAAGGAAAAGTTGATAATGGACCCTGTACATTGCAGAAATTACAATTATGAGCTGATCAACTTAACTTAAAGCTGAACATGTACAATACATTTTAAGTTTAAAAGTTTTCATACAAAATTCATAATGATATGGTTAGGTGCCAAACTGTGTTTGTATCGATTTTAAGTGAATTGGTCCAAACATTTCTGACAAAAGTGCAAAAGTTATGCAGAATTATTTGTGGCATTTTGATCATATGCCATCATATCTATGGAAAATATAATGTGACTAGTTTTATACAAAACAATAGCACTTCAGACAGAAAGATGTCAAGGGATGTTTGATACCATTCACCAAGTACAAAGTTTTATGCAAAACTTTGATAATTCATTTCTTTTTAAGATCACCAATATTAAGTGTAAATGAGTACATTCTTGTATATGCCAGGATGTACACACGTGTACACATATAAGATTCAATAGTCAGGCTATGGCAGAGTGTCAAAATGTTTGATAAATTGTTACACAGATTACTGTTTTTCTAGGACACCTATAGTAGGTGGTTACACATTAAATCACTTCCTTCCTTAGCGACTAAACACTGGCTTCCCCTGCTCACCAGTCTATCATTTTTAAACTGTGTACCATATTGTTACAAAATCTATGCGTAAAAATATAAATTACAACAAGGTAACATTGTTCATCCTGGTTACACTATTGAGGTTATTTATTTTGTTTTTTAATTTTTAGACTTGATCACATAGGTTTCCAAGTTTACTCACTGACAAGCAAACAGACGTATTGATCATAATATCAACATGATTATGATTTACAAATCATGCTTCAAATCCTACAATTCTATCATGATGTACATCAAACGTTTTGGATAGTTTATTAAAGCAACGTTTCCTAGCATTATGCACAGTATTTTCAATCGCTGAACCGCAGTTTAACAGAAATTTTGGTTCCATACAAAAAAATTCCACAAGCCAGCTCAATCAAACATAATCACAAACTCATAAAATATCCAGGAGGTTATGCAAACTACTAAGTATTGAAGAGTGAAGGACCAACGATTCAATCACATGAAATTAATGAAAACCACCCACATGGTGAGAGACTACCTGGGTTGGAGTCTTCTGGATAAGTGAATATCCAACCAGTCAATGCCAATTCAATTCTTTTGATAAACCTTATTCAACTCCCCCAGATTTGACCTGTAGTCAACTGCATGTCACAAACGACCAATCAACTACGTGAACAAATGTACAAAGCTTTTTTAGTTCTTGACAAAAGGGAAGTTCATTGTGAATTTTCGTAAACCCATTGGGACATAGAGATCTATCAAAAATACTTCCAGCTGGAAAGCAAGCACAATTGTTCAATCAAATGCATCCGGAAACTGGTGTAGTGATTGTGAAAACTCTGTTAAATTTAACTGAAAGACTGTATAAGTGGTTCCTGTGTGGTTTAAGTTAGCTCTTCAGAGAGGGGTCAATCTTTGGTTACTGACCACTATTCAAACATTTTAAATACCAAAAGAATGCAATGGTTTGTCACAAATCATAAATCATTTTGTGTCAATAAAAATTCTTTTTTGTACAATTTCTGGAAACCTTTTTTAATGTTACAAATTTCACACAAGTTGAATTTGAGTAACAGTTCTAACACTAACAGGCAGAGTTCATTCCCATGGGTGTTGAACATGATGTTGTAGTACCAAGGTTTTACAAGTTTTAATTACGTATCGCCATTGTTTTTTTGCTTGATTCTGAACTTACTTAACTTTTCTTTTTCATCGGAACATTGCTGTAAATTATATATTTCACAATATATTCATTAAATACACAGTTTTACAGTGTCTTTATGATAGGTCCCCAATGTTTATGGTGTTGAATTACTAATCTTGGTTGATTCATATCTGTCACTAGCAATTTGGTAGACAAGTTACACAATTCTTATCTGATTTATGGAGGCTAAAAATGTACATCAATGATAAGGCATGTGTAATTTGATGTAATTCCCAATTTCCTTTTCTTGTATAAATAATAGTAATGCAGGGTTCCGGTGCTTTGAAACAAAACAAAGTAAACTAGTGGGACATTGACCTGTAACACTCTATAGCCGAGATTTGAGGGGTATTATTTTAACATCAAAACCTCCTGTGACGGCTGATTTAGATAGTATAGGGATGTTGGGTTTGGTAAGAGAAAACACCATGTTAGTGGGTTTAATGCAGATCACAAAAGATGTAATGTGTGGTAGCAACAACTGTGATTAATAACCTCCAAAAGGTTTTAGACAGTTGTAATGTTCAATTGCTCATTTTTATTTTTTTTTGTACAGTTGTAGGTGCTTGCAATTGTTTGCAAAACTACTTAAAACTTACAGATTTATGTTTTTTATTTTTAAGAAACTGCCATCTGGTAACTTTTTGACATTTGACATACATGTAATTCCTTTTTTCTCTACGATGAAAGCACTTGAGAAGGGATTCTTTCTTAGGATGATTGATACACAAGTAACCTTTTAAGAAAATAATTCACTGATTTGATAAACTCATAATTACCAATAGGATATCAACGTTGAGAGAGAAAAGGAAACCCGTGTTTGATTCCCATCATTGGTACATCACCCAGTCACACCTCAATAAGCACACAGCAAAGTAACCCTTGAGCCATAACCTTCCACAGTATTACTTTTTGGAGATCATTTGTGCCTGGGAAATTACTTAACCTTTATGGTGGAGTGTGTATGGCTTATGTTACTAACTCAGATTATTAACATACTGGACTAATTTTTACCATGCATTCATCCAGAGATATTAAATATGACATCTCCGGAAATATACACCACAGAACTAAATCACTGTAATAAATCGTACCTTTCAATGCATCAAAAACCTTTCAAAATATCTTGAATGGTTTTTGTTGACCCAGTCACTTCTCCCAAGTATAAATATGTTAAATTATTTTGTGCATTTTTCTGTCAATGACGAGTTCTGATAATTGGAATCACAAATTTAATTATGTCTTTGGACTGCTTGATTGCAACAGTCCAGTCTATCTGTTACGAAAGTACATGCCCATTGTGTAACTGAAAATTCTTTGTTGTGGATTATACTGGCATGAAGGAAGGCCCTACTCAATAATTATATAGTCAATGGAATATAATAAAATACAGTACAGAGATGGGACTTTTTCCTCTTTTAAATTTCAAAGAAATGCATTTTGATGCAACTTGAATTGTAAATCTGATTTATACAAATGTACATGTAGATTGAGAGCTACACATACCTGTACATGTAGAGTGATATCAAACTAAAGAGTTTCTTAAGGAGTGACAAACAAGCCCTTTAAATTTGTATACCATAAGATTGCTCAAGTACATCAAGTTCACACTTACATGTACAGCTGTCCCAATAAGAAAACAAATACTGGATTGTCTCATTTAACCCTAACCTTCCCAAATCCTCCAAAATCCTCTGCTAAAGTGAAGGATTTTGAAGGAGTGAGGTTACATGCTACGTGCTCTTTGCTAAAGTGAAGGATTTTGGAGGATTGAGGTTATTAGGCATACTTGCCTTTCCATGGAACATGTACATCCATGTTTGTTGTAGTGATTGCAAGGTCAGTGCTTGCGTCAGTGGGCACTGTTTATTGCTCCATGCATGCAGGGAGGGTCCCTGGCCATGTACATGTTTCACAGATTAGAAACACATGTGTGCATGCATGTCATGTGCTAGTCTTGTGCAAGACCGTTATTATGCGGATCCTAGTTACACGATCCCGCGCCAGTCGTAAATCACCCACCGTAGTTGGCGCTATACAATTTTCAGGATTAGGGCCGCTAATAACGGTCTTGTCCATTTTGCAAGTTTTACCTGAAACATTCCGAAGACATTCCAAGCGTGCCACTGTGTGAGCGTAATTAGCATAATTTATCGCTCTGTCTGCAGGCAAGGGCTCTGTATGGTATCTGTACGTCTTTTGTATGCAACTGGTACATACAATGGCTAAACGCAAGTCTAGTCGTCGAGTTAGTATAGTATAGCTGATTGAAAATCCAACGAAGTGGAGGAAGCTATTGAATTTGAATATTGATTTCGCTGAAAAAAATTTATTGAGAAGCTGAAAAGTCAACAAATTACTGCTCTTTGGCAATTCGCACAGGGTAATGATTTATTTATCTATTTAACCACCTAAAGTCCAGCGGATTAGTGGAAATTTCGTGCACTTTGTGGTAAAAGCATGAAACTTGGTACACATGTACTTTATACCAAAACATGAAATTTTAGATATAGTGCCATCTCTGATTTGGCCTGTGGTGGCCTTGGCGGCCATCTTTCAAAATGGCCGCCATTTCTGATATTAAACTGCATAACTCGGAAGGTAAGAGGTCTAGAATCTTCATTCCAGTGGCTATGTATATGTTTGCCGAGTCCAGCAGTTCAAAAAAAGCATTATTGAGTGTGTCAGACTAGTATTAGGTCTACCATTTTCAAAATGGCGTCCTTATTTTTCAAAATAGTTGTCTTCAACGGCCAAAAATTCCATATCTAAAGAACTCAACGGCATAGAGCCTTCATTCTGGTGACAAATTATAGGTTTTTAGGATCAAAGACTTGAATAAAGACAACTTCAAAGTTGTTAGACAAGCAGAAATACAATTTTGCTACTCTGCACATATAGTGGATATCACAATATCGCTCACCTGTTTTAAATGAGCAAAATTAAAAGCAAAAAAACAATCTTGGAAATCCGTCACACTAGCAAGAGCCTCCACATTTGCACAGGGCTGTGCATGTCAGTGCGGCTTTCATGCACTTGCAATTTGCTCGACATCCCTTGGTGCAACCACAACGCAAAAGTTCTCTGCACACCTTGCTTGCCTCAGGACGGTTGCTCCAAAAAACTTCCCACTTTCTTCCCTCGATACATGTCCAGCCCCACCCTTCGGGTGGAGGAAGCACCATATGTGGCTCAAGGGCCTGGCTCCAACAATGTCCAGCTTGATATGCAGCTCTCCTCAGATGCTGGAGAAGAGCACCTTGTGTTGGTGGAATGTTGTTAACGTCCCGGCCTTTCCTTGAAAACAGGTCTACCCTGGCCTCATTAACATTGCTTCTGGTACTTGTTTTGTCATATAGGAGAGTGACAAATCTCTCCAGTGTGCCCAAAGATGCATCTACGTCTAACAGTTGTGGTTGCCTCATCAGCGCATTAAACTCTCCAGTGACTTCTGGATATACACTCCATGTGTCCCAGGCTGTCCTCTTCCCCCTTCCAGCAAAACAGGACACAGTATCACATCCAGTGAAGGCATGAAACATCGGAAGCGCAAGGCACTTATCTCGACCGATGGCAGCATAGATCCTGTGTGCAGCAACCATTCGAAAATGTTTACCTGTGCCAAAGGCTACCCACAACTCAGATAATGATGCAAAGAGCTGTGCAAAGACATACACAGCCAGCACAACAACATCGCTGTCAACTGTGCGGATGATAATTTTGTTGTAGTGTTTGACTGCATCAGCGATGTGAACCATTATGCGGACTGTCTGCTTCCTCGTGTGAACAAGGGGCTAGTCCTTCGGTGCATCTTGGCTGCCTGCAAACAACATCATCATTCAGCGTGCTGATGATTTGCTTGTCTGTTGGTATGGTTACAACTTCCCTACTTAGAAATGCAAACAACTCTTTCTTGTTTTCGGCAAGCCTCAAAAACTCCCCAGTTTTTAGGAACTGCATTTTTTGGATCTACCCGACGACGGACCCCCTTACCTCTCTTTTCTCTTGTTTGCTCTTTCAAAGTGTCCGGCCTGTAGTCATCCCAAATGACATCTACTCTTTGCGCTTTGTCCAGATGTGACTTTACGTACGGGAGGAATACATCCTGGGCATATTCCTTAAAGGTATGTGCTGGTCCAGGCTTCAACATATTTACAATAGCAGGTCCATCTAAGATGATCACGTCACCAACTGGACTTGATTCCTCTTCCTCTTCCTCTTTCACTGCTTCTTCGAGGCATCGAACAATGTCAGATTTGGTGCCAAGTCTAAGCTTTCCCCTGTCTGACAGTGATGGTGGGCATGTTTGATTCTCGTGAGAAAAAAATTCCTCATGATTGCCATCACGAACTTGGCAAGCAACGTATAGTCTTGAGAAGAGATTCCGATCACTTTTCACTGCTGACATGAGCTCCTGAGCTTTTGTCTTTTTACGCATTTGTGGCGAACTGAAAAGACGAAGCATATTTTTCTTTATGGTATCATCTAATGGCTTTGTCCTGTCGATAAGGCGTTCTGTCACGAAAGTGTTGTACTGTTTGCAACCAACCTCCTCGATCTTATACAGAGTGTCCACGACAGTCTTATCTGCGATGTCCCTTGTGTCCAGAACAAGCAGGTCGCCACTGGTTTCGAAAAAGGGATTACCATACCCATCAAGTGTAGATTTCAACAACTTGACGTCGTGAACGAAGGACGTCTGTACACCCGGCCGTTGCTCGTGGTGGCGTATGTCAGGTGTGGACTGTGCATGATCATGGGACGCTTGAAGTCATTGAGGAGACGTGCCATCTCTGGTCCACAGACCATCCACCTCTGGAGAGCAGCTGGGGACTCTGTCAGGCCAACAGCTCCACCGTCATCTTTAACAACTGCATTGTTTTGCTCGTGGGCTTGGTCAATAGCCAGTCTTGAGAAAGAGTGGTTGGTCTTTTTGACTGTGAAATGTCCCTTTAGAAACTCTGTATAGATGCGGGGATGCAAGTGAGATAGGGCCACCATGTCACGGATGAGAACTGAAATCCACCTTGCATAGTGGAATTGGTCAAGTGCAAAAAACCAGTGCACAAGCTTTGTCAGTGAATGCACATAAAGCTGGAAGTCGCCCGTCCGGATAGATCGCACAAACACGAGTAGGGTAAGCTGTAGCTGAAGAACAGTAAACCAGAACTTGAACATTGGCTGACTTTCCTGTTGTAATTTGCACCAATCTTCCAGGCTTTTGGTATCACTGTCTTGCTCTGCAGACTTAACATACTCTTTGTGTGCCTCTTCCAAGGCTTGGTACAGGACACAAGCTGTCACCTGATGGGCACGTCTTGTGCGGGTGATATGGGCTGCTTTCAGGAAGGAGTCTGCCGTGCCAGATGTTGCAACCCCTGCAGCAACCAGCGCTGCTGTCCAACCACTGCTTTGAAGATTTCCTAGTGTCTTCAAAGCAGCTAGTTCAATGTGGAGTCCACCAAACATGATTACAAACTTTGACTCTCCGTAGGCCGAGGGCCACTTCCACTGGATTTGTTGTGCAATGGCGAAAAGCGGTTGATCTACCTCAATGACTGGCGGTTGTCCTGGGTTTGTGAGCTCAGTGACTTTCTTGACAACATCCATAGAGTGTCGTATCATGGCAACTGTTGCTGCATCTTCTTGAAACAGTGGCAACAAACATGATATGGCAGTGGATGTCCGTGTTGCACTGCTTGGCTCCTCGAGACTGTGAAAATGGCGGATGCTGTGATCCAGAGATACTGATAATATCTACAAGTAGGCCTACGTCCGTGCCTATATGAAAGTGATTGACCCTTATAACCTATTTGTCACCAGAACGAACGAATGCCGTTGCATGAGTTCTTTATAGATATGGGATTTTTGGCTGTAAGACTGCCATTTTGAAAAATAAGGACGCCATTTTGAAAATGGCGGACCTTAAACAGTCCGACACACTCAATAATGCTTTTTTTGAACTGTTGGACTCGGCAAACATATACATAGCCACTGTAATGAAGATTCTAGGCCTCTCACCTTCCGAGTTATGTAGTTTTATATCAGAAATGGCGGCCATTTTGAAAAATGGCCGCCAAGGCCACTACAGGCCAAATCAGAGATGGCACTATATCTAAAATTTCATGTTTTGGTATAAGGTACATGTGTGCCAAGTTTCATGCTTTTACCACAAAGTGCACGAACCTGTCAAATTATAGCACTTATCCGCTGGACTAACCGGGTTCGGGAGCTTACCTTACTGCAGTTAGTGGAAAGATAATGCTTTGCCTGTGGATTGTGTGTCCACGGAAGTCATCATCATGATCACGTATCGAAATGGAATTGGTAATGCCTATTGGTAGGTAAAGTTTTTTAAATATTAAATTAGGCCTATATTTTGTGAAAAATTACTGGGGCCTATAGGTCCTAGCTAAAAAGACGATGACCCAGAAAGAATGTTGTATCCGACCGGCACTTTTTAAGGGTTTTTTGGAATTTTTTTACAACCACGAACCAGTTAAAAAATTAGTCTACTGATTTTTTGGGGTACAGAAAGCGAAAACTTTCTTTAAAAACCACTCTTATGATGGTTTTCGGACTTTATTTCCCTTCTAAAAAAATCCTCTCCTTCAGAAAATAGGATGCTATTTTTCATGAAATAATAAAGGATTAGAATGTCATATCCGACCGCAATTTTTTAAGGGTGTTTTGGATTTTCTTTTTTACAACCACTATTGTACTAACCAAATAATAAAAATGATTCCATCGATTTTTGGTGGTACAGAAAGTGAAAACTATCTTTAAAATCCACTTTTATGATGGTTTTCGGACTTGATTTCCCTTCTAAAACAATCCTCCCCTTCAGAAAATAGAAGGATCCTATTATATATAGATTGGGGCAAAATTAAATCAAATCGATCCTATTATAATGTAGTTGCCACTGCGCATGTACAATGACTGTGTTGGTCACTTATGGGGGAGTTGACAAGATCAGACTGACATGACTGAGGAAGTTATCGAATACCAAAAATGCTGGATTTTTCATGAAATAAATATCTTGGAATAATTTGAAGTATATGACCATCATCATCCATATGTTCTCCACTTTGCTGGGTAGGTAAGATTGCATTATTGGTTATATTGAATGATAAAAAGTGGCGGTCGGATACGACATTCTATCTATGTACCCTCTGCTGACATGTAATAAATGTTTAAATGTTTAAATGGTACTTCTCCTAATTACTTGTCTTCTAAATTTATATTTACTCATTCTGTACATAATTATTCAACTAGAGGTCAGATTTCAAATTCCCTTATTATTCCACAGTGTAACTCAAATTCTGGTAGACGTATGTTCACTAGTAGATCTTCCAAAATATGGAACAACTTACCACAAGATATTCGTATTAATTATCAGACCATGTCATTAAACCAGTTTAGGAATAACGCTCTTACACTTTTACACTAAAATTACATGTCATCCATTGTTATTTATATTGTTATGTATGTACCAGTAGTTTGTATTATGTTATGGTTAAATTGTTTTGCCACCTACATGTACATGTACATGTATTTTGTGTATGTATAATTATATTCATTACTGTAAACATTGTACTTATGTCAGGGCCACCTTGGAAAGCAGTGTTTTTCACTGAATGGTGCTACCCTGAATAAAGAAAGCTGAAATAATAAATAATATCTAAAGGTTCTCATTGTATTGTTCATTGTCGGCCTATTTTGAATGAAATATTCTGTGACTGTTTTTATTGCTAAGTTTACTTTGTGAATACCAAATAGGAATGCCTATACTTAAAACTAACAATTGGCATTTTATGACTGACCACTGTCCACTGCTTCTTCCACCCATATTTTATGCCCTATTTACATACATGTAGATGAATCCATTAATAATCATATACTAGCCTCTTATCAATATCAACTTCTCATCAGCTTCAGCTAATTAATTCCAATAATGTGCCAGTGAACCAGAATTTAACCATTCATTATAGACACATAGTGTTAATCCTTATGATGTTTTGTTTGTTTTATGTTCGTTTGTTGTTCGTTTGTTATGCAGTCATAAAAAGTGTTTGAATGGTTCTTCACTTCACTTACTTCACTTTGATGATTAAAACAAATTATGTACTTAGCTTCCCTACCCACAGTGCTTTCTCACCTCGTTTTTGTTGGATATTCTCCATTAATTTAATTTTATTGTCATGATAATATTTCATCTTTTGTCAAAATTAACAGGGGCCATTCATCAAGTGAGAGCTCCATATTCTGGAGGTGTGTTATGGACAGCTTGGAGAATTGCATTCCATTTTGAAAGCAAGTACATGCGTTGTTGCGTTAAGTCACTGGAGGACGATTGCTGAAAGCTTGGGCCTGAGGAACTATGGGTCGAACGCTCTAACATCAAGTATGTTGTTATCAAGGCGACTATAAAAAAAATTTGAAGGCGTCTTTAAATGGATTGCCCAGGAGATACGGTCATACATCAAGAATGTCAGTGAATGCGCTCTTTATTTTGACATCTTCTTTCAAAGGAGTTACACTCATTCTTTGATATGTATCATACAACACAGAAGTGCATGTAAAAAGAAGTTATCTGCAGCTTTGCACAAGAAGACCTGGATATTTGGTGTTTTGTTTGCTGTGGTCTCCATACTGTGGTATTGGTAGGTCACCCAACAGATTGTGGGAGGGCAGGCTGGGATGGCACCCAAAATGTGACACTCATTATTTACTATCATAGCACAGAGCTGGTTTGAAAACTTGCAATGGAATGAATGGTCATCAAGAACAGTTTTCCATCAAGAAGCGACAGTGACACAGTTAATACTATAATAAAAACACAACTGCTGTGACGTTTGTGCCCAAACGTGTGCTTGTGATGGAAGCACATGCTCTGCTAAGTCATATGCCAACCAGCAGACACAGGATACATTGCTGCATGGACTGTGTACAGCATCAGTTGAATGACAAGTTGTGACTGTCTCCCAGAGTAATGTATCCAAACTTAAGGGCCATCTACAAGGGTACAAGAATTATTGAGCGACAGCCTATCTAACTTCACAATAACGGAAATAGTAAATGAATGTCATATTGGTATTCCATTCAATTAGTTTTTGAACCGATATGCTTTAGCATGTAAGGAAATCACATTGGAAGCATTTGAACATTGTGAAAGACAATATCTACATGTATCTGAATTTGTTAGAGTTGGAATCTAACACCACTTTAGAAATTTATGTACATTTATGTACATGTACATTGCTTTGTGAAAACTTACTGGTTTATCAGCACAATTAATTTCATTTTGTTTTGAAGGCATGAATTAAAATGTCCAAAGTTGTATAAATGATGAAAGCAACCTTTTTTGTTTTGTTTGTTTGTTTTTTATTGTTTCTGGAAACCGTGGAATACCCTCTTTGGGGGTGGTGTTATTCTTTAATAGAAGTGTTCAATAGTATTAAATTTGTGACAATTATTCTTGTACAATAAAACACCACTGCAACAGTCCTTGGTATGGCAAACATTCAGTTACAACCATTTAATTTGTTTCCCAATTTTGTTAGATACAATTGACATTATACATGTAGTTCACAAAAGGCCCAGTACACTGAATTTTGTGGATCCCATGATAGTTTTTATAGCTTGAGGGTATAGTTACAGTGGTGTCATATAAATACTGTTTACATGTGTGCTTTTACTAACAAAAAGCATTCATGTAATAATGTACTAGAAATAAACATGTCGACTACATGAAGTTGGTTTAAAATGTAATAATCATGATTTATTTCATTTAAAATTGGAGTGTCGTGGCCGAGCGGTCTAGCTTACCGGACTCAAGTTCTGGTGTTAGTAGCAGAATGTGGGTTCGAAACCCGGCCGTGACACTTGTGTCCTTGAGCAAGACACTTAACCATAATTGCTTCTCTCCACCCAGGGGTTAAATGGGTACCTGTGAAGGCAGAGTTGGTTGATTAGCCTTATATGCGCTGTAATGGCAGCAATTGAGCTGTATACTCCCCAGGGAGCTGAGATGGTTTCAGGAATGATTTATGAGCCTTATGAGCAGGGGTAATAATATAATGCGCCTTGAGCACCACTCAGTTGGTGGATACGTGCGCTATATAAGTCCACACATTATTATTATTATTATTATTATTATAATGATGAAAGCTCTTTTTGTATTTCATGTTTAACATACAAACAGCATGCATCGATTAAAAAACAATAATTGGCCCAAAAGTTCAGTGTACATTTACTAAGGACTCTAACACTAAAATATAACACCATTGAGTTTTAAATAAATTAAATTGTATTGTTACCAGAAAATATGTCAGATAGAGTAAATTCTGAGAATGTTTTGTACTATTACCATCTTATAAGCAAGTATGCATTTAGATAATAATTCATTGAGTTCGTTTTGTTTTTGTTTATTACCAATCATCCCCTTTTTTAACCCTAACCCCCAGGCCCTTTTAGGTAGGATGCATCCTCAATCACACAAAATGCTACAAAATGTCTTCGTAACATTTGGAAGGTTCCTGAATACTCCAAAATTACCCAATATATTGTGCTGTATTTCGTGTGTAGGGTGCCCTTTGCCTTTATCCCTTTATTATGAACAAAAATACATGTTTTTGCTTTTGTTTTTTTGTTGGTTCAGTCAACTGATATTGACACAGGTGTTTTTGCAGTCAAAGTGTCATGTCAGTTGTTGGTACATGTACCATACTGCATCACCCAAAATAGCACGGAACATATATAGCATCCTTCCTCAATCACCCAAAATGCTCCAATACCTCATACAGGATTTTGTGTGATGTGAGGTAGTGGTTAGGGTTAACGGGAACGTAAATCATTGGTTTGGGGACGGGTAAATTGTATTCCAGTCCTGTAGTTTTTAAGGGGCATATCATAAATCTAACCAGTGGAAATTTCATCACAATAGGTGCTCACGTTTTTGAGAAAACTAGTGAATAATTGTTTCAGGTTTATGTGACAGTTCAGTCAAATTGTCTGTGCTCAGCCAAACATTTTTTATAACATTTGTTTATAATTGTATAACATTTGTATCTTGACTACAAAATAAATGTCACAAGTATTTTAAATCTTTTAAGCTTTAAATACCATGTCTTATTTTTTGTTTATTATATGTTCTATGCACAGATACCATACATAGGTTGCATTGTTTTGCTTTTTGAAACGGTTTACAAAGAATCAGCTCAGTCAAATTTACCAATCGAAACATGGCACTATGGTAAATTCATTTTGTATTGGCAACTCCAGTACAGAAATTTTATAAATAAAATGCCTCAAGTATGTTACATAAAGTAACTAGTCTATCATTGTATACCCTCATACTTTTGTATAGCTACAGACAGTGGTCAAAATCAGTCAACTGACTGTTTTTGATTGTTGAACTGTGGTCACTGCAAACGGGAGAATCGTTGACTGGGTTTAAATGTCATTATCAACAATACAAGATAACGATTTTACTAGTCAAAAATTGCCAACTCATTTTGACCTGTAAATGTACTGTACATGTACACTACATGTACATACATGTACATGTACATTACTTCGTATACAAACGTAATGAGGTTTGACCAGCCGTGAACGTTAACGCTGTCAAACCTATATAAAGTACTGTACATGTACATGTACATTAGTACATTACACATACATAACAATGTAGCAAGTCACCAGGCTGGCCTGCTGATTATGCGGTGAGCTGTTGCCATTTGTGCGCTTGCGTAGTATTCTCTTAAACCGCAAGTTGAATATGCATGAAAAGGTCACATACCTCGACCATGCAAACTGCCCAAGACGTTACTCTGGACAAAAAGGTGGCGCGGCCGTTTACAGGAATAAATGGCGCCCGCAGCAGCGATTGGTTTATCAAATCACAGCGGATCGGCGCATGTACGTATAAAATCACGAGTAACGTCTTGCACCAAGACTAGTCATGTGCTTGCTTTACTCCTGAAGGATTTTGGAGGATTCAGGTTATGTGTAAGCAAATGGGCCTAGGGAGTTAGGGCTAACAAATCGTCCCACATCCCATTTCAAACTTTCCAACCAGCGGCAAAAAAGTGAAGCATATAGTAAAAGGGGGAAACATTGCAAACAAAGTGGGGGAGGGGGACAGTCATGTATGGTTAATTTAAATGCATGGTTTCCCCTGGAAATATCACTGCTTCACAAGACAACTTTTTGTACTGCATTTTTAGCACATGTACAGTGTATACGACTCTCCTTGTCTCAATTGAGTGACAGTGTGAAGGCTTCAATAATAATTTCAGCAATGTAATATGTTGTTCTACCTGAAAACTGATTGACATGTGGCACCAGCAGGGGTACTAGCCCTCCCCCTGATAACAGGATCGTCCAAATTTGTATAAAATGTTCCTACTTTCTTTCCATTTGTTGACACTCAGGATTACACTGACTGACTGTTCAACAACAATATTTTAAAAACTCAACCATTCTTTTCCGCATGTCACATTTCAAGCACACTTAGGTGTCACTGCAGCTTTTTAAACATCAGGTCCCTTTAAAATCTTCACAGACAAATTGCAAGTATTATGTGGGAGGTGACAAATATGAACATTCTGAGGCCCAAAATGCACTCACAAAGATCAAGTTTGCATCATGCAAATGCAGTAATGGATACACCCAGATGTGGGAAAGGGTGTCAGCACACCTCAGTCAAACCATGTATTGGATTGGACACAGGGCAGACAGGTTAAATTATATAAATAGGAGACTCTGGTTCAATTTCATTATGACATGTTTACTACAAAACAGTGTGGGGAAACTGGAGCTGTGCATGTTCTGACAAAATCATGTAATCAGGTGTACACACACACCTGTAAGATTATGCACTAAGTACGTGGGTGCAGTTCAAGCTTGTAAGGGGTGTGCTCTAGCCTTACCAATCATTACAATCTCATGGAGAAAGATAACACTTCCAAAAAGTTGACAAATGATGTCATCACAATAGCTTTGCTTATCACTGGGAGATAAGGGCAAGGTGGTTGCCTTGACTACAAAGGCCCTCAGTCACATTGTACAACAAATAAATAGGCCTATACAATGGAACTCATACATCAAATTTTCACTGGAGCGAAACAACTGTTTAAAAGCAAACTTCACTCCTTCACAATGAAAGTTTTCTACAAGTTATTTTAATGGTAGCTGCTTTTCTGACCTTGATGGGGATGTTGGTGATTTTCTATCCTATCCCTCATCCTATCTCTGTAACAAAGTAATAGCGTCCATATACTCTTTTGGGGTTCTTCTTGAAGGCAATGTACATGTACAACATTAGTAATATTTGCAAAACTGCTTTTACACATACATACACTGTACATTTATGTATGCTTATTTTCTTTGTATCAAGACAAACATTAAACAACCAACCTGTGAAATTTTCAGCTCAATGCAGACATTCTAATTCAAAAGTGTGAAAAAGCATTTACAGAAATCAATGTGAGCATTCAGTTGCCATCTGGTAAATATGCAAAAATTATTGTTTTCTCTTAAATGAGAACAATACTTTTTTCAGTATGATTGGGACCTTTACTAACTTCACATCAAATAAGCTTTTGAATAACAACACAGTAATTTTGTAATCGGGTACTTAACACTATTGTACCTTCCATTTACCCCCCCCCCAAAAAAAAACAAAAAAAACAACAACAAACAAACAAACAAACAAACGTTAGACATTTGGTCAGTCCCAGCCTATCCAGATTTCCTTTTCAATATGTTTACATCCCTGAAGCTTTTAAATATTTACTGTACATCACTTAATATGATGACAGATGTGGACATGCCATGCCCACAGGGTCAACACAACCTTCAAGAAAAACCAAACTGACAAAATGTTCCATTTAGTTAAAAGTAACCTGTAAAACTTTACCCTGACCTTCTTTGTTTATTTTCAATTTTATGGCTGTTGATCTTTAATGATGAACAGAATATGTGTCATAAGAGAATGCCCTTTCTTATTTTCATGGGTGCCCAGCTGTGGGAAATCTTGAAAACTTTTTGACAGTGGTGGGAAAAAGTGCTCTAAATTGGTTTGTTTGTCTAACCAGAAAGTCAGACGTGTATTTATTTATCTTGTATGGTTGCTTATAAAAGGTTGTCATACCATGGAGGGAAGAACAGGTACATGTACTAGTAGTTCAATCATTATAAAGTTACTGTTTTCAGGTTTGTTGTTTTGTTTGTGATTTTGTGTGCACCTGGAATAAAGTGCACCTGGAGTAAAGTGCAACTGGTAAGAGATCTGTCAGATTATGTGACTTCCATTTGTATTTCTGCTATATGGCGGAAGATTATTGGCCCTTAAAAGAGTACAATTACTGTTTACATACAATGTTATGTTCATAGTATTAGCCAGAGGGGTGTCTGGGTATCTTTTGGACAGCCTGTTTCAATTTTGGACACCGTATTTCATCTGTTATTTACATGTAAAAGTATTGTAAGTGAACAATTTGGACAGTCTGTTTTGAAATTTCAAGCAAATTTGGACACCCTATTTCTAAATCCTGGCTAACACCTTGTGTATGTTTCTAATATACATTGAGTGTTTTTCATAAATTTATTTTTTGGGTAGCCTTATATTTTTCAATAGATGTGTCAAATATCACCAATTGCAACTTTTACACAAATACAACCATCAGCTACATGTACACAGGTATTTGCTGAAAAATACTGCACTGACCTATTTGTGTAGTGTATGTAGCTCTGACATTTGATGGACGCATTTATAAGTCTACCCATCAGATAATGCATACTACTAGTACTACACATACATCAATTATCAACAGCCAACTTCTATTTATTCACATCATAAAATCTCAAATTATCTCACAGTACTCTGCACATTTCATTTGAACAGTTTATGTGTTAACAGGTTGGAAAACATTCCGTCATTTGTGCGCACACAATGAAAGAGTACAGTCTGTTAGTCCGAAGATGACCCACAGTTCCGAAGATGACCCACAGTTCCGTTTCTCTTTCAGCAGACATTCCTTCTCTTTGTGGGTCAAGAGGGTAATTGCCCTATCACTGATTGTGGTCACACAATAAGTCTGAGGACCAAGGAGATGAACAAACTTGTCTTAAAGGGATTCTGTAGGGCTGTGCCGGGTATCCAGATACCCGACCAAAACTGTCATTACCAGGGTTGTCACCAGACCAAATTGAGTGCCGGCTAATTTTGTCAATTGCGAGCGTAGTGAGCGGAGCGAACGGAGCGCAGCTCCTCACGGCCGGGGGTCCAGGGGCCCGCTTAAGGGCCCCTGGTGGGGTCCAGGGGCAACGCCTCGGTGGGGGTCGAGGGGGCGAAGCACCCCGAAGCTCCTGGGTTTTAGCTTTTAAGAATGGATTTGGAGGGCTCACCTTTCACATAATTTGTTGTATAATAGTATGATATTTTCATAGTATTATACAAGAATTTATGATGTGAAGGAGTGCCCTCCAATGCAATTGACAACAATGTTGGCTCAGAAAAACTGAAACTTCTGTATGGCCTACCAGGTGTCCACTTTTCGCTATTAAACTTAGATGCCTGCTTCTGTTTTTTTGATGAGGTGGTAACACTTGAGCAACCGGGGCCGTCAGGCATAGCAGCTCCGAAGTTTTGGCCCTAAACCACAGTGGCCGAAGACTCGGTAGCGTGATCAGTTCCCGGGTCAGTTGTACTCGAACACGAAGATGTGGTCGCAGAAGAATGTCTCGAATTTGCCGGCTTCTCACTTGACCCGGCTGCGGTGTCTATCACTGCCGGCCCCTTGCGTTTAGTGGTCAAGAGAAAAGCTTGTGATACTTTTCTGCGAGTGCGACATAATTATTTTGATCAAAACACTTCCAAAAAACGTTCACAAAACTTTTCATGAATGGGCGGAGGGACGACGTGAATAAGTTTCCTTTGCTGAGCACATCGCGGGAAAGCTAGACGTTCTGAGTCACGCTTAACCAACCTGAAATTTTACGCATCGACATTACGAAACACGTCGCATCATTTGCATGCGGTAGAGACTAGTGGCATTAGCTCATCGTGCAGGCGCAAACAACCAATCACAATGGGGATTCCCAGGTCTTTCCTGACGTCATAAATAAATGCTAATTAGTGTATTT
Organism: Zoroaster sp. YZ-2022; assembly: GCA_029582265.1. Classification (NCBI taxonomy): domain Eukaryota; kingdom Metazoa; phylum Echinodermata; class Asteroidea; order Forcipulatida; family Zoroasteridae; genus Zoroaster; species Zoroaster sp. YZ-2022. The sequence continues at coordinate 47,970,406 of CM055820.1, forward strand.
GTTTGTACCGCTACAAACTGAGAATTATTTTATAATATCGTACGATGTTTTAATTGATCTATAGACTAAAGTCCTCAAAATAGTGGCAAATAACTCAAAGAAATGAAGAATACATTAACTTTTTTTACTTTTATTACTGTTTAATGAAATATTCACACAATTTTTGTGCCGGTCGGTAAGACATCAATTTGCGTTTGGTGCCGGTCGGCCAGCGGGAGTGCCGGTTAGACCCGACCGGCGCCGACCGGCGTAGCTACAACCCTGGTCATTACCCGGATCCATTTTTCGGTTCCAATTACCCGTAAACGACTTTTTAAAATTCGGACTTAACATTTGAGCGGAGTGAACAGAAATCTGTCACTCTTGAACAATGTAATGTTTACACTTTTACAGACAATTATCTTTAAATTCAAGAGATTACACTCCAATAAAGCCTTTGTAGTATTTTACGGACATTTTCATCCACTTTTCTCCAACTGTTTGTGATACATTGTATCGAATCATAAGGCTGCTAAGGGCCTGGCAGTGGCTGCTTCAAACAACTTATCAAACCAGTAGCGCAGGAGGGATTGTTTGCCTAATTGTTTGCCCAATTGTTTTAATAAAAACGATACAGTAAAGAAAAGATTGATTTAAGTAGGTATCCTCTGTATTATAAAGGTCAGTTTTGTTACCAATTACAGTACATGTATTTGTACATCACCGGAGGCATGTTTTCAACAAAAATTTAACGGGTATCCGGGTTTCCGAAGTTTCCTGATTTCGGATATCCGGTTCCAAAAATATCCAAAAACACACAGCCCTAATATTCTGCCATGGTATGGGGGAACTCATGGCATGAGATACTGTAGTCGATGAATGTACTACACTTTTTGGGTAAAAGATCTGTTTTAATTTATACAACTTATGTAAAAAAATTAATACATGTAAATAAAAGATAAACAAACCTGCGAAAGCTTCACCGAGAAAATGAAAATACATTCAGATTGTCATTCCAATGAGGAATTTCTGTCTTCAGAAGACAAATAAATTTTGCAAATTAGTTCACTAATTTTACTAAAATAATCTATGAGTTTTATGTAAAACTATTTTTCAAGATTACCAATAGATTACACAGTGGCTTTTAATAAAAAAAATAAAAACTTCCTAAAATGGACTGTAATTATTCTGTTCACATACTATAGGTATGTTTATTTTGCCCATACATGTATGGATTATTGATTATGCCTGTGTATACAGGTGCAATGTAAAGTTGCACATTACTGTAGGGTATACCCATGTACACAACTACATGTATGGTAAGCTTGCGCCACAGCAATCAGTTCAGAGACTTTTAAATACATGTAGGTAGCATAAACCATTCTTTCATTTCAGACAATTCACAAGTTGGGGGTCTAAGGTCTGATTTAATCCTACTCGGGGCTGTAGATTGGATTCTTTTGAATGTTACTCCTCTTTGTCCCCAAAATAGCTTTACCGGGTAGCTACCTGGCTACCATTGCTTTCCGGTCAAAGAACCCAATACCGTCCGAGTTTTATGAAAAACCCGAGTTATTTTATTTGAGGGAGACAAGGAAAAACAAGTTTTAATACTTTTTTCCCAGGCTACATGGTATAGTAATACCATGTTCATGTACGTGATCCTTTGGAAAGACTTCTGGTGAAAACACCTTTTTTTAAAGATGTCAAAGAAGACGGTAAAAAAGAAGATACAATAAGAAGGGGGAATTGAAAACTTCGTACATTCTCTCAGTTGACATAAATTCACTGGAGATACATGTACATGTAGTAACTAATGAAAGATGACAGAGTTTTGACAACGTTTGGTTTAGACACAACCACAACCTCCCTGGGAAAATGTTCCAACAGTTTGCAAACTATTTTATGTGTTTGTAAATTTCCTATGTCTGCACACATTAATCATATAATTCTCCCTGCATTTTTGCAGGAGTTGCTGTCTGCCAAAGTCTAGACTAAAAAACAAGACAGCCGGACGACCTCCCACAAATTCATAGGGTCAGAAAATGCAGTAACCCTCCCTGGGTAGCTGAGACAAACACAGGCACCACTTGAGTCTGAATGGTGGTAATTTCTGTGATTAATCGGGTGCCAAACACAGCTCTGTTTTCACTGTAGGTTCAAACTATCCATAACATTATGTATGTATTAGAGACATGAGACATGTATGACAACATATTAGATTTCTCTTGGGAAAGGCTGTCACCATAATTATGTCACAGTTTTTGGCAGTTTCCACCTTACACGCCTTCAGTCTGCATAGAGAGAAGCTGCTTGAATCAAACATGTTTTAATACAACTATCTAATGACACTGGGGGGACACCATGCCTCATATAGACAAGCTTTTTCTCCATACACCCCATCTGAAATTAACAAATTTGTAAGAAAAATAAAAAGTGCTAGGTTTCAATTGTAGTGCCGCCAAAGGGCCCCCCTTAACCAAATCACATTGTCCCTGTGTCACCCCTATTACGTGTAAGCTCCTGCAGGCTACACCACTGCATGAAGACTCTCCCTGCACTGCACAAAACCATTAAACTCGTGTAAACTTTTGTTTCAAATACTCCAGTACATTGTAAACGCCAATAAAGTTTCAGTAAATGAATACTGCATGAAACAAACATTTAAGAAAGTAAAAGTAAATGTATGAAAGAAGTTCTCTCAGACATCTACACTGTACGTGTACTTAAACTTGTGAACAGTCCTGGTAATGCAATCATAATTTCTAACTATGATTTCATATGGTTATGAAGGGTCAGTCTAGTCTGGACCCCTGTTATTGCTTGAGAATTTTCATTATTATGATCCTACCCCCTCTGGTTGTGGCCTCCTGTGAAGGCTCTGAACAAGGACACTTTTATAATGGAGCAGTTCATTATACACCCAGCATGTAAATGTATGTTAGTACACATTGATGCCTACATGTTCATACATGTATCTTGTCACTTAAATGTACAAATACATTTACACATATTGTACTAGTATGTATTACACTGTACTGTACAAGTAATGTACACATCCATGTACAACATGCAGTGGTTCCAAATCCAAGGTTCAAGATAGCATGGAATTTCTTTGGAGGAAGGAATCTGGCATTGTGTAAAAATTTATCACCAGATTTTTTGCCATTTTACAGTGTATCCTTCTGAGAGTCTCTGTTCCCTCTTCCAATCCCTTCATCCTCCCAACACAAGAAATTGCTACTAAAACCTGTCTTTGAATTGTAAAGGCCATAGTTTTATTCTTCAACAAAGAAAATTTACAATTTAGGGACTGAACTTGACCCCTTAAGGAGACAAGGACTCTTATTCAATTATGCTGGCATCTGGAATTTGCCTTAAAGCTTCAAGGTTTTATTCACATCCAATTAGAAATAAATCATGCAGTGATGAAATGTAAAACATTCTGACTACCAAAGCATTGAGGGGGTTCTCTTAATTTCTTAGGCAAATGTTTATGTTAGTCTTCATGTACGTATACATACATACAACTTCTGAACCTGCAAGTGCAACCATAATGCTTTTGTGAAAAACAAACCAACAGGCAACATCCAGCTTATATTTCAAGAGGTACATGACAAGAGCTACAGTTACAGCAATGTGTTTATAGATATAGGTCATAAGTTAGCTGAGTTGAGGCCATAAGGTGGCCCCACTTGTTAGCACCAAGGAGAGTTTCTTTTATCTGTCTCTAAAAATATCAGTATCTGGTGAACCAAGTAGGAACTCTTGTAATTTATGACACCTGCCACAGTAGGAGACCATAAATACTTGTACAATATAGTTAACCTTGCAACTCCCCTCAAGAAGCAATTGCCTCGCCCTACTATCATTCCATCCCCCTTCAATTGGTTAAAGGTAAACAATGTCTGTTTTTGTCAGGAATACGCTATGTATTTGGCATTTGATTGCCAATATAGTGTTTAGTGACTAAGTTATATTTTATTCCCACCAGTATAAAAAGAAACCTCTATTTTAGAGGTAGTTAAAGGAAAATAAATTATACCTCACTTGATCTAGTTAACATTTCTTAGTACAAATTGCTGTACATGTAGTTTTGTAAGAATTTCACAATCATCATGTATGTAACTGTCTACAAATATTCCTGTGAGAAACAACTTTTCATTTTCAATAATATCAAGTCTCAACTTGTCTTTTCACAACTAGCCATACATTTACATTATAACTTTCCCAAGTGATAAGCCACTTTGTTACCAGGGGCTCTGGGGAAATGACCGATTAGCCAATCATAAAACCACAACCAGTCCATTTCTATTAGATTTTATACTCCCAGCAAGCCCAGCTAAGATGGTCTGGGCCAACTAGCAATGGTGAGGCCTGTATCCCCTGTGCACTACAATGCATGGGTGAACCATGGGTTAACCCTGGGTGTGTTCCCACGGTCTGCTATGGGTACACCTGATGATTAATCAAGCAGTATTTCACTGTGTGTAATGGGACAATATACATTCAATAACATTTCTTGTTGTAAAGGTGCAAGGTACAAGTGTACAGTATGCAACTATACAGTGTACACATAATAATAATAATAATGTATAGATTTATATAGCGCACGTATCCACCAACTAAGTGGCGCTCAAGGCGCATTATATTATTATCCCTGCTCATAAGGCTCATAAATCATTCCTGAAACCATCTCAGCTCCCTGGGGAGTATACAGCTCAATTGCTGCCATTTCTAGCGCATATAGAGCAAACCATCTCTGCCTTCACAGGTACCCATTTAACCCCTGGGTGGAGAGAAGCAATTATGGTTAAGTGTCTTGCTCAAGGACACAGGTGTCACGGCCGGGGCTCGAACCCACACTCTGCTGCTGGCAACACCAGAACTTGAGTTCAGTGCGCTGAACCGCGACAATCCACTTTACGTGCATTATACAACACACGGGACCTACGGCTTTACGTCCCATCCGAAGGACGAAGCAATTATGGTTAAGTACCTTGCTCAAGGACACAAGTGTCACGACCGGGGCTCGAACCCACACCCTGCTGCTGGCAACACCAGAACTTGAGTTCGGTGCGCTAGACCTTGTATATTGTACATTTTGAATACATGTAGTGTAGAATACAATAATGTTTTAATCTGGACCTCTTGGGAGACCAGTACTTTGTATTGAAAGAGATATCCTGAATAAAGATAGAATAAACAAACAAACAAACAAACAGTATTTACTGTTAGTGACTAAATTCTTTCAGTTGGTTTTTGAAATGTTTACAAACAATTGAGCTGAAGATCACACATGAATTAGTGGGGTTTTTTTTACCTTTGCCCAAACTTTATCAATTTCAAATTTAAACAGTTCCACTCACAGAGAATTGATAATTTTTATTACTGATGTTTAAAAAATAAGAGAAGTTTCCATACTTTGGAAACTTGTTTACAACTTGCAGTCATGTTTAAGTATGTCCATGATATTGAATTACATCAATTGTGTTTAATTGGTATTTCTGTATGCAAGACAATCCACACAATTACACAAACAGTAGTAATGGTATGAACTAGGAGACACCTGTGGCCTTACCTATGATTGATTGCACCCACAAATAATGACAGTATGAATCAAATGAATGATTGCTCAGATCCCATTCAGAGACATTTACTGATCTGTGTCTTTTTTCCCACGTTTGTGGTATGGTCTTGTTGCTGGGAATATGTGTAGGTAACAAAATTATGAATCAATGAGACAAGTACACTATGTATTTCATAATTTTCAATATGAGACATTACAATGGATGCACAGTCTGTACTCTAGTCTAGAATAATAAACTGATTTTCTTTGACTTTCATGTGAGAAATGTTTATAATGACGGGCAGTAATTCATTCTCATTTCCATCAAAATCTTACTTGGAACATAGCTATTTTATAGGTTGATGAAATTCAAAATTTTGCCCTACACCGACGTGTGTATAGCACAGTATACTCGGTGCATTCCGAGTGTCTGTGGGTGATAAATAATTGATTTAATTTTTGCCCTACACCAACTACAGTATTTTACTCAAGGAAAGGAAAACAAATACTTTTAACAGAAACATTTCACAAAATGTTTACAATATTTTGAAAAACTATTTAATAAAGAATGTTAAGAATTTGTATTATAAATTGTTTATATTTTGGTGTTTTTAATTGCATTTTTGACTGTACACCATGAAGGTAAATTTCATGTACATGTATGTGTACAAAAATACATGTATAAGTGTATTTTTATCAGTGTGTGATAAATAATCTCAATTCAATTTAACTTTTTAAATAAAAATACATTTGCTGTAAATTGCTCCACGGTCAAAATACCAAAAATCCAACTGAAACATTTTTAACAAAACAGGTTCTTCTATTTATACACATGGATCATGTATTAATTACAGTTTGTACAAATTGGTATTTTTTATTACACATTTGTGTTAAATAAATCATATAATTCAAATTCTAAAAAAATGAATAGTATCTGCATTTTCAAAGTGCCTTTACAGAAGATCAAAACGCTGTACAGGGGAGACAAATCAACTTCAGTTCCTGGGATCAATATCTATTTGATTCAAGGTGCTAATAATAGAATGGCTCTCAAGAGGAGGACATAATGCAGCCTGATGCACACCTGCATCAAATTCAGCCTAGCATGACTAGTTTATGATTCACACTAAAAATTATAATAATCCAACATAAATCCCTGTTGTCAACTGAAACTATCTAAATTGTACAATGTAGTATTCACAATTTCGCAGTGTCATATTAGAATCAGATTGGCTTTTCAAGATCATCCATGAAATATTATTTTGCCATGCTATCGTTTATAGGGAAATTTTTTAAGATGTCACAACATTTATGGAAAGAATGCAAGTAGGAAGTAGGCATACAGTTTGTCGTACTATAGATACATACATTGAAATTAATGTCACACACCTTTGCAACATCTTTATAAGCAATGATGACACATTTTTAAATGCATGACTATGACTTACGCATTTCGTACAGTGATGTCATAAGGTGAGACACTTACACATGAATGTAACCGAGTAAAAAATTAAAGTTGCTCATAAAGACGGCATCTTTTGAAAACTATTTGATAAAAGTCTTCTTTCCAACATTCACAATGACTCTGTTTAAAACATGTAATCTGTAAACCACAAATACATGTACATCACTACAGATGTAAAGTGTAATCACCCATAGATGCATTACCCCCATTAGCTACATGTAGATGTAGACCAACATCAGTTTTCTATGTGACATTTAACTGCAACTTTCAATTTGTCGGCAGATTACACTCAAAGTAGCCTCTCCTTCATTGCTATCAGTCTGTTCTATTCAGAATTGATTTCACAGCTAACAAGAATTTTAGAATGTCAGACCTACACAGTACAGTACATTTATTGATATCTTCAAAACAAATTTGCAGTAGCTACTTCCAGTTGCTGATTCTATTTATTCAAAGAATTTTTCTTGGGGTAGTTTTGCTATTTACAGTTAGTCTCGGACTTGATTCATACTTGTGTCTCCATTTAAATTACTCTGTATTTAAAGCCTAATCATTTTAAAGCTGCTGACGGAGATTTTATTTTGAAGAGATACAATTACCCGGTAGGCATTGTATCAAAAGCTGCGGCCTGGATGTTGTATTGAACGCCATCAGAGGCCAATATGATGTCAAATTGGATATGGGTGGTGCATGGGCGTACAATTGGAGCTAAGTATTCTTTAGCAGTGATCTAACTAACAATTGGTAAAGCATTTTTGGTTTGTGAAAATATACCATTCATTCGTTAAACCTGAGAAATGAAGAAAAACAAATAGTTTCTTTTACATTTTTGTGTTCATGCCCCCTCCCCCCCCCAAAAAAAAAATAAACAAACAAAACAAAACAAAAAACACATCACTATCACTATGAAAAAATTAAATTGATTAGATTACATTTTCCTATAGATTTGTGTGTGGACAAACGTGTAAATGCAGAGAAAAATAATCCCCCCCCCCCCTACCGCCGAAAGGCGAAGATGGACCAGAAACTGAGTTAGGATATAACACAATGACAAGGAATAAATCACCAATTTGCAAAATATTAATCACTGATTGCACAAACATTTCCTCAATTTGATATTAACATTAAATGTTTCTTTGGTGTTCCATAACATCCCACTATGCATCTTGTGATAACAGAGCACAGATTTGATTACCTACTTACACACCGAGTGTAATCCCTTGAGTATTTCAATATCAGTGTTTTTTCATCCATGGGTCACTGTAGTCCAGATTTCTGACCTCTCAAATATTTTTTTCACCATTCAATCCACTACTTAATTAGTGCAAAATTCAAATTAATATTATACCAGCTCCATTCTAGGGCCAACACACTGGACTCCTTCCATATCCTTGGCCCTAATCCCACGTACAAAAATGGATCAATTTTTTTTCTTTTTAACTTTTGATCCGCTAACTATTACAACCTAAAACTTAGTAATTAGGTAACCTTGCCCAAGCAGACACGTTTGGCATAAAAATCCATTATTCTGGGATAACTCACTTTCATGAAATATTCAAAACATTTTTTAAATTAAACAAAAATAATAACATTAAAATTTCACCAAAATTACAAATTTCTCAATAGCAAACTTCATGCCAAAAGTGTCTGCTTGGGCAAGCTTACCTAAAACACAAAATTATAGATTGTAATAATGAGTAACAGTTAGGCCTAACGTTTAGATCAAAAATGTTAAAAATCGCCCTTTTTTGTACATGTGGGGCTAGGGCCAATGATAATTGATACGGCGCCAGTCCAGTGTATTGGCCCTAGAATGGGGCTAACGTTACACCACCTGTAAAACAGTTGAAAATAACTTCTTTTTTGAAATTCAAATATCACCATTTAACAAATTTACAAGATTACGAAATTACAGTAACTAAGTAAACAAGACGGTACACCGTCCTTGTTCGTTCGTGACATTGTTGGTTACACATGTATGTGTGGGGATGTTACACGGTACACATCGGTACACGGTACGACAAGTTACTTACCTTACTCGAAGAATGTTTGAGGAATGTTCATTTCCGATTTCGTTTCACTTCACAAATACCACAACGTCGTCAGCTGTTCACTTCACTTGACATACCGTCGTCAGCTGTTTTCCGTGAGGAGATTCTTGACGTCAAATTCAAAAAACTTCTCCGTCAAATTTCAAGAAATTGAACGATAAATGTTCAACTCTAAACGTTCAAGTTCCAGTCCCATTCAACGTCTGTACAGTAAAATCGAAGCTAGTATAGTAAAAAACGTTATACGTTATAGTACAGCTAGTATAGTAGTAGTAGCACAGCTAGGCATGGCATGAGCAGCTGCAGGCGGGCAAAGTCAGACGACACAAACACAGTCAGTACATGTTATGTGTACGTTCCAGTCATTACGTATTGTGTACAGTGCATTCAATAATAGTGGTCGGATGTGGTTGAGTCCAATGTGCGACGCGAAGAACGGCACACAGTCACTTTTTCGAGGAATTGATCGGAAAAGTTTGTCGTCAAAAAAGTGTGGTGGTCATGAAAGCGCCCTCTATGTCCCCTGTGCCAAAAACCACCTGTTGCGATTAGTCGACAGGGTGTGGTTATTCTTAAGGATTATTATCAATACAAAAGATGAAATGGATAGTGACAAATGGATAATGACCAATTTAAATTTTCTACCTTTGATTCATGTTTTGAATATGCAGTAAACGTAGTTTTTAAAATTATAAAGCATAATAGTAACAAAAAATTAGGAGCTCTTATAAGCCATGACTTTCACAGATCATGATGGAGTAAGCGGGCTTACTAGTTTCCTTAATGCACAAAAACCATGTGCAATAAACAACTTTTCAATTCTGGGATGCCTTTTAATGGGATAAAAGACCTTAATAAACAATTTGTATATTATAGACACCATAGTCTTATTTTATTTATTTTTTAAAAACACCCAAATTACAGCGCATATCACACACATTGACAGTATGGATATGATACACATTCTTCATAAAATTACATCACATTAAAATAAAATAACAAATTTATTTTTAAAAATTACAAAGAATTAAGGTTTGCAGTTAGCCTCTCAAGTCTTTTGTGGGGCGGGGTGGGGGGCGTTAATGCAAATGTATACAGAGCTGCAGTCCATATTTGGGCTACCTCATTAGTGTATTCAAGTCTAATATTGTTCTGACAATGTTCTTCGTGAACCCCGGTAGTGGGCCCCAAAGAGCAATAGATAATTGGCATAAGTGGACCGCCCACCAACATAGGGGCTGGTTAGCTCAGTTGGTAGAGAGCTCATACGGTAATCGAGAGGTCGCGGGTTCGAGTCCGGCATCAGCCTTTTTTTTTTTGCTCGCGAACCGTTTATATATATATATATATATATATATATATATATATATATATATTATATATAAATATATATATATATATATATATATATATATACATAAATTAAATCGGGAGGGTGGCCTTAGCTTTTGATCCAAACCAGACCTTCATCAGAGGCTTTGACAAAGTACAACATAAAAAACATCCATTTATAGGGAAAAACATACTGGTATATATATATAAATATTATATATAAAAACTTCGAACATCACTTTAATTTTATGGGATTTAAAATAAATTAGAATTAAAACAAATATTTCATATTTCATATACTGTACTAAATGTAGGGATTTATAGGTTGAGTGGATTGTCAGTTAAGGGGGCGGGGTCAGTTAGGTGGGGGTAGCATAGGTCATAAGTGCCAATCCTGTTCCTTTCCGTTTTGCAGCCACTGGTTTTACCCACACTCACACTGTTACTGCATGTATGCCGCCTAACCTCTAAAATCCCCTTTGACAACGTACGTATTGTCCACTTCAGAAAATTGGTAAAATAGTGTAGGCGCAGGGCTATCATTTAAATCACATTTGATGAACGCCAGATGGACGTAGTACCCATGGGTGGTTATCCCGAGATGGGGGCGGGGGAATAAGTCCCCTCCAATATTTATGATGGGGGGGGGAGGGGCAATCACACTGTCCCGGCCCCCAATAATTATCGCGCTTTAAATAAATAAGGAACCATCCTGATAGTTTGACAATTTATAGCCAATGACTTGAGCCGCATCATGTCAAATTTGAAGGTATTTTCTATGCGTTATTAATATTTTCCCAATAACACGAAAGAAAACTGCATGTGATTAAAATTTCAGATGTGATAATGATGTTGGCTTGATAATGACTTGATCTACGCAGGTTACGAGGGAGGGTTAGATTTGCGAACTCCAATTAGCTTGTATAGCCCCCTCTATCGACAAATCATTAGCAAGCGAAGCCAACGTATACTGCACATCCCACAGTACGTGTATATTGTAGTCGAGTCGAGATGCAACTTCCGGTCGTCATAATGTCAAAATCTGATTAGTTGAGTGAGTGTTGCCGTGGTTTGGAACTCTCCAAAAGCTTACAAATACAAGATTACAAGGCGCAAGATTGCTACTAGGATATCATAACCTTGCTCTATGTTCATAGCTAGCACCACTGACAATAACTGGTATAACTGGCAAAATCTTGCTGGTAGGAGCATAAACCATGCCTGGTTGGAGACCGTCCTGTCTGCGATCATCAAGTGATGGTAAGACTAGTTACTATAAACAGTAACAACAGTAACACTACAGTCTACAGAATTTACATTACATTGTTGTCTTTAGTTGTAACAGAGTTTTAATGAGATGGATAGTTTACAAAATGTGTGGTGTGTTTTCCTGTCCCCGGCGGATGGAATAGTGACTTGAGGTTAATCGTATGCAGATTTTCCTTTAGGCCATGAGAATGAAAGTCATAGATTTGCGTCCACCGCCCGCATGTCCCGAAAGCTACCGCCTAAATTTGTCATTATTTGCCAAAAAAGTCATTATTTGCACAAAAAAGGTATTTCCACCAAACAAATTTAGTTCTAAATCATCCACATCAGTAAAACGAAGTTTTTACCAAATTTCCACCAGCATGTGCACTAGTCTATAGTATAATCATTAGCACATGTTCTCTTATACAGTCCTGCGTTCGTCGTTCACAAAAAAGGTCGCATCGCGCTAAAACTGTATGGTAAACTCCGTCCGATCTGCAACTGTACCGCCTTCACATGCACAACACGTTCGCTGTTGAGCCTTTGTATCTTATGCCTGTGTGCGGCCCGCACCTATAATGATGCACGTACGCACAGGCGACCATTAACGTACGGCGACACGCACGTGCACGTGCACAGGAATAGCCATAGGGCCAAGGGGGCGCGGGGCCTAATCGATCATATCATAAATTTATTTAGCTGTTTATCTCTGTACCTTTTACCCTGCACCCTTCCCCCTCTCTCTCTCACAGGTAGAAAGCATGTAGGCTACTATGTAGTGATTAAGAATACGTCAAATTAGAAGAAACATCTTGTGATTGCGCTGTTATTAATGATCAATGGAAATAATGAATAATGAATAATGAAAAAAAGCCTCATGTGTTTTCGAAATTTCCCAGACGCAAATCTATGACTTTCATTCTCTTGGCCTTAGTGAAGAGATGGTTTGAACTGCAAATTTTCCTTAAAGAATAAAGTTTTTGCTGCAGTAATTTGAATGAAAGTAATCCAGATAGTCAAGTTCTAACGTTACGTCAACTTTCTCTAAGTCATGTTACTGTAAGGAATGGTTTGTGACTTTGGCATTGGTAAACTGAATAATTAAGTCCAACATCAACGGGTCATTTGATCATTGATGTCACTGTTGGCATGACAGGCATGAACTGTGACAGACATCTTTAATTAATAAGATTGATTTGGAAACATTTAGGAAAGAATGTCAAACCCAATTGCCACTTGTGCAAAATGTCTAAGCATGTGTTTTTAGCTGACGACAAAATGGCCAACATCTCACTGGATGTGCATATATACACGTATATAGGCAGATTCACGCAAGCCGCCGCTGGCGGCGCACTTCAAAAGCTAACTTTAGACATCGCGATTGTGACCGACTCACTCACATCCGGGTTCGCGCGAAAACGTTCCCCCTGGCTAGCTGTTTAATATGTCGTCGTAGCTCGCGTTGTCGCTGTGCGGATTAAGCGTTAATCTGTAGACGCCATCTTAGATTCATTCATAAATTTTGCTTCGTTTCAATGCAAAATATCCGAACTTCGGACGTTAGAAATATCGCCGTGTTTGACCCGTTTTCATCATTGTGCATGACGGAAATTCATCATCAATTTAGAGGTATTGGATGGTCTTCACGAAACTTGAAACCACGAAAAAAGGATACACCGTATCGTGGTGCCAACTGTAACGTTGGTGGAAAAACAGTGCAACTCGCGTAAAATGATCCGACAGCAAATTTAAAAAAAAATCACCTCTATCGGCGATTTGACTCGGTGAATCGGGGTGTCACGCACGCTTAATCGGGGTGTCACGCACGGGTGGATTTTGGTATTCAATGAGATTTTTTTGTTTAAAAGGGGTACATGCTATATAGACACTTTGTTAGTACTACAAAGTACAAGGATACGTTGCAGACAAATGCGGTCACAACTTTTCAAATGAAACTGGCTTCCAAAATGACCAAATATTTAAATCAACAAAAAATCGTAACTTTGCACAGGGTTAACCTACATTGTATCATGACCATTGACCCCTCATTTTCTTTCTAATTTTTTGCTCTATCCAGTGATATGACATTTAAAAGAATTGAAGCAACTTCAAATTTTCATGAATCTGCCTAACGTATATACTCATTGCTCAAAATCTAAACAAATATCATTTCTAATCCTCACCTGACTACACTTTCCTCTCCTTAAGTGTGTCCTATATCATCTTTTAAAGGAAATTCTGTGATATTATTCATATTTGGATAGATGGTGGTTGTATTCTTTCTAACATTTATTTCATGCTGACTGCAATTACATGAACACAACAATACAGCAATTGCTTTACACAAATGTTACCGTGAGGTACATACATGTACATACCTATGTAACATGGTTGTGATTATTACAGCTCAACATTAATAGAGTTTTTCTCTTCTTTGGCCGTTTGGGGACAGGAATTGATTCCCAGGACAAAAATGATTTCAATGTTTTTACAAGAATGGAGTTCCATGGCATGAATTCATTGCTTGATGGTGAATGCAATTGTCCACGTGTCATTTGAAAGGAAAGTTTTGTCCTCGGATGGAAATTGAGTGTAGTCACCAGCTATTTGAAGATAAATCGTTGTAAACTTTACATGCTTTGCCAGCTTAGGATCTTTCATCAAATTTGTCAATATTTTTGCCATGGACCAAGGATTCTTCATTCCAGATTATGGAATTTACGTCTTTGGCAAAATACCTATAGATCTGCATTTTTTTTCAATGCTGGGTTGGGGTTCATCTAGGAGGTTTTAACATGCAAGCTGCAAAGTCTGTACTATACGGCATTATACTTTATAGGATTCTGTGGAGCAATTTTGGGAACATGAAGGTAACGATCTAGGAATATAATGGAGTGTTCATCATTCACCCCAAAACAAACTGAACGAGCATTCTTGATTTAAGCGTGCCTTGTCTTTTTCTGCATACTCTGGGTTTGTCAGAATTTTTTGAAGGGTTGTGGTGTCAAAAGGCCAATTGGTGTGATTTCTGAATAAATAACAAACGTCAGTAGCAAACTGATGTTCAAAATCTGCATCAAAATAATATTTTAAGTGTAAATTAACCAATTCTGATATCTGCATTTTATATTAGCTTTGATGAAGATAGTGTATAAATGGATTGCACACTATAAAACCATGTGTTTTGTGAGTAAAATTTACATCATGTTGTCACAGGTGCCATTGTTTTTTGGGTTATCGAGAATTTTGTTATATTATGAACCGTCATAGCACCTGGGATTGTGGGAACATTTTATGAGTTATTCGTGAAATGCTGATGGGGGGGGGGGGGTGATAATCGTTGTGAGGACCTACTTTTTTTTGGGGGGGGGGGATAAATTCCATAATTGGAATCTAAAGCACATTCACATACGTACACAAATTTGTCCATGTTTGTGTAAGTCACAAATTATTGAGCAGCGATTGTGATGAAGTTACATGTATGTGTGTATGAAATTATACAATTTTTTTGTTGGTGAGTAGATTGCTGTGGGCGTTTCTTTTTTTCGTTTCCTTTCTGGCACTGAACAAGAGGAAATGGTTTGGTAGACTCCCACTTGTCAGTTGTGTGGCAACAATGACATCATGTATGTTGTCTGCTTTCCATAACAGAACACCCACAACTTACCTTGAATTCTGTGATTTTTGTTTTGATGGAAATTTTATTAACAAAGAATAAAGCAAATAAAGATCCCTCACATAAATAAAATAAAATACTCCCCACAGTGCACACTAGTGGACATGAATGAACAGTCTTTATTATTTTTATATCAATACATTTTGGTGTCAAAATTATATTCCGTGTGAATCCTTTGTTTCCATAAAAAAAAAAATCTAACAAACGAGATAGTGTACAGAAACTAATACAAATTTCAGCTTATTTCATTGTTGCTTGAACAAGAAA
Organism: Zoroaster sp. YZ-2022; assembly: GCA_029582265.1. NCBI lineage: Eukaryota > Metazoa > Echinodermata > Asteroidea > Forcipulatida > Zoroasteridae > Zoroaster > Zoroaster sp. YZ-2022. Next base: position 47,985,996 of record CM055820.1, read on the forward strand.
AGAGTAAAATTGCATTCATATTTGTTTGCACTCATTCTGAGTTTGGAAAATGGATCAATGTAAAATATAATTAATGTTTTCTCTCAAAATAATATATTGGAATTGATATCTCAGGATGTGTGGTATCAACACCAACTTCACTCACATCAAGTCAACTTTGATATATTATAATTCTTTAATTTTGTAATCAGGTAATTACCAATGGTGTCTACAGACTTCCTTTTTAAGCAACATAAATTACTAACTCCTAGCCACATCCTGCAAAATCAAGAATAATTTCTCATAAAGTTCAATCATCTACGGTCAGATACATACATGTTGTTTAATTAATTTCAGTTACGTACAAATATATTGTAATACACAATTTCAATGCATATTTTGAGGCCTTAGGTTCTTATGGTGGTTCTTCATAATTCTTCATATCTGTGAATTCCTTTACCTAATCCAATCACACGATTGATGATTGTTCAGTATTCCCTTACATGTTCGGTATTCCTTACATGTCCACTGGCTAAACAGTTCATACTGCTTACTTATTATACCCTTGTTATATTTGACCCCTAGAGACTGACTTTGTAAGGTCAAGTTTTTGCACTCTTGTGATGACTGACATTGGTCACGCCATTGGAGGAGGGGGGGGGGGGGGAGTCACCGTGCCCAAGTATGACCCCTTGAATTTCACAGTCCATTGAATCATTGTAAAAATAAGTTGTAAAATTTGTAAAAATAATTGTAAAAATAATTGTAAAAATAAGTTGAAATTTTCACAGGTTACATCTCGCTTCAAAGAGAGCAAGCATGTATCCCATAGAAACGGTTTTGCCAACATTACCAATGCAGTACCTTCCTGTTAAGTAGACATTGTGGCCTATTCAGATTGGACTCCTTTCAAGAAATGTCCAATCCATCCATGGATTTTCTATCAAAGGGGCCTTGTTCAATGAGAGTGTGAGAATGGTGTCTCTGTGACCTCAAGGCTATTTGTGCAGGATGGTGTTAGAGGTTGAATGAGCGTCTTTTCTTTAGGGAAGTGGTTGTATGGAAGTGAAGTAGCTGGATCCTTTTTTATTGAAATAAGGGAGTCTTGTAATAACTGTATGTTTATGGTCCGTAGTCTCACAGTGATACATGGCACAGGAGTATTTCCCACCACAGAAATAAATTTTCTCAGCTCATGGGCCCTAAGTGTTGCTCTATCTGCTGCCTTCAATGGTCTTTACATCTCATGAAAAGAAGTAAAACTTCTTTTCTTTAAGTCATTACAAATCATTTTTTTTTTTTTATAAGCCAGTTCAGTGTTTTTTGTTAGTACATGCTTGATGTGAAAGTTAGTGGGGTTCACTCTTCGCTTTTAAAACAATTTTTCCTTTTCTTTTAAAGCATGAAAAAGAAAATAACATGAGATAAACTAGCATATTTTAGGGGGCATTGCCGTGACTACAGAATTCACAAAAATAATTTGTTTCCATGCTAAAGCTGTTAAAATACATAATTTTTAAACTTGAAAGAGAGAGGTCTTTTGATTCAAGATGACCTGACATATTAATTAAATATTTATTTTTGAGACTTTCTGGTCATTATTAAAAAATAAAATAGATTATAGGCTGAACAATTATAGCTCAGGAATACTCACACTGGATGCAAAATGTTTCTAGGGCCTTTAAGTGGACCCCATGCCATGAGCTGGTTCACTTCCCCACCCTTGTCTCCATATCTATAATGTGCTCAAGATACATGTACCCTTGTACATCATTGTATAATAATTGAAGGACTTCCCCAGGGTGTACTAATAGATAATATCCTTCTTAGACACAAATAGTCTGGCTGGTTATAGTATTATCATTGCAATGTCTCCAAGATTTCACGCTATCATAAAAACATCTGGAAGTCTTCACGTCTTCCTCTTAAGCAGGTGTGTTCCAAAAATATATGTAGGGGTGTCAAAGAATTACAGAAAGGAAGGGGTGGGACATTACGGAAGAAACCATACAATTTTAGTACAAAAAACAAGCAATTTTGACAGAAATTAGATTGTTGAAAATTTCAAAACCTGGTATGTTCGACAAGTGAAGATTTGTATTAAACATCCAGACAGTGTATCATTGAGAAACACCCCTTCCTGATACATGTATGATCCCACTTAAAATTTCATAAAAGTTCCGGAAAGCACTTTTCTTCAGACAGTCTCGTGTTAACTAGGCGTTCTGTAGCATTTATTGTCTTGTGAGTGGCCATATTGAAAAGGGCTCAAAAACTTATTTTTGGAGTAATTCATACATGAACTGAATACCATGAAATTGTTACTCGTATTGGAATAAGATGAATCTCTGTTTTTCTCATGCTAGGAGTCCTAGCCACTATGGTGAGTACAATCTGAAAATTGCTGGGCATGTCTTTGATAAAAACAAGATATATGTAGTAGTAAATTATACCTACAGTGTACTGCTGTGTGTTTAGGTATACATACAGCTGTATGTATCCAGTAACATACTGAATTGTATATTCTTTGATAGCATGCATTGATAACTGTTTCAAGGCTGACAGTTATGGAGCGTACATTATGTTGACAAAAACCAAATTTATACACACTAATACATTCAAATCGTAGACTAATGCATCAGAAACGTTAAAACAGTCAAAGTTGACTCTTTTGAAAGAACAAGTTTGTAGAAAATCCATGTTTAAGTTAAATATTAAAGTAAATTCACAGATCTGGGCGGGACGGTAATACACATACATTATCAGCCACTGTTGTGTGTTTCGAGTCTAAATTTCTTAGTTGTTGCAACTGAGCTCCACTTGAACTCAAGACAAGCCAATTATGGAACTCTCTCCCAGAATCTGTTTTCCCCCAACTCTCCAGATGTTTCTGTCTTCAAAACAGGAGTAAATGCATTTCTCATTGATCAGATGTGTTTTAATTTAATTGGAATCAGGATGGTACTACAAGGCACCATTTTGTTAGTTAAAACCCATGAGCTTTAAAAAATACTAATTACTAGCACTTAAGTCTCACTGTCAGACATCACATCTAGAAGATCTGTACAATTACCAAAGGTAGTTATCAGCAAATGAAATGATAAGGTTGGAGTACCACCCTTCATTGTGTACCAATTGAGTGAATTACCCATCATAATCGTTGGTTAATGTAGAATTTATGGGGGCTTATTGGACATATACATGTAGACCTATAATGGAGTGAGTCAATCTGGCTTGTTCTATAGCTCCAGTTAGTGACTCACTTCTCAACTGGCTCCTAGCCAGTTTTTGTCTTCAGGTTGGGCAAATGACACATCAGTGACCTACGGCTATGTGTACATGTACATTATGGTTCTTAAAGTGGAAAAGATGGCCACAGTAACTGTCCTTCTGTTAGACACATTGAGACCTCTGTTCATTGTTGGTCAATAAAGATAGTGAATTAGCCTGTTGCTTATATTTTGTTAATGTAGATTTCTTTACGTCATGCATCTCTTTCGGCCAGAAAATTATGAATTACATGTCTGTCAGTAACATAGATGTACAATATGTACTTTCACTCCATCCCATGCCAACTTGATTGGATATATAGTGGAGGTGAAATAATTGCATTACACATATCAGTACAGTGAATTTTCCATGACTTACACATTTAAATTTTTTGTATTATTCAAATCAGATGACGATGACAAGACCAGCAAATGTGGAAGTCAGAATAGTCAGCATGACGGCCAGAATGGCCGGGCACAACAGGGCATACCGGGTAAGCTCATACAGTCCAGTCATTGCAGTAGTACTGTACACTGGACAGCATGATAGCCAAAGTGACCCTTGGCATTCATTTTCTGGCCAGAATGGCCAGCCGGTATGTGGGGTAAACTCATGATAACAGGTCAGTCAGTGCAATATACAAATACCTAAACTGGTAGCAAGAGTAGCCACTGACCAGCATGACGGCCAGAATATTTGGCCAGTCATAGGCAAAGTCCTACAGGACTCTGTAAAAATAACACCACAAGACCGCTAAGCTAATTTGGTCATAGTGTCCACTAGACTGCTTAAATCACGAGCCTCGTTCCAGTGATCCAATTGCTATTTTAAACCCTTAATGATCATATTTATTTTGGATGTGTCTCTTTTTTTCAGAGGAGACGAGGGCCTACACAATTGTAGAATTAGAGAAGAAACCAGGAGTTGGGTTTGGTCTGACGGTATCAGGTAAACTTTGATTAACAACTTGAATTGAAAACTTGGATTGGAATAAAGCATTTCCTGTGAAATCTTGTCAAACAGGGCATTTGATTGCATTCACAATGTTCTCTATTTATTGATTTTGCCAATAATTATTGTTATTTTTAAATACAAGAGTGGAAGTTAATGGGGAAGGGGATAGAGAGTGTAGGTTAATATATTCGATTTGCAAATACAATCAGCTCCACATAACAACTTCTTTTTCAAGACAACGAATAAAACCTTAGACATGTATACATGTCTGAAGTGGTCAGACATGTATACATGGTGAGACATGTGTACATAGAGGAGACCTTTTAGTCAATCGGCATAGTTACATTGTATTTCGGATTGCACCAACATTTTATTTTATTTTGGGGGCTTGGTCACACGCTATAGTTTTGACTAAGACTGTTACACGGTAACTGATAATAATAATGGAGATATTCTCAGTCGTATTTTGACAGTTCCAAGTTCAGGATATGAAAAGCGCTTACTGTTCAGGAAATAGATTTCCTGTCCAAACAGATGTTATGATAAATCAGACATATGTATTAAATTGAAATGAGACAGTAATCTTTATTGATTTCCGGTTGGACTTCTTTACTTCCTATGACAAAACTTGTGGATTGTGACAATGAGAGATGCACTGTCAAAAGATTTTCCAGAGGGATAGATTAAACTGGGAAGATAGATTGGGTTTGATTATTGATAGATAAACTGGTTTAGGGAGGGAGATATACATGTAAACTGGTTCAGAGACTGATAGAAAGATAAATTGGTTAAGGAAGGGATGGATAAACTGGTATAGGGAGGGATAAAGATACATGTAGATAAAATGGTTAAGAAAAGGATAGAAAGAGAAATGGATTTAGGGAGGGATAGCAAGATAAACCGGTTTAGAAAGGGATAGGTAAACTGGTTTAGAGAGAGGGCAGATAGATATACATGTACATGTACTGGTTTAGAGAGGGTACGGTATATGTTATGGAAGGGATAGATAAATAAAATGAACTTGTTTAAAAAGATATTATTAATAACCTTAACTCCCTAGGCCCATTTGCTTACACATAACCTGAATCCTCCAAATCCTTCAGTAGTAAAGCAAGCACATGACATGTATGCACACATGTGTTTCTGATCTGTAATACATGTACATGGCCGGGGATTCTCCCTGCATGCATGGAGCAATAAATAGTGTCCACTGACCCAAGCACTGACCTTGCAATCACTACAACAAACATGGATGTACATGTACCATGGAAAGGCAAGTATGCATAATAACCTCAATCCTCCAAAATCCTTCACTTTAGCAAAGATAATGTAGCATGTAACCTAAATCCTTCAAAATCCTTCACTTTAGCAAAGAGGATTTTGGAGGATTTGGGAAGGTTAGGGTTAAGAGAGGGAAAGTTAGATTAACCCTAACCACCCCAAATCCATTAAAATCCTCCAAAGGGCACTTTTTTTTGAAAAATTCAGCACTGTTGGAAACTGGTACTTTCACCTCTTCAAATGGGACAAAATTACTACCTGTCAAGAAGTACAGGCCATAAGTGCTGAATATGAAAGATCAATGAAAGTGCATGGTGTATTTTGAAGATAAGGGCATGTTTCCAAAAGTGCACTGATGGATTTTGGAGGATTCAGGATGGTTCCTAGCCAGAATACCTAGGGGGTTAGGGTTAATACATGAATTATTAAGATATTGTGTACCTGTAAATGAAACCAGTGGTGACCTATATACATTAAAGGGTATGGACCCTTAGTAACACATATGGGCACATTAATCCCTAGTATAAAACTTGGGAAACAGAAAATTGAAAAGGTAATTCACTTCTTCCCGTTTTAGCGTTTTACTCCACGCCCCACATACACACCCTCTCATACATAAAGATTGCAATGGCATTTAAGAAGGTATGAGTGACATTTTCTTTACGTATACTTAATATTAAAATAGAATTACTTAGTTAAATGATCTGGATGGAGGACCGACAATTGAAAAGTCAGGGGTTGAATCCTAATCGCTAAAGGCACTTACCATGTTATCTAACCCTGCACAACATTTTACTATTAAGATAAGTCATAACTATTTAGGAAGTCACCTTAATGCGTTACATCATGTTCCTGGTAAATGTCGAGGGATTGGTAGCCAGTCATCAGTGGTAACCTTTAAGCTTGTTGATTGAGTGATTTATATGAAGATGTTTGCATTACTAAGTAGAAGGTCAATGGTTGAAATCCTGTCACCCACAGTGAAAAAACCACCACAAAAACCAGCAAACAACACAGCGGAATAATTTGAAAGTTTCACAGATTGGTTAATGTACATATTTCTTCATTCTTATAAAATACATGTATGGATGCATTTAGATAGACATTTGATGGTTGTACAATCCATTTAACATTCAATATCTGAAGGATGTGACACCATGGATATTGTGTATAGTAGCCATGGTGACGCTGTTGATGTTTACACATAGGCCTTCTTGACACAGGCCTTCTTTGAAATGTTGGGAAAATTAGAATTGTTAAGCAGTGGTTTCCAAGGTAAGGCAATGGGAAAGAAAATAAAAATCCTATGACAGATGTGATCAACCATATACATGTATCTAGAGATACACACATGTATCAAGTAGAATCCATCTGTCAAAGGTTGGTAGCAGAGCAGTGGGAGATGCTACAATTACAGACAAAATTCTTGGGACACCTGAAACCACAACCTCCCCTAGCTACATCTTCACAAATACCACAGTGCATACTGTAAATGTAACATAGATTGTTTTGATTACAAACTGTACAGTAAGACATGGGGAAATGTGGATGGTGATCATTATCTAGACTGACATTCAGCATGGACGTACATTTCTGAAGTAGTCTATGGTGTTTGCAGTCATTCAGAGGAATTTGTACAGGACATGCCCACACATCTCGGTTCTGCTGATAGAGGAAGAGCAGAAATTTCTGCAGAAATGGAGGAGGGTGTTCTAAAGAAAGTTGTCTCGGATTGTAGGTGGCAATCAGACTTACTGGTTCTTTACCTTTGTTCAACATATCGACAACATTAGGAAAGGACCCTTAAGTATGTTGCCCTGTAGCATCTCAAAAGCTTTCTTCTAATACTGTATGTAAGCTGTAGTAAGCAGGATTCCTAATCAATTGATATTTGTCAACCAAGACTGACATGCACCAACATACATACAGTATGCAGTGTTGAGGCAAATTGGTCTGAGAAATGACTACTATTTGTAACTTGTGAATTTATATTTCATTAACAGGTGGAATTGACAAAGATGGCTGCCCGCGGGCAACCAATATGCGAGCAGGTGGTGTGGCCCAGCGAAGTGACCTCTTGCAGATCGGTGACCTCATCACGGCCGTCAATGCCATTAAGACGACCAAGCTGAAACACGAAGATGTCATCAATCTTTTGAAGAACACAGGGGAGCGAGTATCACTAGAGATTGAATATGAGATCCCCCCAGCAGGTTTGTTCAAGAATCATCAAAGAAATTACTCAAAAATATCACTAGATAAAAATAATGATAATGGAGTCTTTCATGTTTGTTCTCCAATTCCACCACAGTTCTTTAAAAGCCAAGATCTTTCCTGCCTGCGACCTTCCCTGTGTGGAACAGTCTATCAAATCAGACAGTGAGCCAGCCTCATTTACAATGGAAACAGGAAGTTCTGTCAGAAAGCACATTGCTACCTGACCTATCACACTTAATTACTGTACACAGTATACAGGTGTACACGTATTACTGTTTTTGATTTTGTTCTATTAGCATATTATCTTATGTATTGGCTATTAGTGTGTGTGAAGTGGAGATCACATTAGTGTGATATTCATCTGTAAACTCTGCCTTCCACCAAAAGAATTAATAATAAAAAATGATACGTATATAAGTTTAAAAGGTCACTTTTATTGAATGGCTTGGCTTAATGTGTTAATGATGCTAATTTGACAACTTTTTATTTTAGTCCAAGACAATGGCATCACAGTTACCTCCAAGAACGTAGAGATACGATTGAGTAAGGAGGATGGTAGCTATGGTTTCACAATCAGGGGCGGAGTCAATGCCAACCCAAACAAGACACGCCCACTTACAATCACACACGTTAGGACTGGTGGGCCAGCGGATAGGTAAGTGGCAGGTCAACGACCTCATTAGCTTCAAGGTGTTTAGTGTTGTATGAAATTAATTTTGTTTTGTACTTGAAACCGGAGATAGTCCATATCCGATTTTTGCTTGTTGTAGCCCTCGCGTGGTGAAAATGCAGCCAGTGTCTCATCTTTAGGGCATTTTGGAGATGAGATATAGAAAAGCAACCCATTTTTAGCTTATTTCATTGTGTCATTAACAAGTACATAGTGAAAATGCATTCATATTGTGTGTATTCATTCCAACGTGGAATTTCTGTCATTTGATGACAGAAATTTGTTTTTACCTTAAAGGGGCAGTATCATCATGATCGGAGAAGACTTTCAACAGGGCATGGAATTGGTGTCCTAGTTTAAGATGAACATAGTGACTAAAAATTACTGGCTCGGTTATGCAACAGCAGTGGTAATATGACCTTATCATGTGGGGTATTAGTTTCAGTCACTGAGTTAATCTATAACTAGCTCTCTGATTCCATGCCCTGTTGATTGTGACGATACTGTTCCTTTAATGATTGTACCTAAGATAGAAATATTTCAAGGGATGATTGATACCATCATCAACTTTACGGCAAATAAGTATTATTTAATGCTGTGATAATTTATGTTTTTCAAAATTACCAATCGTGTATAATGGCTTTAAGGGTAATATGTGTCTAATTATCAGAATGTGTGGACAATTATTGTTGTTTTCTTAACCCTGTCCTAGGGATGGAACGTTGAAAGTTGGAGACAGAATCATGTCAGTTGACGGCATTAACCTCTCCAACCTAACTCACATGGAGGCACTGAATACCATTAAACAAAGTAGCATGGATGCAACTTTTCGTGTTGAGTATGACGTCTCTATCATGGGTGAGTACAAGCTATTGTCAATAGAGGGTACTTTATTGTCCAGAATACTCTTCATAAGTAGATGTGTCATAACGCGTGCAGATTGACGGCACATGCACTCATTCTTCAACTTGTGTTAATTACATAGACTGAAACCCTTATTTCATGATTCCAGTGCTGAAATTGTAGCCATTCAAATAAGTTTATCAGAAAAAGTTTTATTTCTTAAATCCCATATTTGAATGGATACGAACAATCGGAATGCATTTTCACAATTTTCTTGTTAATGACACAGTGGTTAATTTGTTTAATTTCACTGGTTGATTGCTTAATGTGTATCTTGATTTAAAGAAAGTAAGCAGATTCTTCGAAGCACTATTGCCAACATTACCAATGGTGTACCTTCCCTTTAATTATTATTTTCTCTTTAATTAATATGCTTACCGATTAACGATGTATGACTGTAATTGTTACATAACACCTGTTTCTCTATACTAATCAATCTATCTTTCCATTACAAAGCACTCTGGAAACCTGATTTAACAAGGTACATATACACTCTACCTTCTGAATTATAAGTTGTTGGTGGTTGGCAATTGTCCTTTATTGTGTTGTCATTTTTAATCAGTATTTCTTGTTCTTTGATACAAATATCTTGCTGAAATAGCATTTTTGCTAAAAATAAATTCCACTAAATGACATTGGGTGGAATTGGGACAATTATTGTGCTTATTGTAGCAGTTTGCACAAACAATTTCATAAAGTATGTATGAAATTGACTGGGCATGTGGCTTAAGTATTTAATGGTTCATTAATGAGACTTATGACATTTGTGATGATAATGATTTGCCTCCAATCTTAAATTCTAACTTGGCTGAATGCTAAATTGTTAATTGTTAATGCCAAATAAATTTGCAGAGAAAATTCAGACTTTAGATCCCCAGATTTTGTTTACTTAAATTACCAATTCCATTTTGGCATTACTATTCTTGTGAGCTTCATTTCCAGAATGCATCAATAATTTTGATTTCCTCAAGTCTGTCATTAGCCAAATCTTGGTTGTATCCATAGCACTGAAAACAAAGGTCACCACTTTCAAATGGCATCACTTTTAATTAACAATTCTTTAGAAAAAGAATGAATAATTTCTAGTCACACGCTATGGATACACACCTTAAAATGTTATTACATATATAGTTTAATACAATAATTTATCATCAGCTAAACCACAAGGCAACTCACTAGGTTGGTAAATCTATTTTCTAGTGAACAAAGAAAATTGACTTCATAGGGACTTGAAGCTGTGAGCACCAACATAGAGCTAGGGCTAGACATCTCAGTTGGTAGGGCACTGTTATGGTAAACCAGAGGTTGCAAGTCCTACTCTAGTAAATTGTCTTAGATCACTCCAAAAATATAACAATAATAATAATAATAATAATTCAGTTAATTTATAAGTGCATGTTATCTGGCATCTGTATCTCATCAAATTGTCTGTCCTTAATGTATCAATTCACATGTACATTTGTCAATAGCATTGTAATTTATTTAAATTAAATCATGTACTTTCTTATTTTGTAATTTATAATTTCTTCAAAAGGGGAAATATGATTCCTCAACTCTGATTGGATAATCTACAATCCTATTCCAAACTTGTTGACACAACCTCACTCCTGTCATTCAAATGATTTGAAATCAACAGAAGCTGTAAGGAATGCAATGGGTCCGTTACTAGTTGAGGTTGCCAAGACACCCGGAGCCAATCTAGGGGTAACCTTAAGCACATTAAGCAAAGGATCCAAGTCAATCATAGTCATTGATGCAGTCAAGCCAGCCAGCATTGCTGACAGGTAGGAGGAATAAATATAGGAATAAATGACTTCTCAAATGTTATCAAAAATGTCTATTCTGTCCTCATTTTTCTGTCATTTTTAATTTAAATCTGCACATTGCTCTTTTTCTAGTAGAAAAAAGTTAATTACTTTCAAATGAGTACTTTCACAAAATAATTCAGAAAGTTTTGAACAATTCTTTTTTGGAATATCTCGTTTGAAAGTGATTGACTATCCTTTCATACGGAAAATAAAAACTACACCAGTTAAAAATAAAGTTACAGTCATGCATCTTTTTTATAAAAAAATTAGAAAATTATACGCATAATGTTTATTTTCAAAATTGTAAACATTGACAATAAATATTCTTATTAGCAAATCTCAACTGATGCGGGAGATCCTTTGAATACTATTTATTGAACACATCCATAGATGTGGTGCTCTAAATGTCGGCGATGAAATCATGTCCATCGATGGCACCAAGACAACCCACATGTCGGTACCCGAGGCTACCCAACTACTTGCCACATCAGCTGACCAGATCAAATTGGAGATACTACCAGTTAGTCACATGACCCCTAGACTGGCCTACCATGGGGGACAGAACAGGAATCAGCAAGGTATGTTTCTTAACGTCGGAATGAATTGCAGAATTATTCGTTGTTTATTGGATTACTTAAAGGATGCTTTCACTGACAAAGGCTAAACAGGAACATGGCTTAACATGGAATATTAATCCGTTTTTACTTTGTGCGTTGGTATTTATGTGTGTTTGTTTTTGTCAGTTTGATGTTTGTTGATCCGTTTCGGTGTCACATTATCTCCCTGTCCTTCATGTCCCATTTATCTCTCAATTGTCACCATCTGCCATCCTCAACCCCTTGCATTCTGTTTATGCTCTCCTATTACTCATATGATTACCCCTTCTCATTATCCCTTTTGTCACCTTCTCCGTCCCACTATCTGTCCACTATCCATATCAATGTCTTCCACATTCTCTCCTCTGTTTCTTACCTAAAGGCAATACTTTCTCTTTTCCTCAGTGGCCAATATGTCTCGCTCCATTACGCCTGTCAGCCAATTAAACAACTCTAGCTACAACAGTCTCAGTAGATCACAAGGAATGCTTCACAACAGTAGACAGCAGACGACTACACTCAACAGAAAGCTGAAAGGAAAGAACATCAAAGGCGGTTCTACATGTAAGGGATCACTCCAAAATGGCCGCTTTTCATAATCGGAAACATTTGAAATACCTTAACTAACTTACAACCTTAGTGAATTTTCTTTTCTTTTTAAACTGGCAATCAAGAAAGCACTCTACTTTATTATTCTGCTAAAAAAATATATACATGCTGCCATAAAATGTAACCTTTGACCTTCCAAACTTTTGACCTTTCAACTTGTTATGCATTATGAGCTGTATTTCCACACAAAAATCTGGAGTATATGCCATTGTGCTAACGCTTTGCAATTAATTACAAATCATATCTATCACCAAAACTTTGTTTTAATAGACAATTTGACTCTTTGTAATTCCTATAAATATGTATTTCTTAATAATGAATATGTATTTATGACTACTGAATATTAATGCAATACTTGGTAACCACACCCATATTGGAATTTTGCTTTCAGAAATTCTTTGACTTTCTAATGATTTGATTTTTATATAGGTTGGTTAATTTTTGCGGCGGGTGATAAACAACTGATTTAATTCGGTGTAGGGCAAAATTAAATCAGAATTGATTTTTGTTATTATATTCAGTGTCTTTGACCTCAACAATCAATGGTATGGGAACAACGACCCAGGTTTGCCGCTCAGACACAGTGGAGGTGACACTGTACTCACGTAGCTGTGATTTTGGCTTCAGCTTACAAGGGGGTGTGTTCACCACAGAGATTCTGGGGTCACCGGCTTTCATTGGGTTCATCGAGCCAGGCGGCAAAGCAGACAAGTAAGATTTCTTAAGCCCAGTTCACACTTCATTCAAACGTGAATGCGAAATGATTTTGTACATAAAATCACAGCGAATGATTAGCACAAATAAGACTTAAGGCTATGCATGGTGGGAATAGATCTAGTAAGATTGTAGTGACACCATTAGCACAAGTTGAAATTTAGTTAACTTCTGTGAATCATTTGTGTGAATTGCAGTTTGTACCGTCACTTTCGCATTTTCAGGATTTTCACGCCACATTATAAGATAATCTGAGCAGTCCTAATCATATTTATTGCCATTCTACAGGTGTGGTATAATGCAAGTTGGTGATAGAATCCTAACCATCAATAATAGATACACAGATGAGGTGACATTAGAAGAGGCTCATCAGTTACTTAGAGAGAGCGGTCAGCAGTGTACGCTACTCCTGGAATTTGATATTGCAGGTATAGTTACTTGCCAGTTTCAGTGGCAGATTTACATACAGGCGTCAAAAGCAGACACAAAAAGTTGATGATGGACGTCATCAATAGACATTGTTTAAGACGACAAAACAAGACAGATAAACAAAGTAACATATGGATTGCTCATATAGACACACAAACACAGACAGCACCTAGTGAGTATAGTACACAGCATGAGTTTCAATGACAAGCTTTGCTTAGTCATAGAGTTATCAGATTCAAGACAATCACATAGAGATTGAGACAGCGTAAATGGGCAAACCATAGCAACCTTAAAGTGATTTCTAGCTCACAAGCCCAGAACCAACCTTTATTATATATGGTTAAGAACTCCTTATTTTCAATGGCAACAAGTAACTGTTTTTTAGGTGGTAATTTGTTACAAATGTTTTTGATTTCAGAGTCTGTTGTTCCCAATAGTGGTGTGTTTAGTGTTAAACTTCCAATTGCTGACCAAGGATTAGGAATAACACTCAGTGGTAAGTGCAGAAAACACAACCATTTAAACAAATTACAATTTGGTAAGCACCAGCCTCATGTTGGTTCCTGTAGACTAGTGTATAAAGAAAACCAAAATGGCCGTTCAGTGATAACAGATCTAATAATGTAAAACTGTTACTGGAATAAAATCTTTAAAAAATATTTTTTGTTGACAGCTCCCAAGAATCGCAGGCCAGGGGATGCCCTTCTCATTTCAGATATTAAGAAAGGAAGCATTGCTCACAGGTAAACACAAACAAAGAATAGCAGGTCTGACAAACAGAGTTGAGTATCCTCAAATTCGAGCAAATGGAATTGTAGTTGATTTGCTTTGCTTATGTATATTTATTGTCTATGAATATTGAATATTTGAATAATTCGTTTGCTATAAATATTTATTTTTCATTTTGAAATATTAATTTTTTGCCTTATGAATATTCATTTGTTAGAACGGGAACCCTTGAGCCTGGTGACCAACTTCTTGCCATTGATGACATTCATCTTGAGACGTTCTCTGTGGAGGAGGCAGCACATATCTTAAGACAAGCAGATGACATTGTTAAGCTCAGAGTCAAGAAGGATGAGACATACTCAGGTAGTGTTTAGGGGGCTAGAGGTCTGTCAGTGCCTAGTTCCTTATAGTCTATTACAGATCCTTATGAAGAGAATCAGCACACCACAGACACCAGTCTATATTGGACATCAGCTTCATTCTGAGCGCCATAGACTCATGTGTATGAAATGCAAAATGGCCCAGTGCTTTATGATGATTATGCCTCACATTACACTTTACAAAAGAAAAAAATCAGCATTTTGTGGATGGATGCCTGAAATTGTGCCCTGCCTGGTTGGTTGATCATTGTACCTAGACTTCCCACTAAACGGGCAGATAATAAAACTCCCATTATATATATATTTTTGTATGGTTCCCTGACTGCCAAACACAAATCACAATTTAAAAAATCTGTTTGAAAAGCAACAGTCTGTTTTGGACACAAGCCTCATTTCGATCTCCATAGATTTGTGTATTAGAACTAATGACTGCTGGCCAATATATTTGATTGATTAGTTCCTTGTCTATGACTCTTGCAGAAGATCCAGACATTAGTGGTGCAATATCATTCACCGTAGAGCTCATCTGTCATGGTGGACCCCTCGGTATTACTATCTCAGGAACAGAGGAACCATTTGACCCTATTGTCATATCTGGTCTCACAGAGGGAGGATTAGCTGAAAGGTAGGGTTAGAGTTAGGGTTAGGTTTCGTTTTGAGTTTATATTTTCAACATTTTCTAATGCAGCCATTCTCATAAAGTATGGAAGCATTATTACTGGCAGGGACTCTATTACAGTATTGGGTCTACATTTGTTTCATTTCTTTGTTTATTTATTGAAATTCTGAGCAGAAATAAAACAAATTTGTAAGTAACATTTCTGAAAGTTTATTTTGTTTCCCCCAAAACTGCAGATGCTGTTTTAAACTTGATATAAATTGTCCATGCATGCTTTTTCACACAAGAAATGACACTGACAACAAATTGCCAACAACAATTGTACAAAACAACATTGTTTGGGGGAGACAGATGGTGAGGCCCAAAAAAATTATATGATAGTGATTTACTTTTCCTTCTGTTAACTTTTTATTCTGTGTTGTAGAACGGGAGCATTGCACATAGGAGACCGAATCCTTGCCATCAGTGGAACCAGTCTAAGAGGGAAGACTCTATCTCAAGCAATCAGACTCCTACAGAATGCTGGTAACATTGTAACATTGAAGATCAGTAAACAGGATAAAGTCCATGCCATCAAAGCACCAGACGTGGCTGTCACTGAGGTAAATACTCAGTTTATTTGATTTATGTTCTTATATTTGAAAATAGCTGTTTAGAAGCCCCTCTAAGGGCGAAAATAATCCATACATGGGCTGCAGTTTTTTGAAATTGTATTGAGAATATATACTGAGCATCAAAAGAAACTTATTAAATCTTTGGAAGGACACTTATTATTTATATTGGTGACTGTACCTGGCTAAGATTACAACTATTGGCAAGTGAGATCCATGCCTAGCATGGTTGAATTAACCTCTGATCCTTATTGGATCTGATGGTGGATTTGTGTATGTTATGTAGTCCTTATGCCCATAGGTTTTAAGAGAATCCGTCATTACAGTCTCAGTATAAGCTGTTGTCAGTCTTTGTGTTTATGTTAATGGTGTAGCTCCTGAGAGCCTGGTGGTTATTCCTTTCAACAGAAAAGCTGTCCCCCTTTCATGCTACCAAACAATTGTGGCTATATGACTTTCCTCTATATCCTAAAACAAACTGAAATTAAAATCATGCAATACATTTTATTAAGTTTATCAATTATTGCTATAATAGGTAAATGATGCAGTTGGAATCCCAGCGAATGGTCTCCATAATTTCCATCCATTGAATAGTAAGAACCCCACGGCCCATAGTACTCCCATCGGCACCACAATACAGGTAGGTCAAGACAAGTACCATTCTACTGACAAGTGAATTCTTATATTTGAACCAGACACGTCACATCACTTGAATTTACAAATTATATCAGCAAATCTCTACGTATCATGTGTTATTGTTTAGAATAGTTGTTAGGTAGTTGCAAAGGTGCTCTATAAATCATTTGTATTTTCTTTATTTCAAGTTGAGTGTATATTTTAAAATTTCCACCTGGTCATGCAGGGTTCTGCAGACTCATGGGAAGGCTCGGGTATGGACACTGGTTACCATAGCACCCAAACTCGCAACTCACGCTCCAACTCCCCTGCCATGCAGTCACAAAACAACCGTCGGTCTAACCCTTCCCCAAACCGGAGACCCCCTCGTCAAAGGAGAGTACGCTCATCCTCACAATCGACGTCCCCAAATGATAACAGTGAAGATGAGCCGGATGAGAGGTACGGCACTAAACATAGATACGGTGGGTACAGTGATCCAATGAGCTCGGATCAGGAGGATGGCTACAGGTACAACCACCTCACCAAACCCCCCTCCAGAAAATCCTCACTGACGAGAAATCAAGACTTCCTCAGAAATATAGACTCGGGAATCGCAAACCTCATGAGTCCTGAATCCAATTTAATCAGCCCAACTACGAGTTACCCACAAAGCACCATCACTGGTTACCCACAGAGCACGGCTACCAGTTACCCACAGAGTCCAGAATCCGTACGCAGCATGAATAATCATTACAACTCATACACCATGCCAGTTGGGTCATCATTGAAATCATCCGAAGAATATCACTTGACTTCCATGGAGGTAGAAATTAATGAGATACTCTCGTCCCCTCCGTCTGCAGAGCTTCTCCGAGTAACCCTGTACAAGGATAGCGACGTAGAGGACTTTGGTTTTAGTGTCTCGGACGGTGTTTATGAGCAAGGCGTATTTGTTAATACTATTCGGCCTGGGGGACCAGCGGCGCGAAGTGGCAATGTCAAACCATTTGATAGAATCTTACAGGTTCGTACAGTTAACCCATCACAAATTGGGGTTTAACAAAATGACTCCATTACAATATATAGGCCTACTACCTTAAGGTAGTAGGCTAATAATTGGCTAATAAATTTATTTCACATTTGTACTATTATCTGAGTTATATCACAAGGATTTGTTTTGTAATTTTGTTGTATTTGTTTGCGAAAAAATAAAATTACATGAATTGAAGCAAATTAATATTGAATGAAATTCTAACATTACTAAATGTATTTAAAAAAATTTACAAAGTTATTTTGTTGATCTTACGTTGACAGATAAATCAGACGAGAACACGTGATTTTGACTGCTGTATGGTGGTACCACTGATTTCAGAATCAGGCAACCAGTTAGAACTTGGCCTGAGCCGAACCCCGCTGACCGACGGTACCCACCTCCGACCTCCAGCCGGCATGGAGCAACAATGGCTAGGACAGACAGACAATGGAACCAGGCCAGTGAACCAGGAGAACCCACAACACACCATGTAAAACGTGATTTATCGAGATATGTTTAGGAAGTGTGGCCAATAGAGGGTGGTGTGTGCAAAATCCATCATTTTCATGTGTATGTGTTTAATACAGGATTGAAAAAAATCAAAGGCTCATTCAAGTTTTGGCCTTTGATCTGGTTACATCTAAGTCTAAATTGGTTGGACAATCATTTAACCAGTTCGCGTCGGAGGCCGTGTATACACGCATTTTTTTTTTGAACCGGGGATCGGAGAGCGTCTAAACACGCATTGCGATTTTTGTGTGTGTTACCGGGAGACTTGTCAACACGCCACACGTGGCGTGCCGTCGTGGCGGCTGACTTGTATACACGCAATTGTTTCTCGGAGTCCATGGGGTCACAGTTCGGTGGCCCGGACAAAAGGCACTGCAAACAATGAACGAGTTCACTCTTTTTGTTGATTTTTGCGTAATCCTTTATCCAAGACCTGTTCCTACCAGCCAAGAATTTGTAAAGACGGATTTATATCCATTGTTTACGAGGCCTTTCCTCTCTCTCCCGGTATGCCGTCTGTTCGACTGGGTGCTGGTCGCTAATAGGCCGTTGCATCGGAGCTTGCCAACGGTCTAATTGTGCTGAACAAACACAACTGTAATTAAAAAACTAGCCATTTAATTCTTGAAATGTCAATGAGTAAAGGTGTTTATTTGGGTGTCCGGACTTAGTTTCATTGACAAAAAAATTATTAATGGCTAGAAATTTTTTCTGATTTTTCACTGAAAATAAACCCGCACAGGGACCGAAAAAAAATATATATTCCCGACGTGAACTGGTTAAGATACATTTGATTGAAATAGGCAATTATGAAATGTGGCCACTAGAGGGCGCTTCTTGCAGCCTCAAATTGTTTAACCTGTTGGAGTAACAGCAGACACATTGAAGATTAACCATTGGATTTGGTTTCATCCGGTTAATTTCAGTCATATCTGGTCAAGTATGATTGAATATAGTGTAAGACCATCACAACTAGTACCTGTCTAGTGCTTGTCCGGTCCTATAGCTAGAAGTGCTTGTCAAACGTTGTCCAACTTTAAATTCTTAAATCTACAAAATAATACAAAAATACTTAGCCAATAAATCTTGGCTTGTTGGTGGCCATAATATCTTTTTCGAAATCTTTTGTAATATTCTGTATGTTTTTGTACAGTAATGATCACATTTTGTAAAGCGTAAATAAGTTAATTTGTGTTATTTTATAACATTTTCAGTATTTGTTTAGTCTTTCACAGATTGAGTTTTTTTGTATGAATTGTTTAGGTTTACATAAATAGGTTATGCTACAGAGTTGTTGACTATTGTTTTAACCCATTGGTGCACATGATGGGTTCTAGCAGTGGCCAAAAGACAGTCAGTATTCTGTCAAAATGTTGCCAAAACCGAAAAATTGTGGGCCCCATGTATACTGCCCTCTTGTTGCCATAGAGATGTGGTGTTCAAAAGAGGGCGCTATTTAAAGAAATTGGAAAACATGGTTGCATTTGAAAGTGTTGGAACAGAATTAATCTGTGCATCAAAGAGTTAAAATGAATGTTTTACAAACCGCAAGAGATTCGTCCCTTCAATTGCTGTCAAAAGCTTTGATCTAACTTTGACACGAAGGTGATTTTTGATATTAAATGTGAAGAGTGCCACCTTGTGACAGAAACACTCAATTAAATAATAACATCTCTGTTAATAGAAGAATGTAGCAGTTTTCTTTCATCAAAAGTATAATTTCCACAACCCCTTGTTTATATTTGTTGTATGGCAAAACAGATGTCATAATTTAAGTGCAATAATTTGATGTTGGTACAGTCTAAACTTATCAGGTTTCATGCTAAAATTAATCAGGGTATAATTTAGAAACTTTTTGAAGAGTTAGAAATGTTTTTTCTTTTAACATCTTTACCATGTTTACTCAAACTCAAAGGAAACTTACACAGATTGCTGGCAGAGATCTATAGGTAATCAAACCAATGATTTACGAAAGAAATTTGAATAATGAAACACCAGAGAAAGGTTTGACAAGTTATGTCAGTTTTTTCTTCAAATTTGTTTTTATCTAATTGTGGAACAGAAACTAGTTGTGTATTGTAATTAAGTCCTAATGCATTGTAGATAGTTCCATCTTTAGTTATTTCCCTCATATAACCAAATACACATATTATGGCTATGTAATCATGTAAACAATGCATGTTAAATTTGAGAAACTAAGGATCATATCTGATAAAGAAGTTATCTTTCTGAAAATATGCTGCTTTTTATACTTATTTCATGTAATAAACATTTCATTTTATGAACAGAGTAATGTGAATTTATATGTAGTTAATTGTAAATAAGAAACCACCAAGTTTCTGTGTATTTGGTCAGGTTTGTGTTTGTTAAGTCTTGGTACGAAATATAACAGCCCTTAAAGGGACATTATCATCACAATCAACAGGGCATGGAATCAGAGTGTTAGTTTTAGATTACCTTAGTGACTGAAAATAATACCCCACGTGATAAGGTTATATTACTGTTGCTGCATAAATGAGCCAGTAATTTTCAGTCACTTTATCTTAATCTAGGACACCGATTCCATGCCCTGTTGAAAGTCTGATCTGATCATGATGATATTGCCCCTTTAAGAAAGTGATGGAAAAATAAGGATTTACATGGAATAAGCATTTTTCAAAAGTAAAATCATTGACATTGTTAGGTATTGAACCATAACGTTTCCACTTGGTCGTTGATCCTAGATTAGTAGTCTCTAGTCGAAATGTTATTTGATATGGTTCATTGGTGCTCATAATGAGTGTGCATTGGATTGTGAAAGATTGAAGACAATTGTTCTGAACCGAGACTAAGCATGTACATGTGGCAGATTCCGCTGGTACCTGGCATTTATATGTAGTTACTGGGTATGGGTGCCAGCTCAGCCACACTGAATTACAGTCACAGGGGACATGATGTTATCAGCCAGAGGCCCACCCATCCAGGATAAGAGGCAGGTGCTCATTTGCTAAAATGCCAAGAGTAGCATTAGCAACAGGTTGATTTGAAGTGTTTATTATTCTGATGTAGATATATCACCCATTGTCCAATTTTCAGTGTATTTTTCCATTCTTTCTGGAATTTAGCAATGTTCCAATGAAAAAAGAAAATTTGCCAGTGAAATAATGTGAATTGTGGGCAATACATGTTTATCTTTTCTTTTATTTTTTTTGTATTTGACTGGTGCTATTATTAAGAATACAAGGGATTTTGTTATTTCATTATTATCACTGCAAAGTTTGGATGTTTGGACTAAAACTGTAGGGAAAAAAAGGGTAACAATTTATTTGTGGACTTTCAGATGTTAAGACTGCTTACTTTATTTTCCGGAAAGGTGTAAAAACTTGTGCAAACTAAATCATAAAATACAATATCAAGATGTATTTTTTTGCCGACTAAACTGGAAATAATGATACAAAAACATACAAAAACATACAATTTTTTTTAAAGTTGGGTAAAAATACAGTAGCAGTGTAACAATCCATGTACATCATGTGTCAAGCTTTGATTATATTTGCTAATTTATTTTGTTATACCAAATCAGATGCATGGATGTATTGTAAACCCATGGGGAATAAATATGTTACTATTTCAACATCCGAGTGTCTACTCTATAATTTATTTGGTGGAAAATTACAACGGACAAAAAACAAGACTTTCAAATAATTATTTAATAATTTATTCAAGCCATTTCTATCATTAATCTGACAACTATAAATACCTTCAACATTTACCATTGTATCAAAATCAGTGACACCCAAGTTTATGTCAAATCAAGGTTAAAATAAATAAAATACAATATTTAATCCTTTTAGTTTTACGGGCAGCTGTATGTCAAAAATTATGTAATATTTTAAGAGTATCAAAATAAGAAAATTTTCTCATAATTTATTTGGTGGAAAATTACAACGGACAAAAAACAAGACTTTCAAATAATTATTTAATAATTTATTCAAGCCATTTCTATCATTAATCTGACAACTATAAATACCTTCAACATTTACCATTGTATCAAAATCAGTGACACCCAAGTTTATGTCAAATCAAGGTTAAAATAAATAAAATACAATATTTAATCCTTTTAGTTTTACGGGCAGCTGTATGTCAAAAATTATGTAATATTTTAAGAGTATCAAAATAAGAAAACTTTCTCATAAAAACTATGTATCATTTGTTCAAAATATTGAAAACTGTTAGTAAACCATGGCAATACTAGGGCTGATGACCATTTCATAAATCTGTGCTGAATAAATTGAACCCTTCAACTAAACTATCCAAACGAAATCTCCAAACGAAATCGTTCTCAAATAGAAAACGAGAAAGGATTAAATTGCAGATGGCATGTGTGAGTATGAATCATTCATATTTTTAGAAACAAAAAACAGTTGAGCTGAATCAATAACATTTTAATGGCCTTTGCCATACTCTGATGAGTACAATAACAAATTTATGATACAATGTATGTGTATTTGTTCATTATTTTGTGTAAAAAGAATCTAAAATTTACTTTGTCTTGCAATAAAAAACTATGAATAATTGAATATAATTGTATTTTATATATGAGCAAAAGGAAACGGCGACATTTGTATTAATCCAGGTAATCTGATTCCAGTACTTTCAATGTGTGAAACAATTATTCAAACAAAATAATGAACCTTGAATATGTGTATAACCACTGCAACCATCATTGTGGAGTTCCCTTTTACACATGGTAAACGTCACTATAAAGTGGATCATTACCTTATGGGTACCAGACTATATTGGCACTGAGTCTCATTCTGATTCTCATTGACTTGTGTAGAAAAAACAAAATGGCATAGATCTGCATAGTACATAATAAATAACTAGCATGCAACAGATTATTTATTTACTGTGAAGAGCACTTACCACATTCTAATACCATAAAGCTAATTGTTTGTCACAGTACATGCGCACAACACAGACACAAGATGATATTTACTTTGCATGCGAACAAATGTTGCCATAAAAAACACAAAATAATTTAGTATCAGTAGTCAAGGCTAAGTCAATGGAACACCATTCAAAATATACTTTTAAACGTATTATAATATTAAAAATACATTTCATCTGTTGGAAGTTATGTGAGCATGGATGGCTGGGCTGATAGGTGGTTTATCTAATACTGTGAAAATTTCCTTTTTTTATCAAATTCGGAGGTAACAAAAAACAGTTGCGTGACAATTTTCTTATTTTAATGACTTGATTCCAATCATTGCCATAAATTAACCTATTGAGACAAAATCTGGTAAATGAAACGATGCTTAAAATTAAAATGTTAACAACTTAGAAATAAAAACTTCTAAACAATCTTCCATATATGGGTTGTCTTAGGGACACTGCTTAGTCTCTAGGTGATGGTTCAAATGTCTCAAGTTTCAAAATTTGATGACTTAAATGCACTTGACTTGCAAAAAGTGTATAAAATACAAAATTGGTTTCAAATTTAGTTCACTCTTCATAATGGATGGATCCAGGGATATATTAATTTATTACAATTAACAACTTTTAATAAACTCAAATTTATTTCAGGAGTACATGGAATTGATCATAGTACTTTAAAATATATTATTTTCTTAAACCAATAAAGCTGAATACACTTATTTCTATGCTTGATAAACAGAGCTTCCGAAGGCCTCATATCAACTGCATATAAAAAGATCTTGCTTTTATGCAAGACAACAGTGACTTATTCCAAATATTTCTAAAAACAGCCACCAAAATGCTGTCGAATGTCTACAATATGTTTTACTTTTGATGCCAACTGAATATCAGATGCCTTTTTTTCCTCAAGACAGACATGAATTTAAATGACATATCTCATACATTATTGGACCATTATTTTTCTATGAGCAACAATACAACAAAATTACCATTCACACAACACTGTTTCAAATATATCTATTACATGCAATTGTCAGTTTGTACTCCTAATAACATCCAAACATGTGTCCACAAATAAATAACACAGTGGTTAATAGTTTCTTATCTACTGTACATATTGCACAATGTCATTTTTGACTTTCATAATCATGCTTTATAAGCACACAGATATCTACCTGTAGCACAAGCAAATTAAATGGACATCCTTGGAATAAAATGTATACAGTTTTATTTATTATGATTTTTATGACGTAGGTAGACATGCCAATATTTGACTTTCATTGGTACTGTAGGTTTGTATTCTGAAATAAATATTTGCTTTAACCATGAAAGGATCAAAACATTTCCTTATTTAAAAAAAAGATCATCCAGTGTAAAGCAGTTTTAACTCAAATAAATAAAAATTAATTGCAGACTGTTTCTTATTGTGATGGAATCTTGACTTGTGACTGATATAACCATGGCTGCTAGCCTAGCAACCATAATGTAATTCCATTACGGAGTTAGTTCGGAGAAAACAGTACATATTTGAAACACAAGTATGTTTTTCCAAACTAACTTGATTCCTTTGAGCAAAACAATCAAAGAAAAAGAGGTAGTTTTACTAGTAAAATATTAAAGCTGAACATCAACCATTCTGTAATGAGCATGACTTGTAATGGAATAAATAACTGACTGACTACTATAATGAACATTTTGTATAGCCCATGTTCACATGAAGTGGGCGTTTTATGCTGCATGTGTAATTTATGTTGTAGACAACAAATCTCACGAGTGATATCAAATTACATGTGCCAAAGGGCACATGTTGTTGGCACTACACTGTCTGCAACATTAGATAGTCATTCCTGGAGATTCAAAATCCTGAATCCACCAACAATTTTAAAACTAGGACCTCTTATCCCTGAAGCTTTGGTCAAATTTATCCCAGAAATGCCCTGGGATAATCAGCAAAATACTATTTTCTTAGCCAGGATAATTTAATAAGTAAAATAAAGGTCCCACTGCCACCTTGTATCCAATGTTAGATACAGGTGGTGTCTAGATCATTATGGGTAAGCAAGGAAATGACACATGGAATAATATGTCCCTTAACATTTGTTGCCCCTGGGTTACAAAGTGTCATCATCTCCCCTGGAGAAAGAGGATCTGTGTGACCTTTGTGAACTTAGGATGGGAGAGGTGACCAAAGAAAGTAGTTCAGGGAGTAAAAGTTCAAATACACTGGCTTACCCTGAAATTGTTACAAGATTTGCAGAGTTCAAAATGAAAACTTGTTAAAATAAACTCATCGTGCCTACAGAGGAAGTGACATTTGTTTACAATTGCAGCTCCTCTGTTGAATTTAATTAATAGACTATCATCATGCTGCCAGCATTTTGGTTTGCTTGTGGTACACGTACAAGTCTATTGAAATCAAAGTGACCGAGGCTTGTCCGAAAAGTCTGGTGCTTTTCAAACTGTACTAGTGATTTTTGATTAGCGGTCAGGGTACTAGACACATATGCATGAGTGTGATGATAAGCATTCAAGGTGAAATTGTAGGATTTTGTGTCCTAATTTCTAAAACAAATCACATTAAAGAATTTTTTTTTTAGACTATACTCGCTTATAAGTACTGTATATGTAACAA
Organism: Zoroaster sp. YZ-2022; assembly: GCA_029582265.1. Classification (NCBI taxonomy): domain Eukaryota; kingdom Metazoa; phylum Echinodermata; class Asteroidea; order Forcipulatida; family Zoroasteridae; genus Zoroaster; species Zoroaster sp. YZ-2022. The sequence goes on from CM055820.1 coordinate 48,011,478, forward strand.
CATTGAGATTTTATGAAGTCTGAATAGATAAACACTGCATGCATGTACAATGGAGTTTCTTGTTTCACTTTGAGAGGGTGCCCTCTAAATGTAAACAAGTGTGACATGATCTTAACATAAGTAACCATACATCATAACCAACCAAGTATTCTTAAAATCTCTTTACATTTCAAAGAAATCTCTAAATCGTATAAAAACTTAACTTTAAAATATTTATTTTATAAAATTTAAATAAATCACTAAATAATATTAAAGTCACCTTTACTAAAAGTATACATCAAAATATAATATACATCTATTCAAGTTCGACTTCATAAATAATTTCTAAATTATAAGATTTAAAATGTAAAACATTTAAATGATCAAAGAAGTTAAGTTATGGAAACTATTTAGTAAAACTATTTAGTAAACCGACGAGACCAAAAGTACAGTTCCTGTATGTACATGTAGTACATATAAACTAATTACGTGTAGTTTTGACTGCAAAACTAATAACATGGTCCCTAGACTAAACTGCCAAAAATTATCCAACACCACCACAACCAGAACAATATGGAAAAGTATTTACATGTCAGATAAAACATAAGGTATGGAGCCAGTTTTATAAGGTCAGAAGCAGATTTTACTGTCCATTAATATAACCTTGGGTACATGTACCAGACCATCCAGGGATTTGGTTTGCAGGACGGATATAAATCAGGAAATAGGATGGAATGGACAAAGGAGGGTTTCTCTTTGTGTAGGGATTTATCATTCAGCCTTTAAGTAAGACTAATTTCACATGGTGTCACTGCAATTAGTCTTACTTATCCTCCTCACCATGCAAAGCTACAACATTCAGCCTTTGCCAAAGCGCTTAAATACAATGTACAGTACAGTGCAGCTGAAATATTGTACACATAAAGCAAATGTAAAGGATTCACACAGGCTCTTACATAACTTAACTCTGTGTAAGGAAGAGTTTCCCTTTGTGCAAGGGGTTTATCATTCTTTCCCAAAGCATACTGCACAATATTGCTGAAAAACTGTCAAAGTAAAGCTAGCTTATTCATTCTGCATTACCCCATGGATGTATGCATCAGTCCATTGTGTTTGCTGTTCTATTATAGGGGCCAGGGTCTGATCTGGTAGGTCAACAATGACTCAAAGTTCATGTTGACCCACAGAAGGGACAAAGCAGTCTTATTTTATCTGAAGATTGCCAGACCATATCATATTAAAAGAGTATATCTGAAAGCTTAGGCTCACAGTCCTCTTAGGGCTCATTGAGCAATCTTTAAACTATTGGCCCAAACCCTTCCTTGGTTTACCAAATTTGAAAGCAATCCTCAGAGTGGAACAGCTTCTGGAATCAGACAAAAGAAGTGATAATTGACAGTCCTAATACCTACGAAGAAGCTACTCTAGACTGGAACATCAATGGCTCTGCAGCTGCTAATCCTCCCTGTTAATTGCCCTTTTGTCTGACCCAGGAGGACCAGTTTGGTTAGGTGCATTCAAGCATTCAACAAACTAACATCTCAATGTTCGACCATTGAATCGTCTTTCAATAGATTAACTATTGCTCAATTGGCCCTCATTGACCTTAATTGGTATAAAGTCTGAAGTGAATTCATATGAATTTTAAAAAGAAAAAAAAGGGAGAAAAACACATGTATCTTCCCTTTAAGTATTCTAGAACTTAGGATTTGAATATTCATGTATTCCTAATATGATTGAGTTTGACCTTAGCTGTTTTTGTTTGAGGCAAGGTATATACAATGTAAGTAGTAGTAGGCCTATATTAAATGTATGTGAAGCTATATGTACAAAACCATCAACCCGATCTATGTAAATGTACACATTTTGAATTGAGTTTTAAATTGATAGTTCAAAGCAGGAGATCGTTAACCAACAGGTCAAAGTGTTCAGTTTAAAGAGCTGGTACTATTTCCCTTGGCTTTTGAATTGAATCCCATAAAGGAAAAGTTGAATCAATCATGGATTGATCCCAGATGAATCAATTGTAGATTCATCTATATGGACCAGTCATTGCTCTCCTGGGTACACCAGTAGTTTAGGGGTACCTGGCCCTTCCCTCCTGACCTTTCTGGATACCCACTTCCAACACTATGTACCTTTATGCAAATCTTTTCCAAGTTTAAGGGTCACATTAGGGAGAAGGTAGGTTTAACAAGGTCACTGCTTTATACCATGGATGTAGCTTGTTATTGGATCATCCTACATGTATGTGGCTAGGATTGTGTCGCAAGTTCATTAGGGAAAGCTAGCCCTCAGATTACGTCATTTTATCAATCAATGAATCAAACGGAGTGTGACAAAATCTTTCAAATAAAAGCATGTATTTCTAATCATGGAGTAGGGGATCCCATTCTAATTGTCCAATCTTTTGATTTTCCAATGGGAGTGTGACCTCCTAGGCCAGACAGACAAGGTGCATTGGTCATCAGTCCATTCTTCAAGGAATCAACTATCTATAAAGTACATAAATGTACTGTGTATTAACACATCATAATCCATTCTAGGGTGCCAATATTTGTATATGTACACAGAATTAACCTGTGAAGTGACCTATTAAAGACAAATGTGTCTGTCTCAAATATTTCAGTGAATAAGTACACTTCCAAAGTATTTAGGAACATTGGGTTGAAAAATAGACACACATGAAACCAACAGAAAGTGGCAATAATGGACATGTGGCCACAGTGTACAGGTTTTACATGTGTTATTAATATGATGCCAGTAACAAGATGGCCACATTCAGTAGGTGTCCTCATCATTGTTACAGCTATTTGGGAATAATGAGGAGAAATAATCACTGTGGCGATGCAAAATTAACACCTATTAATAAATAAACCCTGTAAAAAAACCAATACCCGTTCAATAACCATTACATGTGCATCCTTTGTTGCTATGAGGGACTCCAGTCATTCTGCGTCCTCCACAGATCAGCTCTGTAAGCCAAACGCTGCGATGAAGATATTGATGACGACGATGGTGAACACCAGTCCCGTCGTCCAGTTGTTGAGCCGATCGAGCCTCCGCTGCCGGTAGACATCATTGAGGTTGTCCCGTCCAAGGAAGAGAAGGAAGACACCAGTGACAAGCTGCAGGGTGATGGAGATGATGATGAGCGCTGTGACGAAGCGGAAGAAACGGAATTCATCTCCCACGCTGATGAGGCTCTTGAGTTGGGATGCATTGGCCATGAGCAAGGCAACAGCCAGGAATCCTTCACATACTGTCTTCTTAGTTGCATACATGTTGTAGTCTATTGCCCGGGGAGCAGGATTCTGCATAATAAGAAAGTAATTTACATTAAAGCCATTATACACTCTTGATAATGCTGCCAAAACTGATTCTTAAAGTATCATGAATGTTCATATGCATTCTAATGACGAATTTCTGTCTCCTCAGAGGACAGAGGATAATTTTGGAAAAGATTTTACTTATATTACTGATATCACATGAGACTGAAATATTTTCAAGGGATGTTTAAAACCATCATCAACTTGACATCAATTAACTATTATGTAAAACTGGTAATATATATGTCTTGATAACAAATAGTGTTTTAACATTAACCTCTTATTAATTAAAAGGAAAATTTACTGAAGCAAGCCTCTGGATATAGTTGGTGGTCTTCTAAATTACAGAATTAAACTCTACCATACTATCATGGAAAGGATTCTACAAAGGGATAGTTACATGTATGTATTATAAAACTATGATTTTGATGTGCCAATAATATTATCCACAACAAACAGGATTTGGTTTGTCAATATACTGATTATGAGTGAACTAGCTTCCTGCTTCCGTAACAAGCTATCCTGGTCAAAAACAGATCCCGGTTTCTTTAATTAAAGGAGTTGCCACATGTTGTCAGTGTCAATTCTGTTGAACTGACACTTTTATAATTATAACAGGAGAAATCTGGATTGCTGTTGGAGTAGTTTAATGCCAACATGTTTCATGCAAATACATATTTAATATTGTACAATTCAACATACGTAGGCTTTTCACTAGACTGCAAACTTAAAGGCAGTTCTACATAAAATTAATTATATGGCATAAATTTGTTCTTATGAATCACTTTTATAAAATGATAAATGTTATTCCTCGGTTATGCATGTCTGCTTTTTTTATGTTATAAAGAATACTTTGTTCATGTTTGCTGATTGAAATTTCTGAATGTATTTTCACAATTTTTACATTAACTATACCCCTATTTTCCCATTAATGATACAGCGTAATGAGCTGAAACTTTCACAGGTTAGTTGTCTTATACAATGTACTGATTCACATGAAGTATGGCACAGCAGAATGGAAGTTTACAAATATTATATTTTCCCTTTAAACATTGACATAAATGTACATGTATGATAATAATTCTCTAAGCGTCATTGTCATGCTTACAAATAAGCTGTTCCTTGTCAGTAAACTTGTAGTACACTTTCTGTGGGAGACTTCTGAGGCACTATGTGACAGCACACTGGACCTTTTCCATTGTTCTCAATATTGTGCGCATACTCAGAATAAAAATAAACTATGGAAAAAGGAATGGTATTAAAGTGTCTCAAAAGACTCGCATTGTAATACTCTTAAGTAATCAGGTGAGGGGGAACACGTTCCTTTACTCTTGAGATTGCACATTACTCACTAGGCCAATAGGTGGTATTTTTACCCTTGTACCCAGTGTCAAAATGGGATAGGATCAAGGCAGGAGGTTATGTATTTAATAATAAAACATGATTCATTCATTCGTGATGTTTAGTGGAGGTCATTTGACTGATTATTTATAGCAAGAAGTTGAACCACTTTGCTGGCCACTACACAGATTATTGCATGCAGTATCGAACTGGACTGCTGTATGATGAATTTTTGTATTAACGATAACAAATTTAACAACTTTTTCTGTATAATTGGCAAGCCTCGCTTTGTTTGAATTAATTTGAAAACATGTCCTTTGTCAATTTTGTATTCTTTCTTAATAATTGGATATGCTTGTTTAAATATACACAAACTATTGAATTGTGTTTATAAATATTAATAATGATAATAATAATACTGTGGACTTATATAGCGCACGTATCCACCAAAATAAATTATTACAAAATAAATTCATTTATCATGGTTTATTTAAATTCCCAACAAGAGGCCATTTGTTTCAGTGATAAATTGTATGTATTTAATAGTGCTTGTGACCTATTCTTGTTTTTGTACAATTCAAATTGATCAAAACATGACTATGTCTGGAGAGATTAGAGAGTTTCCCTTCAATATCGTTATGGCTGAATTCATGGGGAGGTAGTCACTTGCCATAAGGGTACTCAAATCCATTTCGCAGTACACAGAATTTGGATGTAAACACAAGAGAAATAAAGAATGAAGCCGAGACTGAAGAACATGAAGGATCATCCAAGGTAAAGAGGAGACTTCGGAGGATTGTAAGTATATTGCAGTCTTCTTACAGTGCGCCAGGTGAAATTACAACTTCCACCCAGGGGAACAAAAAACCAACCAATATAAGAAGGTGAGAGGTTGCTGCTATACTGATAGGCCAAAGGGAACACTGAACTAAAACAAATTGATTTTTGTTCAATTAATAGATTCCATTAAAAACTAAAAAAATCTATGAAATTATGCAGTTTACTACAAGGAAATTGGGAGGAAATTGTGGTTGATAAGCAGGAAATTAAAGCCCTTTTTTTTTTCAGATTGATTTATTTTGAGAATGATAGATCATGCAATAATAAAGAATTGAACAGGTAAATAAACATAGCATTTTATTCAGTTTTTTCCTTGTATTTCCAAAAACAGTAATAACCAAATCAAAAGTAAAATAAATCGAACAATAAACATTACACCAACGTTTTTTTCATTTGCGATTCATACAGGTGCAAATCTGATGATAATTATTCACCAGTCCAGCCTATGTTGCACCAATAACTGTGTCATAAACCTTTTCACTGAGCAGCCATAATTATTTTCTAAAGTTATGAAAACCAAAACGAGGCTCATGTCGGAAATAGCCTGGTGCCTTTCTAACTAAATATTTTCAAACAAACGCCGAGTAATAAGTGTTGTCCAGCTCAAGCCTAATTTACTACCCATGAACATTATTTCTCTATAAAGCCGGTCAATCAAAGATATTGAATAAAATTGAATTAGAGAAAAATAACTTGCATATTCTGAATAAAACTCCATTTGTCAATGATTATAAAATGCATCCAGTGCATCGCTGTGCACTAAGTACCCACATAAACTTTGGGAATTCATTTAACTAAGCATGATACTAGGTAAGAGTTTTCAAGACAGACAACTGTCTTCTCCATATCACATCAGTCTGTGAAGATGATAAGTGGCACCAGGATCTGAATAGAACATACATTAATGAGAGGCTGACTGACTAAAAAACACTACATGTACACATTACCTACTGTTCTTGATTACACATGTAACTTATCTCTTTTTAGGTTCAACACAGTGAACCCACCTCATTAATCACCTACCCAAGACAGGGTAGAGGAAATTAGCATCCCCACAACACACAAACCAGACATACATGTATACATGTTGAGCAGATGGAATACATGTAGTTATTAAAACAATTGTACTTTTATACTAATTATTCACCTTATGCATGAATGCTTGAAGGGTGTTTGTAATGGAAGTTTTATTCAATCAACACTAACTACATTAGAGGTACATGCGCAAAGATTGAATTTTGTTATGGATTAGTCAAGGTGATTTTCCTTGGCAAAAGAACAATCTTCATTTAATAAAATCAAATTGTTGGTGGGAACATGTAAATGTCAAGGGGCAAAGAATAACAAAATCCAAAGTGAAATTGTAGGTACATGTATTTTGTTCATACAATATTCATTTTTTAAATATTCATTATATATTATTTCAAGTACAAATTATAATATAGATGAGTTTGCCTTCTATGCATCTGTTCTATTTTCACTGAATTTACTTAAAAATTATATTCCAAGGTGGCATCAAGTGAGAACACTTTAGAATGTAAATGATAATTAATAGACTTCGACAAGTCTAGTGCAAATATGACAGCAATCTGTTATTAATGGCAGGAAATTTTAAGGGGATTGAAGCGCAATTTTTGGACATGTTGTTTAGGAATAGTACCTAACACGATGATGGTGATGGCGCAGCAAGAGATTTACATGTTAACGCCAATGCCGGCATGATTGTTGTTTAGCATATTGTGGGGGCCGAGTGTCAGACTACATCTTGTGAACAAATATCGTTGATGTCTGGCTTAAAAGGTAAAGCAACCAACTGAAATGGAAATAAACATTTTAGGATAACAGAGATTCTGAACTGTCTAGAACAGAGTGCAATTATTCATAAACAATCCATATGGACCATGCCTAAGCTTTAGTCTTGTATAATTTTTATCATTTTGTAACAATGAACAATCATGGCGCCAAGGATTTGAAGGGGATGAAAGGAATTGTATAAATTTGATAATTACCTGTTTACAAAATCTCTTAATTATAAGCTAAAAACTTACTCAAGGAGAAGTTGGTGATGGTACAGAACATTCTGAGAAATCTGACATGCTGTAATTTTATTACAAATTTGGAATCATCCATTTTCCACACTGGAATGCATTTTTGCTACTTTCTTGTAAATGCCACAGTGAAATGAGCGGAAACATTTAAAGGTTGGTTTCCCTTGATTCTTATGGATGCATTTACATAAATCATTGTACATAAATCATTATACGAATGGTGTACTATCCCTTTAACATTAGGATGAATTGATCAAAATGTATGGAAATTCACACGTGCAGAAAAAATAAGAAAACATCTGTCACTAAAGGGTCTCTACTGAATGTCACATGATTGTAGGGTAGTGGGAGATGGAAGTGGGTGGGGATGGCAAATCCTTTCCTCTCCTACACGCATTCCCTTGATATACATGTACATGCTGTAAGATATAAGGAAGGTACAATATATAATATATTGGGTAATTAAAATATAAGGTAATTAAATGGTCTAATTTCAATGCTGTAAAACTGATGATGATATCAATCTGCTCTTGGAATCATTTTGGCTGATATGCTCTCATTTTTACGAAAGAGTAATCTTTCCCAAAATCCACATTAGAATAAAAAACAAACAATCTGAATGCATTTTCACTATGTTTCCATTTGCATAATAAACTGAAAGGTTTCCAGGTTGTTTGATCTTGATTCAAAGACAATAAGCATATACTCATCGAAGCATTCCCAAATTCCACATAAGAATTAATTAAATACAACAAATCTGCAAAGCAATTTTACTATTTTCTTGTAAAAGACACTACATAATAAGCTGGAATTATGGAATTATCAAAGCTTAATTGTTTAATATATATCTAAATCAAACAGTCAGCATCCTAGTATTTTTGCAAACATTACCAATGCTGTACCTTCCCTTCCCAAGCTCAAAATTACCTTACCTTGAAAAAAACCAATATAAATATTGATCAGATTTGCAATTTTTGTTGTGTTATCAATGTTTCATACATTTTAATGAGACGATGGCAAAATGCAATGCATAATGACAGACTAATGAAAAACAGTCATGAATTTTTTATGTGCCCAATATACAGTCATGAATCTGCCATTACATGTTTATGCATTTTCTTCTGTTGAATGTCACATTTAATTAAAATATCGTAATATGACCCCTACATAAATAGCTATTCAACATGTAAATCTCTTATTTCAAATTGATTCTGCAATATGCATGCATAAGGATTCAAATTGTTATATTTTGTTGACTGAATGCAGATTAATGTATTTTCGATACAGTTAATAACTGAATTGATTGCAACCCAAACAAACATTCCAATCAATGTAAAATTTATTATATTTTCATTTACTACCTCCATCAACATCACTTGAGTCGCCATTGGAAGACACCAGTTGTACAATCACTGCCTATAATAAACCATCACCACCACCATCATCTGATAAATAATTCACTCTGGCTCAGTGCAGGTTCACTGTGTTTCCAATACCCTCAATGGAAGTCACAAGAATGATACTCCTTCATTTACCCCAAAACATAACACTGGAGCTACTTGCAATTGGAATGATCCATGCACATCTACACGTACTCATGCATCACTGGTAAAGTCTTAATTGATAAAACACGCTTCTACTGTAGCACACATAGTATTTCACTGGTGTCCAGGACAAAGGTTGAGAACATATGAATGAGGCTGGCCCAATAATGCTTTGTGTCCTCATTACTGGCTATTTACTAAGCAGTAGTCCCTGCCTGAGGGTGCAGCTACCATTTGCCGTGGATAATCTGTAGGGGGATGGTAGGGTGGTAGTGTTGTATTGTATTTTAATGTGGGTTCTCGGTGGAATAATTTGGATGGCTAATTAGATTACCGCCGGCACGGAATTGAAAATTTGCCTATGACTTTATGGAGGAGAATATTATGAAAATATGTTGGGAATACATAACCAATAATAAATGAACTATTTGTAATACTCAATATAAACTTTACATGGTAGATTCTAATTTTAAATACTAAAAGACTAATGTGTATACCTGTCAGCAAAATAATTTGAATGTTCATACTTCCATTAGGATTAAAACTGTAAATTACCAACAATTATAAACATTCTTAAAATTGGCTCTAACTACCTGCTACCCTGAACAAAAAATGGAATCTTCTAAATTAAATCACATGTGCATAATTGTGGACTGGTAGACAAGGATATTATTAGTATTGATTTCTTCTAATGAAACAGATAGAATGGCTGAAACACAGATAATGAATACACAGATACAAATATTGAGTTCAATAAAACATCTATGAAGAGAAAATTTAAATATGGCAGATAGGGAGATTGGTAAGATGACACCATGTATATGCGTTCGGTCAGACTGAATTGTGGTTGGTAGCTATTAACATATTGATCAGATCATTAAGTTGAGTTCTGCTTGATTAATTTACTGTAACACTGGACATGAATCAATTGTGAGTGGTTTATTGTATTCCTTGTTATGGCATGGCTACATTATGTATGCACTGCTTAAAGGCACTCTGTACAATTACTTTGTAAAATATTTTATTTTTAGGTATTTGTTATCCTTTCCTCAATTAAAATAGCAATTTTAAGATGAAAATGGTAATTCAAAAATAGTTGAAATGTAAAATCTACTTGGTGTAAAGTTGATGATGCTATAAATCTACTCTAGAAATACTTCTGTGTGAGGTGCTATCATTTTTAAGACAAGTTCAATAATTACATCTTTACACATTTTATGTATTATCAAGGTTTACTACATGTACATCATACTTCCAGAAAAAACAAAAAACTAGTTTGTTATAAACTGAATATGAAGAATGGGTTTTTGTTAACTGTTTTCCAATAAAAATTACCTGTTTTATAAATGCAAATTGTAGTTTGTGGTCTTACATTTCAAACCCAATAGGATCTTAATCAAAGACAAAAAGCTTTTGTCTTTGATAAATATCGTACATGTTGGTTTGAAACCTAAGGCCACTAACCGTTATTTTTTTTTAAACTACTATTTTGCATTAATATTACAGGTCCTATATGTTGGTAAGCAGTTTGCAACAGCTAATTCTCTATTTGTTTTTTTATAAACTGAGTTGATTTATTTGACAGATCCTGTGATTTATCTTCAAGATACTCACCGATGGGACTGGGGTACTGGGTACACTGGTGCAGTTCTCCATCTCTTGTTGGATAGGCTCATAGTTTCTACGCACACTACCGGGATGAACGATCATCGACATAGATTGTCCGCCGTCGTTGACCAATTTTGACTGAAGACAAGGCTGACTGGTCGAAGGTGGAGGTTCACTGAAGGTTATGTTCGGAGTACCAGATGGGTGGTTGTCGCTGATGATGAGACAATCACGTTCAGCATCGTTGAGTAGGTTGGTAGTGCTTCTGCTGCCGTTGTTGTCACAACCACCTTTTAGATCATCACTTGCTGAGAAAGTCAGAGTCGGAATGTAATTAGTGTTGCTTGATGCAACTGTTTCCTTTGGTACCTGTAAAAATAAATAACAAAATATCAATATTTATCAAATCAAGTATTGATATTTTTGGGATAGCACTGGTGGATTACATCACGTTTCGTTTGTACTTATGTAAGATTCAGCATTTATATTAGTAAGGTACTGTTCAAAGTTCCAGCAGTAAAGAAAAAATGGCATTAGATGCCCTTGGCATAAAAGGAACAAAACTATGGCAGACAGTCTTATGAAATGTCAAAGGTATATGGCAGGAAACTAACATGTCTTATGTTTTCCAAACATCTCTTGAAAGTAAATGCTTTCTGAAAAGCACAAAATGTCTTGGAGAAGGAGCACACTTGAGAATTTTCAAATGTCAAATTTATATTTATAGTCAAGATGCATTACATTGATGGAATTTGAAACCACTTAACTCCATTTATTAATAAAACTCTCTGCTGATTCAAAAAGTGAATACACCGACCGACTACTACTGTGAGTTTCAGGCAGAATTGACACCACAATAACTGAGGAGAAAAGTTTAGTGTTTCTACTGCGCTACTGTGATCAACTTGAATTGTATCGCCTTGCAGATGCAAGTTTCTAATTTCATCTAATCCTGGTTGCAGACTTTCAGATGTTGCATGTGACACTTAGTTAATAAATGCCGTCTTGACAAATGCAACCCACGCATGATGTTTTTCCCTTGGATGAGCACAGACTTGTAGTTTATTCCTCTAGTGATTATGCTATCCTGAAGCTATTAGTAAAGTAATACAACTTGCATCAATACAACACTCATCATTGATTGTTGATCTAAACCAAAAAGCCAGTGTATTGAAAATGTCAAATTTTTATCATCTATAATGGTTTTGAAAACTGTCACAGGGATGAGTCTTGCTGGTGGGGAAAATCATTGAAGATGATCTGGGAACTGCCTAGGATTTGTAAATTGTACGTTACATACATACTATGCAAATACAAACCACTATATTCAGCTGATAGTGTTGTTCGTTCATGCATCTTTTTTCTAAAAATTTATGAACCTCAGATAAATGTTGTGTGCATTGTAATGAAGTACGGTAGCAGTGTTTATGACTTCATTGTCGATATATGCTATTCACTGACTCATCTTACTATCAGAGAAAAACCTTGCAGACAATACTTGGACAAGTCTAATTTCATGAAGTGGAAAATATAACCAATTTATTTGTTCCTGTAATAAAAAGGGAGATATTGATATTGTTGATGAAGCTGTGTAGACGGTTCTTGTCTGGTTTACAGATACAGTCCCTTGCTGTCCCACTGTAATTTTAGAAACCAAGTGTCATTTGGGCGTTTGGTTGATAGGTCTTGTTACACACATGCAACCAGGGGATACAGTATGCATCTTATCCCAGATGAGGCGGTTTTGTTTTGTCCAGCAGATGCAAACTGCTGTTTCATTTGGATGTAAATAAGGCGAACAAACATTGATGTTATGCCAAGGTTTTTGGCAAAGTGAACTTGATCACGTACGTGTAAGATGTCTGAGGGAAGTAGATATATACAGATTGCCTTTATGAAACCTGAATGCACTTTGGTCCAATATGAATATTCATGAGATTGTAATTGAAAGGAAATAAACCAGAGTAACTGTATCACTACATGCCAAAAATAGAAGTTAATTGCCACACATTTCGATCCAAGCTGCGTCTTTATCATTAAATGGGGACAATACAATTTGTGGGGCCATGTGACGAATTTAGATGGGCACTCAAGAACAGAGGTTTATTCCTGAAAACCCTTTTTCCCAATAACATTTATAATGCTGGGACTGTTGCTGAAACAAATAATTCACAGCTAAAGCAACATATAAATGCAAATATTGACCTTTTACCATCCTTATGTGTATACAAACAAGGGAATGCACACCATTGGTAAAATGTCTATATCATTTCATTTAATTTATTATTTCACAGGGCAGAAACAATCACAAACACAATGGTAAAAAACAATCTATAAATGAATCCATGCATTATAATCATGAGATACAACATCCTCATTTTAATGTCATTAATGAGAAAAAAGTAGAAATGCAACAAGATTTGTTTCTTTGCATTCTAATGTAGAAATGAATTACCAATTTGGATTTCCATATCTTAAAAATGACAGCATGTCAGATGGAATAAATTGGTACCATTACCAACTTAGTAAGTTTTGAGTAATTCACACATTTTGTAATTGGTTAATTACCAGACGTGTACTCTCTTTAAGGGGGAACCCTCATAGTATAAACACATTTGTATGGTGTGTATGAAGAAGGGGCATGGTCAGTTAATAAATCCAAAGTTGTATGCAAAAGGGGTATGTCCAGTAGTAAAACCTTTCTCTATTGAAAACATACCCAAGCAAGCTTCAGTTATTTTGATCGGTTCACACCTCCTATTAAATGCAATGCAAACTGGCTACATCTCTAGGTCATTCATAGAATTAAGTCAAGACTAATGAATAATTCATGAATAGTACAAATAAATTATTTGGTAAATATTTTTTTCTCCTGAACCATTTTGTAATTGTTGCATCAAAGAACAATAACTAAACAAAGATTGTCTATAACCATATAGTGTTATAATGTAAATCACTTTTCCAACCAGGGTCTGGTATTGAGAACAAGGTAGTGTAGATCCTATTCAAGGATGATGTTGGGGATCTAGGGAAGTTGATGGAGTGGGAGAGGGGGAACACATGGCAAAAACAGGAGGGGCCTGTGGGTGATGGTATTACTATACTAGTTACATGCTTGATCGTACACCATGAATGGCATGGTTTACGGTGATAAAATAACCAACTCTTTTACACTGGATCTTCCTTCAAACTCGGGTAGGGTTCAATTGAGAACTGTGTTAGGCATTTGAAGTAAACCACATGCCACTGGTCCGCATTGGGTGTGGGCGTGTCGCATACATTGTACGTGCTTACCCAGTGTTGGTTGAAGGATATGGCACAATGGCAACAGGATATGGCAACACTGCAGTAATTGCAGCATTAGGCCGGGATCAGTTTCGGCAGTGAAATGGTCCATGGATCAACCAATTAGAAAATGCTGTTGCTATATCGTCCATGTACGTAATTCGCCGCACTTGTGAAATGACGCACCTACCTTTGGCTGAGCATTTCTCAGAAAACTTACAAAACTATGGCGTATTACTGGTTGCATAGACTTATCTAAGTCGTGCTCGTTACAGAAATAAAAATTATAGTGAAATTGCATGATTTACTGGAAAGTTAGTGCTTGTGAAAGTGGAAAAAGTTGTTTAACCACTGATTTTACTAGATACAAATAGTAAGAGATTTACATGACCTCAATTTTTTTTCCACAAACATCTGTGATTTTATTGTTCTATGCCGTCAACAAGCTGTTGTCTGTGGAAACCAAAATATATGAATGCTTTGCATTTGCAAAGATTTTTAAAACAAATACCGATCCTCAAAATGGACACATTCCTTATAGAAGAAGCGAACGAAGACTACTTAATTCGTTGGTGTTTATTTCAACGGTAGTGGAAAATTATTGAGAAAATGAAACATTAACATCATGGTTATGAAAAGAAATCTTTTATTTGACAAAATGTTAACAGCATTTTTACACATTTCAAAGTTTTAAAGTACTTTTTTCAAAAATGTTTACCACCTTCCATTTTATTGGTCTTTCAAGAATATTGATTAAAAGTTTTGAGGGCTTCTACAAATTACAACATTTTTTAAAAATAAAATCGAAAACAATATTTTTATTTTCAAGATTAAAAACAATTTTACAACCATCTGGAATAAGATGAAACATGATTCAACTGTTTTTCTTCTTGGGTACATTTTCTGTGCGGAAAGAATGTCGTATCCGGCCGCCACGTTTTAAGGGCTTTTTTGGATTTTTTTTGCAACCACTAACCAGTTAAAAAATCATTCTATCGATTTTTGGTGGTACAGAAAGCGAAAACTATCTTTAAAATCCACTTTTATGATGGTTTTCGGACTTGATTTCCCTTCTAAAAAAAATCCTCCCCTTCAGAAAATAGAAGGATCCTATTATAGTTGCCACTACGCATGTACAATGACTGTGTTGGTCACTAATTGTGGAGTTTACAAGATCAGACTGACATGACTGAGGAAGTCATCGTATACCAAAAATGCCTGATTTTTCATGAAATAAATATCCTGGAATAATTTGAAGTATATGTCCATCATCATAAGCCTTATCGCTAATAGCACTGAAGCAACTGCCGCAAAGCATACAGGGATACAAAAAGGGGCATCTGTTTGGCGCAGCTTTTGTGACGTCAATAATATTTTGTTTGTCCTCGCGGCACGCAGTGGCGCTGTTGCGCCTACAGACATCCCACAATTCCTTGCAGCTGCTATAGTATTAGCGATAAGGCTTATCCATATGTTCTCCACCTTACCAGGTAGGTAAGATTACATTATTGGTTATATTTAATGAAAAATAGTGGCGGCCAGATACGACATTCTATGCCCCCATCTGTGCCCCCATCAACTTTAACAGTTTGGGGGTGAGTCATTATACCAACATCAATTTTCTGATGACCACAATTCTGTGCGTCTCAAAAAACGGCACTCAAGACGTCCACGCGTATGACCATGGAGGAAGGAAACATGGTATGACCATGCATTGAAATTCAGCATTTTACAAGAGAATCCTTCACTGAAACAAACTGAAACACCAAACTGCTAATTTCATTTGTAAGTTACCGTCCAGTTGATTAAATTGAGGATACTGTCTAATATTTCGTGATTAGTATTGCGCTCTTTCGTCTGTTCGTATAAAACTTTCCAGTAGGAGTTGTTAAGTGGATGGCGTATCATTTACCATCATTGGAATATACATTAATTTACCGACGTAATAACTGCCAGCTTCGATTAAAAAAAAGCCTACTTGACTTATGCATCATTCATTGCATGTTTAATGTTTATAATCAACATCAGCTTTCGACGATGAGGGACCACAAACACAGCCTCACAGGTCCCATCGATTGCTTATAAAAATATGATATGTGCTCAATTATTGAATGCAAATAAGCAACATAAAATTCAATACAACTGTTAAGCAGAATATACAAGACAAGGAATTAATTACACACAAATACAAAGTATTAGTAATAGTATACAATTTATAATTATTCACCGTGATTCCCCTTCCCGATGCAACGATGTACACAAGGACAACGGTCCGATAAACAGCTTTATCTGGAACCAGTCAATTATAAATGTGTATACGCATTGCAGGGATACTGCTGGGTACCAGTATTACATCGTCAGCATAATTACAACTAGAAATATAGCGCATCGCATGAGCATATCATAATGCGCATGCAGAATACGTACGCGCGCGCAGAGTAGAGCAGACGATAAAAAACATCATTTGCAGTTTGACACAAAATATAAAAAGTAGGACCTTTAGCAAAATATGAAACTTTTAAAGACAATTTTTTTCTAGATTTTAAGACAAATATATTGAAAGGATTTTGAATCTCTAAAAGAATATATCAACTAAGATTAATTTGTTTATTTATTTAAAGTAATAACATTTTATTGTAAAATAAATATCACTCCGCTAATAGCAAAACCGTACGGTCCGAACTCGACTCGGATCGGCGATCCGATCGACGACGAGAGTATTGCATGCATGCATATAGCATCGATCGCACGCATGCAATTCGCAAGCTGTTTTGCATATGTCGGAATATCGGTTGAAAACATGGAGGGACAACGACGTGCTGGCAGTTGATGAGGAAATTTTTTTGTTTCTCAGCGCTTAAACTGCGCCTCTTAGGCGTTCTTTAAGTACTAGAGGCTTGCAGACATTTGAGTTATTCTTGCAGCAGTCGTTACTGTGGGTTGGTGAGTTTGAGCTTTCTTATATACCCGGAAGATTTGGAATAAATTTGGTCGGCCAAAGACATCGTTTCAACACACATCGGCTATCCACTGGTTGCGTACTACTTAACTGCGTACGTACATGTATATGATGTGGTTTCCGACAATAGCACGATGAATGGAAGTGGGGAAGTGAGGTGATTTTGGTCTTGTGAGGAAAAATTGTGTCCTACAGAGTACAGTTTCCAGCATTTTGATAACAGAAGAGGTGTTAACATAATTTTATATTGGACTTTTCAGAGAAGATTCCTCTGTGGTGTAAACGCTGAACATTTGGAAATGAAATGTTACTCTAACGTTATTCTATTCTCAATATGGATGTCGTTACTCAATGCACTGGAGGAGTGCTGACATGCTGGCTGTGTCGACCTCAAAAGCCGAGTTGCTATTGCGCAAACGGCTTGTGCTGTTGCTATTTCTGTGAACTACATGGACAAGTTCTTTTGAACAAAGTTCAAAACCTATCCCCAGGAAGTCAAACCTTGAAGGGATTGTAGTTTGGTCGGGACAAGGTGTGACAAGGTGTTCTGCTAGAAGTAGAAGAGACTCAAGTCAGACTTGTCTTTCTTTAGTCTGATTTTTCTACTCAACACTGCAACTAAACCTTAAGGATTTTTTTTTCTGTTCTGGAATAAATATCGTGAAGATTTCTGTCAATATGAGTGACAGAGAGAAAAGAAGAGAAACCACACAGCAAGGTGGTGTGAAGAGACAGGTGATTTCAAATGGTGTAGCATCACCCACAGAACGAGCCAAACGTAGCTCAAGGGGTACATCACCAGTTGAACCTGTTGAAGCAGAAAAATCTGTTCATCACACAGTCCCACACATGAATGGTGACATGCACCCTGTATCAGTCCACAAGTCCCCGGCTTGTGTTAATTTGGCCATGAGCAATGGCAAGTCAAAAGTTACTGATGGTGTCCAAAATGAAGACTTCAAAGATCCAAATCCACAGTCAAGTCACAGCAGCTCAGTCCTCCCAAAAGAAGAATTTAGGATAAATGCCACCCCCAAAGATGTCCCACCTACAGACTCACAAGCCCCACCAAGAACAGTTGATAAAGATTCATCCGATTTGGATAAAGAGAACAAATTAGGCCTAGGAAAACGACAGAAATCAGTTACTATATGTGAACCCGAAGAAAATGTTTCCAAAATTGAAAATCTCCTTGCAATTGACAAAGCAGAAAATGATTTGAACAAGGAAAATATTCAAACTGACTCCATTGGATTTACGCCTGATGCAGAAGACGGCACTGTTAAGCAGGAGGAGGTATCGGATGTGACCGAAGCGGTGAAGGATAAGGCCGAGGATAAGGCTGACGATAAGGCTATTGATAAGTCACCAGATGGACGCTTCATGAAGTATGACATTGAAGTTGGGAGAGGTTCCTTCAAGACTGTTTACAAGGGGCTTGATACAGAGACTGGCGTTGCAGTTGCTTGGTGTGAATTACAGGTTAGTATTCGGTGGTGGGTGGGGGGAGGGGGGGCAAGGATAAGGAGGGTGATAGTAGGTATGTGCGTATCCCACGCATTGTCGCAAATCTTTTCGGCCGCGGCCTCAATCTCGGGTTGAATCGCCGTGGCGAAGACACCGTGGAGATAGCGATTTGTAACGTTTCGCTGAGGCTGTTCTTTTTGACGTATCCACGAGTTTTTTTTTCGAAGACGTAGATCACATATTCTACTTCAACCTCGTTCTCAAATTTTCTGAATGCGGCATCTAGAAGTTTCCAAAAAAAATTCTCGAAATTTGGGTTTGTTCTTGTTCATCAAAACCATCGACGATTTACTCAAAGGTTAGTAAAACACCTTATCAAACCACATTATTAATTTTTCTATACTTGTTTTCTACCTCTTGGCCAATTTTGACGGCGATTGGACGATTAGCAGTTACGTTTGTTAGATTCACAGAAATCGATGTCAACCAAAGATTGTATTGCGCCGCGTTCAGCGCGCTATAGACCTACCAATTTTCAGTCCGATAAATCGTCCGTTTAAACCTAATAAGTAATATACATCGGCGTAACACAATATTAAATATTAGTTTTCACGAACTTATTTCATTTTTTTTCTTCATATTTCCAGTCCAATATCATTTATTGTTTTTTATAATGTTTAATTAAATCAGGGATAAGAATTTCATGGATTTCAGTATAAATATTAAAATTTCTCAGATTTGAGTGATTTTTTCTCTATTTAAAAAATCTATTTTCATTATTTTGTTTTATATTTCCAGTCCAATATAATTTATAAATTGTTTTAATATTAAATTAAATCAGGGATGAGAGGCTTTCGAAGATTTTAGTGTAAAAATATGAAAACAATCCTCAGATTTGAGTAATTTATTTTTTTTCATTTTTTTTTTTTTTTTTTTTTTTTTAAAAAATTTTTTTTTTATTTATTATTTGTAAATCAGCACAAAAAAAAAAAATAATCATTGAATTAGCCTGGAA
The DNA here is from genome assembly GCA_029582265.1 of Zoroaster sp. YZ-2022. Classification (NCBI taxonomy): domain Eukaryota; kingdom Metazoa; phylum Echinodermata; class Asteroidea; order Forcipulatida; family Zoroasteridae; genus Zoroaster; species Zoroaster sp. YZ-2022. The sequence continues at coordinate 48,030,893 of CM055820.1, forward strand.
ATAGGTTATTATTCTTCCTCTTTTCCCAAGCATTCCAGTGATACCAACCTTTTGAAAATCGGACAAGAATTAAGAAAGTTATGATATGGAATCCGAGAAAATCTAGGAAACGGGTCACAACTCAAATTGACATTTCTTTTGTTTTTCCTTATAAAATAATTGCCATTTACGGGCCTAAAATTGCCGGATTCAACATGTCATAACTTCCTTATTTTTGGTCACAGGAAGATGATCCTTATATCATTGTAATCGTCTATTCAAGACCTTGACAATGATACCAGTTGTATTGGAATCTGTTGATTTTGAAAATTTTTGTCACATAGCTAGTGATAGGGGTATACTTAGTGACAATGACAACGGACAATGATCCTGACATCAATTTAATTTAGAAATAAATAATTGACAAATCAATTGATTTATTTAGGGCAAAAATTTAAAAATAAATTGTTTATCACCTGACGCAAGAATTTCTTCAACTATAAACATCGCGGAACCTGCTGCTATATAGAATTAACCAATCGTCTTCGGGTAAGCTCGGTGGTCGACAGGTTAAGATGTCTGCACTAGTATTAGTAAGCAGTGGGTCGTGGGTTTGAATCCCAAGTCACCTGTGAAGTTTTTTCACAGACACTGGGAAAGCTCTGAGTATGCAGTGCTATACACACGTTGGTGTAGAGCAACAATTTAAATACCAATTGTTTATCACCTGACGAAAGAATTTCATAAACCTATAAATCAATTTATAAACATACACATTTTAGAAATAAAAATTTATATTTTCCCTTTAGGTCCAACCCAAAGTAATATTATTTTGTAAACCCCTAACCCCCTAGCTATTTTGGCTAAGAACCTTCCTGAATCCGCCAAAATCCAACACCATGCAATAACACTACCACCCAACTGTTGGGACACCCGCCCCCATGCAAAGTATCCTTGTCAGGTTTTTTTTGGGGGGGGGGGGGGGCGGTTGGGGTGGTTAGGGTTAAGCTTGAAAATTATTAAAACAATGTGGTTACTTTCTGGCCTTTGCACATGTTCTACTCCCACAGTATAGTTGGGCCTTATCAATAAACTGTGTATTACCATACAGATTGCTCCTATGGTCTTACTAACAACTCTTTCTAAATTATTCTGTCCCATACCAAATCCATGGTAACTTATCAGTTCAGATCCCCATCTGCTAAAAATTAAGTAAAATAACAAATTATTAGGTTGAGATGGTTGATTTCTACTATAGAGCACAGTCAGAAAGAAATTCCCTTTAGTGCACCCCATTTTTTATTTGCCGAGGCTAGCCCAAACTCAATGGACTTACCAAAGGTTAAATTCCTGTCTGATACATCTGTAGTTAACAAATCATCCAGAAAATAACACCATGGGTTTGCATAAGGCTAGCTGTCTTGACCCATGCAGGGATGACCTGGACCCTTGTGCCTCTAGAAATTAAACTTTTTATTTAGGGTTGTGGATAATTGAGTGCAATTTAAGGTATTTCAAGTGTACCTTTTAGGATTACCCATACATGTAGTAGCAGTCTGCAGTGTCAACACATATGTTATATGTCATGTAAAACACGTAAAAATATTAAATGAGAGTCAATGTATAAGCAAGGAATTGGGAATAGGGCATTCAAAATTTGTATTCTTTGAAAAACAAGATGTCCAAATGTTTCACTTACAATACATTTGTATGAGCATTACAAATAAAACAGGATTTCCACTTACAGTACAGAGCTGCCAACTCTTCCGGATTCTGCGAAAGACTTTGCGTATTTGACGGTAATTTACTTACTTAAAATATATGCAAGGAGGCCTCTCCTTTTGGTGCCAAAAGGAGAGGCCTCCTTGCATATTTACCGTCAAATACGCAAAGTCTTCTGCAGAATCCGGAAGAGTTGGCAGCTCTGACAGTATAGGGTGGTCAGATTGCTGACTAGTACTATGAGTGTTATCTAAAAAAAAATTTTATCTAAAAGTACAAATTAATATTTTACATTTTTGAGGGACCTACCGACTACTCCACCAGCCCCTTTTGCTTATATCGCATAGCACCATGTTACACAAAATTCACAATTTGCTTATATCAAAATCCATGATTTGCTATTCAATCATCCTGTCACTGAGAAATAATTCTGGTAGAATTAAGTGAAGTACTTCCATCATAGAAAAAAGAAAAATTGTTTTGAAGAATTCAAAAAGAAATTTCAAGAAGTTGTTATGTAGTAACTTTTGAAAAACAACATAACAAACCTGACCATAACCATTTTTCATTTGTTTCTCAAAGCTTGAGCATCTGTTGTGATTAAACTTGTTCGTAAGTTTTATGATATCTTGAACAAACTAGAGGGTTCATTGGTATTTGGAAATGTACATTTTATCCATCTAGTTTTCAACAAGTATATTGCTTTTTTTGAAGAAAAAAAAGAAAAAAAATTCGACATAACAATTCCTTTCTCTGAGATGAAAGCACTTTATCCCTCCTATGCCCAGGATGAAATTTGGCCCAGTCAGCACGGCACTCACAGACAGTCACTTGAGTATTTTTGGTTGCATTGCCAATTGGTAGGTCAAATCACAGAGTCACACAGAGCTGTGTATGTACTGATTTATTTGAGTGCACTGCACAAAGTCAATGGGTTGGGAGTTACATACAAATTTTGAGTGTCTTTGGGTTTGACCTCCTATCACAGCCACATGTGCTTGCATGTATTTGAGTGCACGGCACAAAGTCAATGGGTTAAGAGAGACATACAAATTTTGAGTGTCTTTGAGTGTTAAACCTACATGTATAGGAGGGTTATCAGACAGAATACATTCTCAGGATGATTGTTACATTTAAAGATATTGCTTAAACATGTATCATGTATAATAAGGGTAATTAATCTCAAAACATGTGTTGAACAGATATTTTCCTCAAGCAACCCCTTTAAAACCAAAGTTCCCTTATTATTTCCTGACCAAGGATGTTACATCTTTGGTAGATTACAAAGTGTTACATAATATCCACTTTGTTATTGGAAAGGCTTTGGTGAAGATTTAATTTATAATGGTAATACCAATAGAGGACCTTCACATTACTGTCTACCTGTGTAACTAAGCCATACTGAACCAATGCCTGGATCTTGTTGGGTGTTCGGGTATGTACCCGAAACACCTATTGTTTTTGTTCGGTTTTTTTTTTCTTTCTTTTTTTTCTTCTCCTTCTCCCCATAGATTGTCTACAAAAAAACACATACTTGCAAACTTCACATGAACTTGAAACTTGGCATATACTTAGAACATAACAAGTAGATGAAACACGAGTTGTGAGTGACCCCAATTTGACCTTACTTCCTGTCCAAACCGGAAGTAAAGGTTTAATATTTAAAAAAATCTAGTTTAATATTTAAAAAAATCATATCTCAACAACCACAAGAGGTAAATTCACAGTTTTTGCACCATTGTACAGATTGTTAATTGTCAAAAACTACTTACACAAAGGTGACCCCAATTTGACCTTACTTCCTGACCAAACAGGAAGTCAAAGTTTAATATTTAAAAAAATCATATCTCAACAACCACAACAGGTAAATTCAGTTTTTGCACCATTGTACAGACTGTTAATTGTCAAAAACTACTTACACAAAGGTGACCCCAATTTGACCTTACTTCCTGTCCAAACAGGAAGTCAAAGTTTAATATTTAAAAAAATCATATCTCAACAACCACAAGAGGTAAATTGACATTTTTTGTACCATTGTATAGATTGTTAATTGGCGAAAAATATTTACACAAAGGTGACCCCAATTTGACCTTACTTCCTGTCCAAACCGGAAGTCAAAGTTTAATATTAAAAAAAATCATATCTCAACAACCACAAGAGGTAAATTGACATTTTTTGCGCCATTGTATAGATTGTTAATTATCGAAACATGTTTACACAAAGATGACCCCAATTTGACCTTACTTCCTGTCCAAACCGGAAGTCAAATTTTAATATTAAAAAAAATCATATCTCAACAACCACAACAGGTAAATTCACAGTTTTTGCACCATTGTACAGATTGTTAATTGTCAAAAATATTTACAAAAACATTCTGACGTCATCATCACTACCCTGACAAAATCCGAACACCTATGTGTTTGTCATATGACAAACACTTAAGTCTAGTTTTGTTTTTAATTATTACTTGACTTGATTTCTTCTAGAAAGTAGTTAAGTTCAAAGTTTAAACTGATAAAATCTAAACGTTTTTCAAGTAAAATTTCATTTAAATTCATGTCATACATTTAGTATACAAACTGGAATTTAGCTAGATATTAAATTTGCTTGTATTGGTTTTGAATAGTATTTCCCCTTCAAATGTGAGATGCCCCACATTTAGCCAATTTTTATTGACCACTGCAAACTGTTTTGGCCAATTTCCGCACATGTAAGAACTGCTAGAAAATAAAACAAATGTATTTTTTTCCTTTTTTCTTTTTAGATGGTATAATGGTTCTAATCTGACGGGTCTTTTATTATAGCTGAATTCCTTTTTTCTTACAACCACTAACCAAAAATTTAATACTGCCTCACACGCCTCATCAACCAGGGGAAAACACTGGATCTAAAAAAAACAAAAACCCTGTCCTTGCCTTGTGATTGTGAGAACACAATGTGTAAACACAGACCAAATCACAATAGAATATGCAGGTTCAATGCTTTAGTTGGTAAAATAATATTGTTATTGTTAAAGAATTGGCTTGAACATGTTCGTGCCTGTCTGAATATGATAATGATTAATGAATGTCTAAATTTCACCGTTTCACCATGGAAAATAAAGACATGACCTGCAATCACGATGATCTGACTTGTCCTGAGTACACTCTGGCAGCTGTTTTTCCCAAGCTTGCTGGTCCCATGGCCAAAGGTTAATTTTGGTGTCGAAAGTAAGTTTTCAGCATATATGCCTGCTCAGAGATACTGTAAATATACATTCCCTAGAAATAACGGCATGATAAGCTACAATTTCTTTGAAATATAAATAATTATAAAAATTGTTTTTATTTACATGTGTTTGTAAACAAGAATACACATGAAAACAAAAAGGAATTTGAAAATAGATTGATCTTTTAAGTTGTTACTTGTCCATTTTTTATTCTTAAATGACACATGATCTCTAATCGGAGTTTAAACCCAGGTTTGGTAATAGGATGTTCAAATGTGTTATTCTTTGTATAACATGGTGTCCAAATGTTGATCTTACAATACTATAGCATGTGTATTGCAAATAAAAAGTCTAACAGAAGCCTTGATTCTGATAAAAAATAAAATTGTTAAAAGTTTTATTTTTGGGACAGGAAAGCTGAAGCTGCCCTTGCTGGATTACTTTTCGTATGTACATGTACATGTGTGATTCACACCATGTATAGATGATATACAAAATAAATGTATTTAGGCCCACATTGTGTAACTGTTACATTAGATTTCTATTATTAGATAATTTATAGAAATGATGACAATTATAAATCGGATGTATTATCATTCTCATGTATTCTCATTTCATGGTACATAGATCAATTGGAATTCAGATCAATTTTTGATGTAAAAATTCACAGATGTTAAATATTTGCTACTTGCAATTGAAAAAATTCACACCAAATCACATTTTTGTAGAATATTATTTTGTGTGATCCACGTTGAGCACCTTTACTGAGGTCACATGGTTCCCAGATGACTCACAGGCAGGCAGACCATATTCATTTGCATGAGGTCACAGATTGACTTGTCTGGCAGCTGACACATATACCTGTACTGTAAAATTACATTGACGCAAAATTATTCTTAAATAGTGAACAATTATCCTATGCTTACCTTACTGGAGATAGCCACTTCCTAATCAGCCATACGTGTTTCATAGGATGCAGACGTGAATCATATCTCATTAAATTAAACAGAAAGGGTAAAAGAACAATAATTGTCCAGCACTCATACACATGTATACAGTTCACAAATCAGTTTGTACAGATTGTTATCATGTTACTTCTCTATGCTGCACAATGATAATTGATGAATTTTCTGATGCCTTGATGCAGTTCTGAACTGGCTATCTTGTTCAAACTACAATGCTAGTGTTCATTCCGTCATACTATGCTACTATTCTGAAAAACAACAATAGACACACTTGTTTCATTATAACAATTATCATACACATAAACTGAAATATATTATTGTTTTTCTTACAAATTACAATGAAAAATGGTCTACATATTTGCAAATGAGTAGTAAATGTACACGTGTATATGTACAAACCAATTCATTCATCAAACAAAAACAAAATAAAAATTCAACCATACTAGCATGTCAAAGAATGCATTTAATTATTTGTAGAGTTGTCATGGACTATGCACACAGTATTCCCAAATTTTGAAAATTTCTATTGACTTGATATTATTGTGAACCAATGTTTTTTTCTGAAAGTAATTAATGCATTCAACCATTAATTTTATTGTTCTCACCTTCCTACCACGGATCTGAATCATAGCCAAGCCTTTTTCATGTACACAGTAGAAACCTTATAAACATGTGGCTTTGTGGAATAACCCAGTCCCATGGTATACTTCCTGGGAAGTGAATAATCACCAAAGTAGAAAAACCACAATTTAACATTCCTTTGAATCTTCACAGTTTATTTTAAATGCTTTCTGCAAAGGGTTGGTATGCTCAAAAACATAATGTGCTCAGCTAGTAACAAGTACATTTAACTGATAATACTTTATGTACCACCTTGTTTGAATATTGCAATGAACTATAGATTAAACTGTGAATATTTGTGAAAACGAAATTGTTGGTTCATAGAGTTCTGCAGTAAAACATATTTAAATGAGTCATTTCACTGAACTACATGTACACAAATCTTTGGTTATCTCAATATTTACAACTTCTTATGACTTAACTAAAAAAAAAAATTCACTTAGGGAACATTTTGGAGTTATACACCAGGAGATGACGATGATGATCATCTTACATGTAGGTTGTACATTAAGATTTATTAAGGTGGGAAAGAATAAAGGCCATTAGCTGCAGTTCAAGCATTTAAATATTGATTTAATGCAGAACAGGGGCCAGTTTCATGGAGCTGCTAAGCAGATAATTTTGCTAAGCAAATATTTTTACTAAACAATATAAAACAGACTATCACCCAAAATGCATACATTTTGTATGAAAGTTTGGCTGGTCACCCAAAAAATTTGCTAAGCGAATTTTTCTGGTAAGCAATTTTTCTGCTTAGCAGCTCTATGAAATTGGCCCCTGGTCATTCAATTTTGTGGTAAAATACTACTACCATTGTTCACTTTATTCCTAATAAAATGTTCGTTTTCAGAATTAACAGATACATTGACAGATAATGTACAATAGTAAACACAGATAATTTATTTTCATAATTTCTCCATAAACATTGATTGACTGATGGTGATAAGAGTTTTGGTAACGCCCCAACTATGTTTTGTTTTGATTTAAAAATAATGTGTATATTGATGTACACATTACAAGCTAGGCTTCATACTGAAGGTATCTTCAATTTCCTGTATTATGTACATCATACATAGTACATGTACATGTACATAACCCTCATCGGAAATTCACATTTTCCTATAGTATACTTAATGTATTAGAGCAGATGCAACTGACATCATCAATCAGATTATTAATCAGATAATGAGTATAAAAGTACAGGTGCAAACATCCTTTATGGGCTGCAGGAAATTAAGTGAAAGTAAAGTACATGTGCATGAAATCCACCCTGGATTAGTGTACATGTAAATAGACAACAGTCTTAGACTTGTGTCATCTATTTACAATTTACTGGAAATGTGTATAAATGTACCTCGAAATTCCTCTGGTGCTATTTAACATCTTACCTAAAATACCTACACCAAGGAGTGAAACATGCCAGAGAATTCAACACATTGGCATTTGCAATTGTCACTCATCAAGTCAGAACCCCTGATTGCCAGTCAGTGTGCATGTTGCCAGTGTGTACGTTATGATGGAGTAAGCGTCATTGGTATGAATCACAGCAGGTTGGAATTATTGAAACACCATACATCACATCTCTTTAAATGCAGCAGAATACATCTAAATGACAATGCCAATGACAACATTTTTGTTTAAAGAAAATGTGTTTGCAGATGTCTGAATTTCTGTAATTGATTTATTTTCTTTCCTTTTTTCCAAATTTATGGCCAATTTTGTATATTATACCAAAATCCTACAGCTTTACAATTGGTTAAGAATTAATTACACAACGTATTCAAAGTTGACAATTATTCTCATAATCCTGTTCCAAATATTGTAATCCTTGCCTGATATTAAATGTGTTGTACATGTATATTAAATTAGGTACACACTGCACAATTTACCATCCACATACATGTAACTACAATTTTTATTTTTAATTATATGTACTCATAAGAGCCCCACTGTCTGACTGAAGATGCTAAAAAGTAATTTTGACTCCCGAGTCTTTTTGAAATGCTCATATGACAAAGCATAAGATGTTAGTACTTCCAATAAACTTTAGATTTTAACTTGTGTTAAATGGTATCACTGATTAGATTATTGGAATGAAAGTAGGGGATGGAATTTATTCTAGTATGTTGATGCTTGTGCCCAGATATAAATGTATGAAGCCATTTATATAGTATGTTTAGTTTCAGTCATGTACATGTATGTCTGACATCATGCGTGTGAATATTTAGCTGTAAGCGATGCATTATGTTTATGGGCCAAAGGAAGCCAAGCTGATTAAAATTGGCAAAGAATTTGTTTATTTAAAGGCAGTGTATATACATGTACCTTTGGTATTCTCATAAAGCATAAATAATTAGTTTTACATAAACTTTGATGGTATCAAACATCGCTTGAAGCAGTCATTTTTAAGAAGAGTCGGATGTTATTTTCTACTTTAAGCATGTCAAAATGTTTATGAACAATATGTGTAAGGACACAATACTGGCTGACAAAAATGGGACACAGGGTTTTGAACAAAAATATTGGTGGAAAGTTGTAATTTACTTGGAAGTCATGAGAATGGACACCCTTGTACTTGAAAATAGCATTGGAGAGATAATGTGCCAAGTAATTGCCAAGTAGATTTTCCTCCCTGTTGTATTTTCTCTATTGGCGTGTGAAAGTTAACGTAAGTTACATGGTGTCCACTTTTCAGTCTAGTACCCAACAATAAAAGTCAAATCAAAAAAATGTTTACACCATGATTATGTAGCTTATTCCCAATAAAAAATGGCTTAGTTTGGTAAGGATGAGTTTTGTAAAAAAAAAATTCTGGCTGTTTTAACATCGTATGATTTGGCGGACACGATGTGTAACTGACGTGAACACAGATTTAGCGATCATTTTTGAGGTTCGTGAAATCTTTTTTTTCCTTTTTTTTTTTCTTTAGGAGCCAGTTTATTTCTTCATTAAGTTACTCAAGTTATATGCACATCATGAGGAAAATAAGTAAGGGATACGTAAAGTGTTTGATTTGATAAACTTTGGTTCAATTAATGTCCCGTTTTTAGATGCCATTTTGGCAATAAAATCGGTTTGTAAACGTGAATTAAAAGTGACACAACACGTATTCACACTTTATTTGATCTTTATTTGTCTCTTAAACATACATACAAATATTATCTAAAATAAAAAACAGTTCAAAATAGTCAAATTATTTAAGAAAATCAAGATCATTTTGTGCACCATGAAAGTTAGTCAGTATTGTGTCCTTACACATATATAAATTCCATGTTGAAAAAATAAAATGAATAAGAAGTTTGTTTGCCAATCAAAATGTTTGTTTGAATTTTCACTATTTTCACATTAACAATACAGCATAGTGAGCTGAAACTTTCACAGGTGAGTTTTTAGGCATCTACTGTAAATCTTTATTCACATGAAAGCCAGACACAGCAGAAGGGTGGTTACCAATGCTCTTATTGTAGATTGTAGAAATTATTATGGGAATGCTTTAAACAATTATTCTAAATATCTGTTTATCAAAGGTAAGATGACATACACATAGTACACGGTCATATATACAGTACCTACATATGCATGTTGCAAAATAAATATGTATGTTTTATTTATTAATTATGTGTACATGCAGATAGTTATTAATTTTGACAACCTTACATGTAAATTAAACTAATGAAGTTTCTGTTATTAAGTTCACTCGGCCCTCATTCCTCTTTCTAATGTACGTGTACCTCATACCCTGGCACAACTACATATAAATAAACAAATGACTGACAACCACATTAGACAATCTGACTGATAAATAACCTTTACTGTTGACCCTCTCAATGAAAATATACAGTAAAACTGTATACTCATTCATAGATGTATGAATAAATGATTTGAGTTATTCAAAAAGTCTGATTCATTGAGGGTATATTTGTACCTGAACATGACAATTATATTTATAACATACATTTCTCCTGAACAGTTTGCAATTCTACAAATGTATCAGCTTACACTGTAACAAACAACATCTAAACAAAATCTCCAATTATCCTTCCATCCTTAGGACCGCAAGTTGAATCGGGTAGAGAGGTTACGTTTCAAAGAAGAGGCAGAAATGCTAAAAGGTCTGAGCCATCCCAACATAGTCAGCTTTTTTGATTACTGGGAGGTACAGGGACCCCGTGGTCGCAAGCACATCGTACTGGTCACAGAGCTCATGACATCAGGAACTCTGAAAACGTAAGTGGTTTTGGTTAAAATATATCTGGAATGTTGGAACATTCTGGGAAATTCTGTTTTGTTAGCGACACCACAGACCTGTAATTGTACTTGGTCGTGAGTTGAGGGTCCATGGTTGCATGAAGTTATGGTAAATATAAACATGGTAAATAAACCTTTAAATGAGAAATGGGAAAAAATGTACATGTACATGTAACAATGTCATACTTATTAAAAACACTAATTAGCTAATGAGTTTATGGTGTAGTTTGCTAAATTCATAATCGGTTTAAGAAGTCTGTAATTAAGTGTTTATTTGTAGATTTTGTTTTGTTTTGAAGTTATTCTAATGTTCATAACTTTGGAGACTCAACATACACTAGGAGCAATTTAAACTGAGAACTATCTTTAGAACTAACGCCATCTTTGACTTTTAGTGCCATGATTATATTGCATTTTAGATAAAGATTGTCTGTGCTGAGAATCAATTTTGTTGTTTTATTTGAAGCTATCTCAAGCGATTTAGTGGTGTCAGGCTCAAAGTCCTTCGCAGTTGGTGCAAGCAAATCCTGAAAGGTCTTCTCTTCTTGCACACCCGATCCCCGGCCGTCATCCACAGGGACCTCAAATGTGACAATATTTTCATCACAGGGACCTCGGGCTCTGTCAAGATCGGAGACCTGGGCCTCGCTACCCTTAAGAAGAGCTCATTTGCCAAGAGTGTAATAGGTACGTGGAGGATTTTGAAAATTATTCACAAATGCTCCAAATTTTCTTGACTGGATTGTGTTTAATGAGATGATTAAATATTTAAGGACCATTCTAGTCAAGTGCAATTGATTGCTGTGAGACATGATAATAGGTTTTAAACATGTCACCTTCTTGAATCTCAATTACAGGACCACTGTCAGGATGAATTATTTCTTTTGTCAAAAGAACACCATGTGTAGCACTGTTTTCATGAATAGCCAATATAACATTCATATTGTATCCAGTTAATTACTATTTCTTAAATTTGTCTTTGGAAGGAATTCTCCTTTGTGTCTCTTTCCTACCGATCATCTTTTCAGACATCTTTGAATTTCTTACAAATGACAAACACAGTTTTATTATTTTAAGCAGTTGCCAATTAAGCTAGATCTTAACTTCATAAAACATTTTTTCCAAATTTAAAGTTAAATACCCTGTTTTCTTCATCTTACCCACCAAAACAAGTTTGTTTAAAATACTTCAAAAGTTGTGTCCTTTTCATAATACTGTAGTTTGTGTTTTTTGGTTGTCAGATATAGTTTCCTGCTCTGTGGTGAGTATGCATTTGGATCCCAATTTGTCACATTTTATTAATTTTTTAACTGACTAGCTTTTTTACAGGTATTTTTGCAGATTTTCATCTTTTCAAAAGGTAGGATTTCTGCTGGTGATTCTTTCTAATAATCAAACAACGTGAGACGTGTCATGCTAAATGTGTGTGCGATACTAACAAAACAAATATCTTTCCTTTTCAGTGCATCCCATCTCTCAGAGACAACCCACTAAAACTGAGTTCCCCTCTGCCGATTGGTCTTTTTCTCCCTGCAGGCTTTCAGCAGGTTCTACCCCCATCTCAAAGCATTCGACCCTGTTTGTATTTTAAGGTACCCCGGAGTTCATGGCTCCTGAAATGTATGAAGAGCACTATGATGAATCTGTGGACGTGTACGCTTTTGGCATGTGTATGTTGGAGATGGCTACTTCTGAATACCCTTACATGGAGTGTACTAATGCTGCTCAGATATATAGAAGAGTTACTACAGTAAGTGAATATTTGGATCAGCTTTTTCTTTTCAATGCAAGAATTGTTTACACAAGTTCATTTTTACTTTGCAAATTATGTTTTTGTGTGGGAAGGTTTTTTTTTTGTCTAACATCTATCTAAATTTTTTTCTCACCTAAAAGATGTTTTTTCTTGAATATTTACAGATAATTAATACCTTTGTGAAGAGTAATAACCTTTGTGAAGATTTATAACTCTAACTCTAATTCTGTAAAAGAACTGACCGTAACATTTTTGAGTAATGAGTAATGATATCTAGGGTACTAGCATCGCAAACATGAGTTAAAATGCACGATGAGTAGAAAAATGTAGAGCGGTCATAATGGGCCACACAAATTAATCTGTGCCGACAAAAAAGTTGTTCAAGTGGAAAGAAATGAAACCGTAACTCTAATTCTGTAAAAGAACTGACCTTAACATTTCAGCATTATGTGTGCTGATATCTAGGCTACTAATAATGAAAACATGAGTGAAAACATGACAATTGTTTGAGATAAATCGAAAAATGTAGAGCGATCGTGAACTTTGGAACGATGTTCTGCATATTGATACACATGCGTTATCATCTTGGCCGCCCACCGCTAGTTGTACAGTACATGCAGTCAATTGCGCACGATGGGTCTTCACGCATGCGCAGTACGACCGCTTTCGCACAGGACATTGGTCAATAAACAACAGATCGTTTCACACGAGGAGTGTACTACATTGTAGGTTCTTTGAGAAAAATTCCGCTAGCATAAGATTTGTCGACAAAATATCAATGTTTGAGAAAATTTCGCAAGGAATGTAGGACATCTCAAACATTGGTGTCCTTTCACATGAAGCTCATTTTGTAATATTTCTCAAACATTGAGAAAATTTCTCAAGGAATGTTAGCTTTTTTGCCGTGTGAAAAGGGCTTAATAAGTATTTACATTAATGCTGAAACTTTTCAGTTTGTTCACAAATCTCGGTCTCTGTCATCAAAATCCCCAAAAAGCAGATATAAGCAAACAATCTACTTCCTGAAATATTATGTTTCAATATGTTAATTGGATTGTTTGTTGATAACAGGGTGTGCGACCAGCAAGCTTTGAGAAAGTGACTGACCCCAAAATTAAGGAGATAATTGACCACAGTACAAGAAGAAACAAAGAAGAAAGGTAGGTTATGATTCTTGTGTTGAAAATTAATGCAAATTATGATTCCAAGCCATAGTTTTTCTCCAAAGGACAAAGATATTGACAAATTTGGGTGACTGCAAATGTAGGGCAGTTGGTAGAGCATCGGAATGGTAATTGAAGGGCCACAGGTTCAAGACCCACTCGATTATTGTCTTTGTTCACTCCAAAAGGTAAAAGTATAGATTCCATAGAATGAACTGTGTGTATTTGAGTCATGCAAAATAGAATGTGTCTTCTAAGAATTTAACTGAAGGCAGTTATATTTAATTTTAATTAAATGTTGAATTTCCTATAGATGTTCATCATTGTATGCAGACTGTGTATTGTAAGAAAAACAACAAGCAGTTTGTTTTAATCAGAAAGATGTGGGATTAACATCACTAATCCCTCGGGATATTAGGATTATAACACTGTCTGATTAAACACTGTTGATGACATGTACTTATGAGTCATGTACATAGAATGTAGTTGTCTAATGTTTTATGTAATCAATAGAATAACAATATTCCTGATTATCCAGCATTGAAATATCCTGGAGAAGTTCTCTGTGATGCGTTATTGATTTTTGTGATCCGTCTACATATTGTACTGTTATTCCACATTAAACATCTGTCACCTTAGGCATTACATTTCTAGTGCTGACTAAATAATATTTATTCTGTCCAACTTAAATAACTGAAGAATATGCTGGTGGAAACTGCTTACCGACCAAAGGCACCTGTAGTATAAATGCAAAAATAATTGTTAGTGGCCTCATGTTTTGACTCTAGCAGTCTTGCTCAATTGCAAAATGGCAAAATTAATTTAATGTTGTTTCAGGTTCACATAAGTAAAAAATTAATCAATCAAGAAAGTCCCTCAGATATTAAGTCTCCTCCAGTTACACATGCTTGTCTGTTTGCATGACGTTTTATCTGGTTCATGTATCTTCCAAACACTATCAGAACAAGACATCCATGACTTAACTGTGTGTTTGATGTGTGTTTGATCATAAACCTTTTATCTGGCCTAAGGTTTGATCTTAACAAGGTTTGAAACCCACTTCGTTACATCTCAAAGCATTCTTTCCCCAGTGAATTTCTCATAAAGAAATCAAACCGGCACATGAATGACTAATAATATTCAGTGACATTTTCCTCATGTCTCTTGAGATAAGAAGGGGCAGTATGTTGTCTGCTTTTCTCACCTCTGCTCCTGTTTATGAGACACTGCAAGTGATTAGCAAGTGACATACTAATCAGGTGGTTTACCTCTTAGTTATTCTGCTTTCAAAACAGTGAGATTTGATTAGTTTGAGATTTGAATTCTTGCAGGAATAACTTTAAATTCTTATTTATTGGAGGGCTATTCAAAGTACCTAAATTAAGTTTCTAATCATTCATGGTTGATGTAAAAATGTTTTGGTGCTGTCGATGTGATGTACATTGTACATTATGTGACCTAACTCATTGCCGTTATCATCCTTATGTATATCAATAAAATACAAAGCAAATTTTAAAAACGGTGATCTCATTGCGACTCTGAAAACCTCAACAGTATCTCAAGTTGAAAGTATTCAGAAGTAGCTGCAGATGCTTGAAGTGTAAGATTGCCACAGCATTTTGGTCTGAGTGTTAATATAACTTAACATGAATATATTCATGGACAATAATATATATATTCAAGTGCAGGGTTTCTGTAGATCGAGGTAGAACACACTAGTAAACAGTCTCACATTATTACGCTCAATTTTATCTTGGTTATTCTTAAGTGAATTATAATATTATTTTATATTTCCTCAAAATAACCTTGGCTTGGTGAGGTTGGCATCAATAATTAATTCCAATCTCATTTTGATGTGGAATTATGTCACTTATCATTTGACCTTTCAAAAAGTACAAGAATGGTGAATTGACTTACATTAGGTACATGTATGCAGTATGCATTGAACGAACAAGCCAGAGCCACTGCCACTTCTTAATGCTCCATTAGTTTATAAGCATATTACAGCTAATTTTATACACTGAAGGTGCATATTTACATGTGCAGGTATGCATTTGCTGTTAAACACCATCATAATAACTCAAATGTATACAACTACATATAATAAAATAGGATTGTTTATAAATGCATTGTTGTGACTTTGTTTTCCATGTAACTTTTGTTTTTAAAAATAATTATAATGCATCCTGACTTAAAAATTTCTAAGATTAGAATTGATATTTCAGATATGACCACTGATTTTGATATGGGGTTTAACCTGTTAAATCTATTTGTTAATGAAAACTTATATCCTTCAGTGTTAATTTAATTACATTGTTTTTGACCTACTAATTCCCTGATGTACTCAGGAACACAACATTTCCTGTTTTTGCCTGAAGATAATTAGATTATCCAAGAGGATGAAACTTTCCCGCCCTTTTTTCATTTAATTTGAAGTTTGGTTCACCAGTAATTAGATTTTTCTTATAATCATTACTGAAGTATTGAATTCATTGGCAAGAGCATGCAACTACAAATTTATATACATTGTATGTTAAGATAGCAGATCTTTAAAGGGACAAGATCATCACAATCAACAGGGCATGGAATCTGAGTGCTAGTTTTAGAGTAACTCTCTAACTGAAAATAATACCCCAATGATCCTGTCAGTGTCGTGCTGCATAAATGAGCCAGTAATTTTCAGTGACTGTGTTCATCTTAAAATAGGACACTGATTCCATGCCCTGTTGAAAGTTTGCTCTGATCGTGATATGCTCCCTTTAACCCTTTAAACTCAGGCCTGTTTTGGTGAATTTTGTTCTTTGTATAAAAAATTCTGCCTTCTCAAAAACCTTATCACATTATATACCATTGGAAAGCTTATATATGGTCCTACATTTTTATCAAAGTTTTGACCCCCACCAACCTTTTGGAAAAAAATGGCGTACAGATGTTGTGTAAGAATTGATTTATTTCATCGGACGCAGGCGTCCGATATTCTACAGGGCTGAGTTTAAAGGGTTAAAGATCCAATTATTACGGTTATTTATATTTTTGTTTTGTTATTTGAATACAACCTTTGGATTTTTTTAATCCTTGCCTAAGATCATACAAACATTTGATCAGAATGTTGTGGTTACGGAGCAAGCCCCAGGATGGCTGCTGAATCTAGATCTACATGTATATAACTACATGTAGCTGAATCTTTGGGGTATTCTGTAAATGTCAAGATGACGTATTGGGTACTTGTTGCAGTTATTTGAAAATGCTTATCTCTTTTAATTGAGATATATGTGCAGTCTGTAAACAACCAACCTTAGAAAGTTTCATCTTTTTACATTGTGTCACTCACAAGAAAATAATGAGTGATATATTCAGACAAAATTATTTTTAGTGAAAATTATCATCAGATGTACATTAAGTAATTTTTAAATTAAAATTTGACCATTTGGTTATTTTTTAATAATTACTTTAAATTGTATTATTTAACCAAAACGGAAGTACATTCATTACATAAGTCCATCTTAATTTCTAACTGATATGGGTGAGATCCTTCAATGTTCCACGCACATCAGGATGTATGGATTTTTCCCCATCATCAAAAGTATTGACCGCATCGTGAAGAGCTTGCCACAGACTGTCTGCAGACCTTTCAATTTATCTTTTGTGCCTCAGGCTGGCTACCGATCCACTGTCTCAAAAAAGATATATATCACATTAGGATTGCCGGGCATCAAATTAGTTTATTCTAAAGTTGAATTTCCTCATAATAATACATTCTCTTGAAAGATGAAAGATTCACTGTGTATCCATGGTAAACTAAAGCGTTGAAATGTCAAGTTGAAAAAATTATGTTGCTGTGTAATTTGAAACAACTACCCATGAGCAAGATGTTATAAAGTCACATTGAGATATTATAGTAGGGAATTGATATAAACAAGGTTTGTTTTATTTTAAATGAGTTAATCTAATCATGGAAAGGCTGACCTTTTTAACAATGTAAATGTTTGAATATTGTAGACTGTTTATCCCCTTCCAAGCAAAAAATGGAATATTATGAAATGGAATATTATGAAATGGAATATAATGAAATGGGTTAAAGTCTGTACACATTTGTCAACATGCGCTGCTCGGTGAATATGGCAATAATATATTTGCTTGTCACCCGCTGTTATATTAACCATCTCGTTTTAATGCCACTGCATCCATAGGCATTCTTTTCTTTAACTTGAGACCTACTCTGTGAGCCTGATCTGATGACGCACTTGTAACATTTGCTCGGACCGAGGCTGAAATGAGGTTATTTCATCCAGTGTTTGCGAGAGACTGGAGGGGGTCAGATGCGGTCATTACTCCAAGGGTGGTGTTTGGTTAAGGCCTACATGAAGATGACAAGTACATGTAGTTGGAATTCATGATGCATCACAACATACCTTGTAATACTCCTGCAAAGAATCACAAATCATGTCTTATCATACCAAGGATTAATGTTACTGACGATAGTTACATTTTTATCACAGCTTGGGGCTTTATCTGGGTGCAAATGCTCAGCAGATAATGCATTTCATTATCAAGAATGAGTCATGATCCCCAAGTGGCATTAACAAGATTTTTTTTTGGGGGGGGGGGTTGTGTGTAATTAAAATGTTGTCTGCCATATATATAGTTATTTTAAACCATTGATGTATAAAAATACTTCTGTTGTTGATGACTTTCCCTTGATCATTGCTAAGGTAATCAATATCACTTGAGTTGACCCTGACCAATGAAATGCAATATTACCACCTTTTTAAAGAAGAATAGTAACCAGACCAATAAGTTGTTTTGCCAAAATATTGCCTTTTTTGGGATCCTTTGTATTGGACTTTTTATGCAAATTTGCAAATGCAAAAATCATGTATTCATTTCTGTCACTACAGACAAACAATTAATATCATATTTTCTAGCTGCTTTTAGAACAGATGCCACTCTATATAAGAAGGAATTTAACAAAATATAAAACAAAATTATATGGCTTTAATATTTTTCTAGTAAGCTTTCATACATTTTCACCATGCTAAAATACACCAAGTGGCACCTTTGATAAATTCTAAAAATTGGTTTCAGTTTTCCCCCATGTGAATGGAGTCATCTTTATGTATAGGGTACAGGTCAGTCAACAACCAAACCCTAAAGGTTATCACTAAGGTGAGGTTGCATTAAAATAAGGCTTTTCCTTAAATGGTTTCCTACACTTAATATCATGCATAGTCTTTTAATATCCACACAGACTGTGGTCGGATAGAAATCATTTTCTTATCAGAAATTATGCCTAAGACATTCAGCCTTGGGACAGTTAAATTACATTTCCCTGTCCACTTGACTTTACAATGTACACTAGGTTTTATTCATACCGCTCTGAATAAATTCCATCTGCTTTAATAGGATGCAAATAATGCAATATTCTAATGCTTTCGAACATAATGAACTTGTATTTAATAGACTTTGAATGAAACCATGATTAAACTACTTTGCTTTGTATTTTCTCCATTCAAAATGCCATTGCTACTGTGGCAACATGTCTCTATCATGGGCACAATTTGAATTACTTTTTAAAAGAAGTGTTGGTATTCAGGGGCTTTTTAGAAATCAGTTTAAATGACTCTTGCCTTACCAGTGAATATGTATGTTATTTAGAAATTCAAGGAGCAGTATAAAGCACCAAGTTTACAGGTTTATTGTTTTTTAAGCACTGAATGGTAGATTTAACATGTTTCGTAGACTGAATTATTAGTAACCACTGCCCTTTCAAATTAAATTTCCAATAAATTCACTTGAACTGGTAAATATTTGTAGCACGCTTCAGGATTATCTAGAATTTGGAATACTGTAGCATACAGATACTGGCGGCAGCGTAGTATTATAAATGTTTATTATTAGTTATTATTATGAATTTGTTATGATGATTTATTTCAGTCTTACGACCACATACAAAATTTTGATTATTCAAAGACAATTTGATAAGAAATTACATTTTAAATGTGGAAATAATTGATCTTCACAAACATCTTGGAAGAAAACGGATTTGTGGTTAAACCAGAGACTGTGAAGAGACTGTCTGCGGTGTGCCAAGCTGCCTTCGACAATAATAATTAAATTAGTGACTAAAATCCTCCCTAAAGTGTGAAAGAAGACATGTAAACAAGCTAGCTAAAAATATAATAATGCACATACACACATGTTCACTATGGAACAGCACTACCCTTAAAATGATATCTGGTTTCTCTGTATTCATTATAGTCTGTATCTGTATTTTAAGAATAGTATACTGTAAGCCTTGCACATTTAGACTCTGCTTAGTTCATGTGGTATATATAGATAGGACGAGCGCTTCAATATTTAAAAGTCAGCAATGCTAATTGAGAATAAAGTGCACCTTACCGTGAGTGCATAGCTTTTCGCAACCTTGAAATTCTGTAATGAAATACATCATTAGACAATAAATTGCGTGGTTAATTATTATTAAGCCATGGTGTACATGTACCATTGGGAATTACGCTGGAAAGATAAACCCAGTAATAACAGTTTATTTAATTGTTCATCACAAATTGACAAAACAAACTTTGACATTAGTTATAAATTATAAATGATATAGAAATGTTTGCGATAGTAACATGTAAATTCCCTTACCATGAGTTGTAAATACATCAGATCATACTGATAGAAACCTTTTTAGAACCAAAACTTTTTACAGCTCATTAGAGAATTTTGTATGGTGCTGCATGTACATCAAACTTTCCTAGATTATACTTCCACCATGCAGAGCTTCAAATTGTATTTTATAAGTGCATTTGATGTGTGTTGTAAGTGCAGCTCAATATACTTTTCTGTAGTATCCTGATAGCATGAAATGTTTTTGAGAAAGTTATCCAAATGTAGATGTTTGTGAAATGTACACTGTATGGATTTTTGTCAGTTGCTTATTATTCAGTACCAAACATAAATATATACAGTGTATAGTCACATTGTTTTGATTAACAGTGATGGAAGAGTGGTGTGCCAGTTGGGAGAAGAATTAATTGTATTTTCCCCTGTGATTTTACTCATAAATAGTGTTTTGAACAAATATATACTATGCATTTGTAAAAGATATTTGAACTTTTTGCTTGTAACATTTATGCGATAGTTAATACAGTGGTTTCTGGAAAATCTATGGAGGTACATGTACAGTGGTTTGTATCTACATAAATATGTATATTCTGTATATGTCAGGTGATTTCAAAATTGCAGCTGAAATTTTGCTTTGACAAACCTGTATGAAATAAATGCTAATGAATACTGTCAAAATTATGTGCTGACTGGCCACATTGTTCAGATTAAGACTGCATATAGTTTGCCAGGGCTATCAGAGATTGCCCACATTGATCAGGTGCTCACTATGCAAGGTGCTCATAGTAGCAGGCTTGAATATGACTTAAGAATGAACTCTTTTTCTCCGCCTACCACAGATACAGCATCCAGGACCTTCTGAAGCATGAGTTCTTTGAAGATACAGGATTTCGAGTGGAGCTGGTTGAGGATACAAATACAGACTACATCCAACTACAGCTGCGGGTTGAAGATCCTAAGAAACGACGAGACAAGCACAAAGACAACGAGGCGTTGCAGTTTGCCTTCTATCTTCAGAAAGATGAGCCGGAGATGGTGGCTGCAGAAATGGTGAGACAAATATGATGGTTAAAATTCCACAAGGGCAGGTGGGCTCAGCTGGGCTCAGCTGGAAATGGATAGTCAGTTTACATGACTGATGTTAGGAAAAGGACTCTTTGTCCCCTCCACACAGATCCATATATGTTAAATCTGTTAAAACATGTCTATTCCATACATGTCATTTTAATCAGTAAAATTTGATTGTAGGAAAAGGAAACAATTTTAACCAGTCCTTTGGGCCCATTATTTGACTGGCAACTAATTTTCATATCATTATTTTCTAAATTATTCTTTTCTCCATGTGCCAGACAGGTATTTGTTAAAATTTGCAAGTAATTTAATTATCTTCTTCTAGGAAAAAAACCTTGTTTGGATTTACTTAAAAAATATAAAATTATGGTGAAATAATAACTTACATGAGATATACATTTTATAATGTATGAACATTATTGACACACCTGTTCAGACCATTGGTGACAAAACTTTCCGAAAGCATATTCATATAACAGATTCAAATAATACGTGGAGTTTTCTTGACTTGACTTAAAAGGAAGGTACAACATTTTAGGAAAAATTCTACTCAACAACATGCAGAGATGCCAACATTTACGATTTGGGCATAATTTTTACGATTTATTGAGTCCAATTATGATTGTACGATCCTTGTATCAATTTTTACGATTTATAAAAATGTAAAGCCTCGAGTGTGAGGTTTGAAAAGGGGGTAATTTTGTTTCCGAGGCGGATGCACCGTGGCGAATTACTCTTTCAATTTGTAATGTTTTGGCATCTCTGCAACATGGCTAGTAATTCAATAAAATTATTAGACTGGAAATATTAGTACAGGCCATTGTCCCCCCCAAAAAAACAACAACAACAAACAAACAAACAAACAAAAACAAAAACATTTGAGTGTCTTTAGGAAAACCACTACAGCACTGTATTACATGTATTTTGGTCATCGACTGATGCTTAAATCACTCAACTCAGTACAGCAGTCCAGCGTTTTCTTTTTTGAGCCCTGATTGGCAAAACTGCTTTTATGAGTACAATTACTCTCTTTTAATTAAGATATACATTTAACAGACAACCTGTAAAATTGTTCAGCTTATTACGTTGTAACTTCCCTTTAAGCCAACTTGAGCTTAATAGAAGTATGTTTTGTCCATTAATATAATATTGAAACCCTCATGCAGTACAAATTGCACTCAATAGCAGTTTTTTGCTTGTGCTGTTTGGCCTTTGTGCAGTTACCATATTTGGCCTAGCAACAGCAAATAGAATCATTCGTATGTACAAGCAGGATTGTTAACTCATATCCTCTTAATCATTCTACAAATAGGTATAGCATTCCCAATGTATTTTGCCCTCAGTTTCTGTAGGTTTGAATTGGTGAATATAAAGTCATATTTTTGTTTTGGAACTGATACAGGATTATTATTTGTATACATGGGCTGGTTAATTTATTTTAAGGGAAGGCTGAGTTTCTGCCCAACTGCACTGACATCAGTGGAAGGCTATGAATTATATATTGGCTTTTCACTCTCCTGTTTATGATGTCAGTATAAAAATAAATAACTCTGAACCAACAAATAACATGTATCAAAGGTGAATGTGGATTAGTCTGTAAATTCAGTCAGTGTATGCTCTGCAATGTGTTTGGCAGAACTTTTACTTCCTTGGTCGCTTTGGTCCAAAGGCAATAAAAAACCTTTGTACTTGTAGTGGAGGTCAGCCAGTGATGTGTTGGGATATTGGAAAATTGCCATTTTGAATGGAATGAAATTTATAAAGGATTTACTAATGATTACAAGCAATATGTTCCTGTTTTTTTGAGTGATTATGAATGATAGATTTTCCCCTTTTTGAGAGTGCTGTTTTGCCATACTTTACCAATCCATTACTCAAAGAAACTACATTTTATCCAAGCAGTAACGTGTGACAAATATATTTAGAAAAGCCAGACACACATGACTTAATTTTGTTGCTTTTGTTGGCCACATTTCTATGGGTACATGTATACATGCTAGTTGAAGCAAGAAGTTTTCAACACATTTCAATATTTTGTTAAGGCTGTGAGTAATACATATTGTATGTACGTGATGTCTGTCATGGTTAGATAAGTCTTGTTGTGGTACACCTATGCCTACACATAAATACTTAAAACTGAAATAAGTTTAGAGCATATCTGCTAAATTGTACACTGTACATTTCCCAGTCAAAACGTTGTTAGATTTCATTGTGTTTCATCCACGATTTATTTCAAAAATGTGATGATCTCCCACGGAAACACTGACTTGTTGGTAGTCAGATACGGCAGTGTATTTTTTATAGTTAGAGAAAGTAAAAACAGTAGTTTGAAATTTTTTACCTTGAAGTATTGTAAGACCTAGAATATGCCATTATGTCATACAAAACTGATCAGACACTGGAGGTTTTAATCTTTAAAGCTACAAGAGTTGACAATTTCACTTCAGTGTTTTGCTATTTGCTCAAGAAATTGTATTCATTCAATTGGGAAAAGAAAATATTTTTGCCAGTAGGCCAACTGACATGGGTGTTTGAGTAAGGTAAACATTTGTTAGCAATGTAACAACAAAGAATTTAACCCAAAGGCACAGAAGGTTTTTGTTGTGAATGAGTGTCATTTTGGTCCAGCGTGACCAAGGTCATGCTTTTATTTGTATGTGATTGCAAGTTCACATCAAAGCATGTTTCACAGCTGTACGCATTTACAGTGAAAAGTCAGCTATTATTTGTACTTTTAAATATAAAAAAAAAAGATTAATATATTTATGGTTACATATTTCTCAAGTGGTCCATCTAACAAGTGAATTAATATACTTCTATATCACTAATTTGCAAGACCTCACATAAAAGTATGTTGACCTGCAAACAAAAAATGCAAGTCAAACATTTTATTTAGTTTTTCCTCGGGTGCCATTGTTGCTCAATCCTTACTTCTCATAATAACCATCAAATGTAAATGACAATGATCAATCATTTGCCACCAGCCCAGTGCCGACAATAACAAAGCCATCTGCCCTTCCTCTCATTAAATACAGGTACGCTCTGGCTTCCTGAATGAAGAGGACCTGAGGGTGGTTACTAAGATCATAAGGGACCGCATTGCTGCAGTGAAAAAGAATAGGGATCGCCGTGAGAAACAGGAGAAGGAGAAAGAAAGTGAAGGTCAGTTAACATGGACAACTTCCTACACGTAACTCTCATAATTGGATCATAATGTTTCAAATTCTTTTCATTTAATTAAACCACTGAGTTTCGTTTTTCCCCCATATGACCATACATATTGAGAGCATTATACTAACAACATAAATGTGTTAAACATTTTTCCATTAAATTTAATCATCAATCTGTATTTTCCCCCTCATTTGAACAGTACGTCTGCTATTCTTATGAGAACTAATGTATGTATAAGGTCATGTGCTTGAATTTGTATGTTAAATAGATGTCAGATGGCATATAAGGGGCAACCTACAGTGAGTTAACACCAGCCACGTGAGAAAAGCTAATTAGGCATACATGTTGGCTCTCCCTTCATGAATTGTGATCTTTATTCTCAGTTCATTGGAGATTTGCTTTTTTTATATTTTAGTCACATACACTGTTGACACAGAAAGCCATTGGTGATGTGAATTGATTTCATTGAACAGTAAACAATTAAGTTTTTGTTCCTACAAAAACATTTCCGGCCTCCTCCCTCCCTCCCTCCCTCCCTCCCTCCCTCCCTCCCGCCCTCCCTCCCGCCCTCCCCCACCACAGACAAAAAGAAAAGAATAGAAAACCATATAGAGGAGTATAAACATTGTGGTTGTGAATATATTTCACAGTCTTACATGGAAATTTAATGTAGTGTTACAGTGCACTAGACCAAATCTTCCCACAATAACGGAGGGTTAAACCAAGTTCATATATTCATTAAGCACACAGAAAGGTGTGAATTTAGTACCTCACTAGCTCAGAAATGTTACTTTTACCGCACGCAAAGTGTGGCTCTCACAGACCTCGATCCTTATTATAATGAAAACGAGTTTGTGTTTGGTGGAAATTGACCCTAAGAGACGGAAGAACTTCAGGAATTTTTTCCCCCATAAAATTTGTTTTATTTTTCCAAAAATAATAAATTGTAATGTTGTAGATATTTTTGCCCTTAGTGACATTTCAACTATTGGGTCACGTTTGAGACATAAGACTGCAAATAAGTACAAGTGTCACATGAAGGCTTTTTGCAAAAGAAAATCCATATTGATGACGAGCAGCAGGAATAAGTATAAATCATTTCTTTTTTCTTGCCAACCATTGGTGACCCTCGGGTCAAAGATTGAGATGAAATGCAGAGCAAACCGCAATGTACATTATTTGCAAAAGTAGAAGGGGAAAAAAAGGAGAGACATGTACATGTAAATACCCGGGAGAAATCTACTTTGCTGACTCACATCAAGTAATGTATCTAGACACGAAGGAATAAAATTTAATGAGAACTGCAAAGGGTCAGGGAATTGAGCAGGGACCAAGGGGCATTGAGTGTGCCCTGGCCTTCACTGAGTTGTGGGGACATTTTCCCATTTAGAGGGGGTTATGGATTAAAATGGGGTTATGGTACTTCTCACATCTATGGTTCTCACATCTATGGGGGGGGGGGGGTGGGGTAAAACCACTTCCCCATGCCTACAGAGATGTATTGGTGGTCAACATTTACTGGTACTTGTTTGTTTTGCATGATGGTAGATAAGAGAAATGAATCTAAAACTAATGAAGGAAATACAAAAAAACAGATAATATTTTCCGACTTAATCACAATCTAACAATAAGGAGTTCAGCACCAAGGCCCCTTTATAATGCTTTATGAGATTTCCACCCCATAAATCATTTAGCTTTATCCTGTCCCATTTCCTCAAGTTGCTAGAAAATAAGATGCAATCAAACAGTTGAAACTGTGTCGCAAGAGTAATAAGACCAAAACCTCATCCAATTTCATTCCAGAAAGAAAAGTAATAAAAATTTCATGGTTTATTCTGTGGATTGTATGTTTCATCTTATCTAAATATATGCTAGGTGATGAAGTCTCAAGGACTACTAACAGACTGATTGTACTGTCTGTGAGGCTGTACTGTCTCATGGATACATTCCATAAAATCTATGCACTGAGGCTCATTATTAATTTGTATGCCTTCACATTTGTCTGTGAAAAACGTCCTGAGGGCTTGGAAATTGAAGAGTTATGGAAATAGGACCCAAAATCAATACTGTAGATTACTGGCTTCCTGTTGTGAGTATTTTGGTCAAACAAACTTTTGATAAAGTGGTACTTTATGTTAATGCCATGTGGAGTAACATTTGTTGAATAATTTTATATTTGGAAATAAGCATTTGTTTGTAGGTGTTTCTTTTAGATGCTCCTGTATCTGTGGACCTCCAGAGCAATAAAAATGAAATATGATGTCAATGAATGTTTTGCTTGATAATTATTTCAATTTTTTTGTTGAACTTTTTTGTTAACTTTATGTATCTAGCATTGGTTCCTGTGAAAGATTCTTTGTATAGTCTATAAATGCAAGTATGTAAGCTGGCACTGAATCAGGAAAGACATGATGCCTTAAATGTAATGATGATGTATTACCTATACTGCACCTGTACATTTATTATGCAGAATAAATGACTGATATAAGGAGGCAGTCTAGGACTAATGAAACACAACTGTGGCATTCAGGAAAAGCATGATAACCCTACATGTACTTGAGTCAGATATTATCATAAATGAAGGTTTCTGTCATGACACTTACAGTTCTCATGTAAAGCTTGTTTTTCCCCCAATGAACATTTCTGCATAAATAGAAAATGAGGCTTATATAAAAAATATAAAAAATAGACTGGTGCCTTTCAAAATTGTGATTTTTCATGATATCTTGATTAACAGTCGGGCAACCAGATATATATGGCTGCAGAGTATTAAGGGTCTGTTTACTTGAATGACATTTTATAAAGTGAAATAAAGACATTTTGAGTGATCATATTTAAGTAGACCTGTTCTGTGCCTTATACATTTAGTTAATGCCTGGTTTATTCGGCTTCTTTCAAATATTTAAAGATTGTCTCTGGGAGTCACTGTGTATTATATGAACAGTCCTTTAAGCATTGTCCTCATAATATGCAGTCTAATAAAGCATTGATGAGTAACAGTCTGTAATAAAAAAAATGTTACAGTAACTCTAGGGGTTACTTACAGCCATACTGCACCCATTACCTTGCTTGCTAATCAACATTGCAGTTATAAGCCATAAGATGTATCTTGTGTAGTTTGATTGAATGAAAGAGTTTTGTATTAAAAGTGATGATGTTATGAAAGGTCGGATACATCTAACTTGGAAGAGAAGTTTGTGGTAAATTAACAAATGTTTTACTGGCTTACAGCTGAAGGTTCTACCAATACCACAACACAAGACAGTGGTCTGGGGTCATCCGCCCCCTCAGAGTCTTCCAGCAAGTCACAGAGTGTTAAGGCTTTCTCTGCTGCATCAAATACACAACAGCACCAGCAGCAGCAATCCACACAACAGCAGCAGGCTCAGGTTGCCCAGTCTACCTCGCAGCAGCAAGGCGTGTCAGCTGGTCCAGCCCCCACTTCTAGTCAGTATGGGTCTACAGCATCAGGGCAGATGGGTTCACAACAGGTCCAACAGCAGCAACAACAGCAGCAGCAGATAAATCAGAATCAACAACAACTCCTCCAGCAACAGCAACAGGGACAGTTTTCTAATGCACCCCAGGTAAAAATTCCCAACATGAAACCATGTAATTTGTTCTCAAGTTGAACTGTATCCCCCTTGAATGTAAACATCCACATATTATGAATATTTTCTCTGGTAAGTTGTCATGTTGTATAAAACTATGCACTACTTTTTCTCTTGTAGTGTTGAAAATTTGTTTCAGATGCCTACAAATTAAGCTTTTTTAAAACATCTGTTCTTCTGTCCTGTTGTAATCAAAGGGTATGGTCTGTTTGGGTCATCGCTCTTGGTGTAAGGAAATATTTTAATCTGAAATAAACCTGAACTCTTGGAGTTGTCATTCAAGATGAAAATAAATGCATTTTTCAAAACTTGAAAACATGATCTTCCATGTAAATATCATAGTACTCAAAATTAATATCAGTACTGCGGTCCATTAATGAGTGAATCTGGATTATACCTGATGTCATGAGACATCCGGAAAAATAACCCAGTTCTGTGTACTCATTGTAAAAGTCATTCCCATGCCTTGATCTTCATTGAAGTAAGGCAGTTGACTCCGTTGCACCTTTGGTCTTTGCCGTGGTGTCCCTTGAAACGTTCCCATAAATATTTGATTTTCTAATGGAAGAACCACAAATTTAACAACAAAGTTTTTAATGTAAGATTTGCGGTTCACTTTGAATTTGCTCTCACCTGAATTATGAACCAACCTAAATTTCAGTTAGGGATTGCAGTATGTCATGTGTCTGTTGGGAAATAAACAAAGACGTTAGACATAGTGGGGTCATGCAGTTTCAGATCTTCGTTAACCATAACCATGGTGAACAAAACAGAATGCAACAAATCTAAAATTCTGTTGGATCTTGTCGAGCTGAGAACAAAAGATCTTTTGTTGTTGTTGATGGATCTTGTTGCACTCAGCAAGCTTCTTTCACACTTGAAGAACTAATGGATGTTGTTGCATTGAGCAGAGTGTAGGCCTGGAATTTCATTCTTGTTGGGGCAAAGCCACTTTCCTGAGTTTGACACTTCCATTAGAATATCAGAATGACTATGGGAACATTTTTAAGGGGCACCAAGGTCAAGACCAGGGCAACGGAGGCCATGGCCTTCATAAAATTCCAGGCCTGGGGTGTCTAGTCAGTTATTGAAGGGGGTAATGGTTAGGGAGGAGGGCCAAAGTCGTGGTACAGCCAAGCTTTTGAGAAGCCCGGCCAGTCCCAGGCTACCTGGCCTCCTAAACTGTCCTAATCGTGTAACAATACAGTACCTGAACTATTTGAGATCTATTCATTAGTAGAGGGTCTTTTGTGTTCAGCTAGGGGATTATATAGGCCCATAGGACTGGGCAAAGGCTGGGCCTGGTGAGGCTTCTCAAAGGCTTGGCTGTACCATGACTTTGGCCCTCCTCCCTTAATGTAGCCATGTGGCACATGCCACTATATATTAGGTTGACACTTCTTTAGTCATCATCCCTATGGACAGTTGAGGAACTCCAATTGATTATCCAGAGTTATAAACCAAATACCACCTCTGATATCGTTATTTCTATTTGAACCATCCCTTCTCTACAAATTGGCTTAGACTAACCTAGCTTAGAAACAAGTTTACTTTTTATGATATTTTGAGGGGGAGTGGTAAGTGATTTCCGAAAGTGCAACACAGGCAATTATAAACTGGACATCTCTTGTCCCATTCATTATGATATATTTCCTACCAGCATTGATAACTTAAAGTTCACAGAGAGGTTGTCCATGACTAAATCATCCATCATGTATAAATTCCATAAATAGATAACCCATCTCGGTCATAGATTGATGCTTTGGAAGTTACTGAAAGATGCGCTCATGTTACCTATGAAGCCGTCCAGACAAAATGCATAGTTAATGGGTTCAGCATCTATCTTTTGTCATTTCTGTTGTCTGATTTTTTTTTGAGACAAAAAACAAATTCTGTTCAGGTCTTAAGGATAGAAAGAATTTAGAAACGTCTTATTTCAGCTATGAATTTTCAGAATCTTTGAAGAATTTAAAGCGTGTGTATACCTTTTGGTAATTACCCAATTACAAAAGTACTGAATTATCATTAAAAAATTACTTGATGTAAGGAGCTAAAATGTTGGCTTATATACAATCTCTTAATTCTGTTTAAGTATAGATGCATATGTACTATGTTTACGAATAGTATACAATCACTTAAACTTGGATTTCATAAGATACATGTACTTGCCAGAAAAAATAACCAGCAAATTGCTAATTTTTGAAAAAACAAAAAAACAAAACAACTAGAGCTTAAGTGTTTGTTGGTACAAACACACGGTGTCTGCGAGAACTTGCGGTTCAATGAAATTATCGTCGATGATGTCACAATCATATTTTTCAAATGTGGATCATCTTTTATTATAAAAAATATCAATTTCATAATCAAAAGACCTATAAAATTTGCATTAGAATGTGTTGAATTTGATCTTCCTGTTTGGAAGTAAAGGTCAGATGAGGTTATTTGAAGGTCATACATCTGACACAATAAAACTTCCTCATGTTCATGAGAAAATAACGTTAGTATCCACTTTGGTTCCACATAATTACGATTTTTCTGTTCTTGGTTCAGGACCGGAAGTAAAGGTCAGATTGGGGTCATGTCTATGAACGAAATGTGACATAATTCAAGATACATAACTCAATACACGTTTACACGTTTGTGGCACATGCATAACGTCCGTTCAGTCTGAGGCATTGAAGGCGGAATGTATTTAATTACGAATAATTAAATATAAAATCAATTAGTGATGATTTTCTTACGTCGTGGGTGTTAGAGCAAACTAGGAATTCCAAGGATTGTAAGTGCAAATTATGAAGTCATTTTGAGCTTGGCAACTGTTTTTTTTTTTGCTGGATAGGTTTCGTGAACATCTAAAAACACTCAGAATCCTGCCTAAATGAAATTACTTTGACCACTGAGCCACTCACTACACAGGGTTTGTGTTTTAACAAGTCACAGATCCATATCAATCTCTTTATAGTCAGTAATTCAGGGTTTCAAACTCTAGATTAGGAGTTTGTTCATATATCACTTTGGTGTCATTGTCTTATTTCCTGTACATAGTATTGAACGGATTTAACCAATTTTACTGGTATGTTTACTTGTCTGCAGTCATTCATGAACCCATGTTGACATGATATTGTTAAACATTTGGTGTTTTAATGATGGACATGTCAGAGAGATTATGCTCAATTACCAGTGTTAGCAAGAAGTTTTTAAAGTTACTTTACAAGAAACAGCTGATAACAAGGAGTGCTATTATCTACATTACATCACTGCCCTCTAGTGTTTTACCCATTGTTAAGGGGGGGGGGGTGTTGAGACTTGTCATTTAGCAACAGGAAGTGGATGGAATCAGTCTAGATCCTGAGCATATTATCGCATGATGAGTGAGCATTGAGCGTGTCCATGTGTGTCTTGTTCACAGCTAATCATTCCTACAGTTATTGGATGTACATTTAAACACTGCCTTAGGTTTCCCCAATGAATTATGTATAGAGATGAAATGGCACCCTCGATAGGCCATGCATGGAGTCGAAACCACTTGGATATCGTGGAACTGCACTGAGATGGCGGCATTGGCTTATTTCATATGAGAAGCCAGTCAAAATAATTGTTTTAATCAAATAAACCACTTTTTTGTTGGATAGTGTTATCCCTAAGATACTTTTAATTCCAGCCATTTAGTTATTTTTTAGTTGCTATTAAAGTTGCTAATTAGCCTTTAGCCAAGGCACATACGGCAACCCAGAAAACAACACCCGGAAAAAGACCATGCATGCGAGTGACAAAGCCACAAGTTCCATTTACCAATCCATTCTGTGGATGCTACTACTGAATTATTGCCAGCAATATGAATTATTTATGTATTCAAATTAATTTGAACCAATCACTGTAAGGCATTTATTTGGGCATGTTGTTTCGGTTTGCCGCATGCGCCTTGACTAAAGTGTAGTTGCTAATGAGAATAAATCCCACTTGAAAACAGATGACACAACAGGAAAGTTGAGCCAACTGTAAATTATTTGATCACACTTCATGACTAAACGTTTTCCAAATAGTCATACCTCAAAAAATAATTTGCAAAATGGCAAAATCCAGGAAGTTAATCATCCTTTAATAAAAAATGTTAATGTCTATATTTTTGGTTAGTCTCCTGATAGTCTGCATTTATCCACCAGAGAATACTTAAACATTTCCTTTTTTTTAAAGAAACTGTCATCCATTACAATTTTTCAAACTTTGATATTAGCACTTTCAAATTATTATGTAAAATTCTGCAGCTGTACAGTTACAGTGATTAAAACACATTGAAAAATTCATCTAATTTAAACAAATTTGACATGAAATAATGATTTTATGCTTCACAGATAATGTACATTAGTTTATAAACATATTTTACAGGTTTGTTGGCTTTCCTAGAGACATGTTGCAATATATATTTTCTATTATGAAAAGCATATTTTGATAAACAGGAAATTAAGCACTAATCCACACATGAATAATATTACCGCCATATACTGCATGTTATAGCACAAAGTTCACTTTAAATTACAAGCCCTTATGCTTAACGGTAACAGTTGACGAAAGCAGTATGGTTTTAACCAGAAATTGTGTACATGTCTCATATTTTCTGAACTAAATTGTAAAATATCGTACAAAGAATCATTTGTATTTTTCTTATCCTCTTAAGTATGCACAGGTGCCAAGCCAACAGAGTTTCAACCAGCAGCAGTTCCAACAATCACAGCAGTTCCCGTCTGGCCAGACACCCCAGGGGTTCCTTGAACAGCCACAACAAGGCACATATCAGAAATATCAACAACAGCAACAACCACAACAACCACCACCACCACCACAGCAACAACAGCAGCAGCAGCAATTCCAGACACAATCACAGGGCCAGGTAAGCATTATTTGTTTACATGTTGACATTCATGTGTGTTCTATACATTGGTTTTCTTTTCAGTTAAATAGGGTCTGGTATAAAGAAAGGAATCAATCTTATGGGGTGAGTTTTCGTGTTTTATCCATTTGATGTCAGTATTCTTTACATAGACCTTTGTTAGATTGTACAGTTAGTAAAATTTGAAGGTTTTGTTTGTTAACCAAAATGATCTCTTTATTTATTCAAATCAGCACAGTGATCTTAAACTCAATGACTTGGGTAGGAACAAGAAAACAGTCTTAGAACAAATTTGTAGGATTTTGTGTTTGACATGAATTTCCCTTCATGTTCTTGGAAATGAAGGACATTGGCTTGAATTAGGATGATACATGCTTTATTTAACATGCTTTATTTAACATGAGCGGATGAATAATGTCAGGATATCTGCTAAGCTTCCCCAAACCCTTCTGATATTCTCCCTTATCACGCAAGGTCTTAATGACGATCAGTGAACGCCCAGTGTGACCAATAGTTTGCTAACACCCTAGAATAAAAAAAAACATAGGAGAATAAATGTGCCACACCAAACTCTTCTTGTAAATTGTGTTGAACACAAACTGCATAACTAGTCCCACCATGTTTGTCATACAACTAACACGTTTGCCGCTGTGCCCCACTTCGGTAAGTATGAATCAAGTTTTTTTTAGTACAGTCGTAAGTAAAACCGCTGAGTACAGTTTCTGTCAAAAGTTATTAGTAGGGGGGTGAGCAGAACTTGCATGCCTCTAAAGCATGAGCAGTTTTTACTTATGGAAAAATTTACGCATAGGGGACATGGTAGGTGACTCATGCAGCATTCATAGATTTCAGGGTTCAGTTTTAGTTTTGTGACCGGGTTGCCAGTCTGGAAGCTACATGTACTTGAAGCTCTGATACTTCAGATGTGTAGGTTGCAAAGATGTTATTTTTTCAATGTTGAACTTAACCGATGGATCCATTCAATATAGTTGAATGCTTTAGAATAAGGTCATCAGGTTCTGCAAGCATTGGAATACAAAGGTACATGTATTTAGGTTGCGCCCTACAAATAACTCCCATGTTACACTTACAATAGCCTGTGGAACCGTAGATCAAGATAACACTGTATGTTGCTCTGGTGGAACATATATGCATTGAAAACCTTTGTTCTGTAGGTCGTCATGAGGCTAAATATTACAAATTAAGTCTGACCAAAAATAATTTTGAGCCTTTACATTTGACAAATTGGCTGGAATTACCTGCAAATTGGCCATATTAACATATGTTACAGAGTAGTGATACAAATTTGGTAGTGTACACTACTAAATAACCCTTTGAGATTTGTATTTTTTTTTCATTTGGTGCTTAAATGTTTATAGATGACATTCATGTATTTAATATTTTATTGTTTTCTAGTGTCTAATTTTTGACAGCTGGCTATACATTGCTGACAAATTAATGCACCATGACTAACTGCCTTAATGTTTTACATGTGTGTTGACCCATCGCAGCAAAATTGCATCTAATTAAACAGTGCCCAATTTGAGCACTTAAAGGTAAACGTGCAGTGCGCAAACAAGTCATCAAAAACAACTACACAAACTTCCATATGGATTGTCTAATGTGCCTAGTTAAATCACAAACAGCGAGAGGTAAATTGCTCACAATTTCACATCATCTGCACAATTTATAATTAATGAATTGTTTTCTTTTCTGGCCAGTATTTTGCTTCCACAAAATATTTTCCAAAATTATGCTCGCATAATCACATATTCCTTGGTGTATACTCAAACATTGTGTACTTCACAGGTTTTCCATAGAAATAATAGCTATCCACCAGTGCAGAATCCGCCGGCACCATCCAGTGGATTGTACAGCCCATCATCGAAGTCATACCACCAAATATGGCAGGCATGTCACTGTCCTTCCCATGAATCTCTTGGGGCTAGACTGATCCCTTTTCACACTTCCATTTAGTTCAGCACCATTAACTGACTATGAAAGTATACATTTATGTAGGGCTGTGTCCGAATGATAATGATCAATTTCGGCTATGGCTATGGCCGTTGGCAGTGCGCGCCAGCATTGGAACACAGCACTGATCTAGCCACAGCCAAAACTTTGCAGTGATGCTACTGCTTTTTCTCTGATATTCGGTTAGAGTTGGTATACTACAAACAAATATCAGTATTAAAAAAGCACTCTCATTGTGTAATTTGTGAGTTTATAATGTACATTTTAACGTATATTTGACCCTGATATGAAACACTGGTGTACATGTGTACTTGCAATAATCATAGGAGACTAGACCTGAACGCAAGATTCTCTGACTGGCTATGATGATCACCCGCACACACAGGCAGTGTATTACATGAGGGTCAAATAAAGGTTAAAATGTTATATGCTAATGAAAAGCACAACAAGCCATTTTGTGTAGTGCAAATTTTTAACTAAGATATTCAATTATTCGGAATCAAAGATAAAAATAACCTGTGTAAGCAAATGTGTGAGCAGTTTGCTTATGTGAAATTGGCAACCCTATGTTTTGTCCTCTGACTAGATGCTGGTTAAAAGATTATTTTTGCCAATTTAATCATTCAATTTGTTTTTAAATTAAAGCCTCACATGATAATACAGTCCCAAAAGTTATAATTATTTGGGCAATTCCATGGTTACTTATGTTACATTTTTAAGGTTTTGAGCCCAATCTTAATGTCATAATATATATTTCACTCATCATTTTTTTTTCTCAGTAGTTGCATTATACACAGACCTTACTCAGCACAAAATAATTTCAGAAGTGTGTTATATGTAGGCTATATATAAGAAAAATGGCGACATTTTATGCTTGTTCGAAAAATGTACCGTAACAAGCATTTTTTTGTATATAGCATACATGTAACAAATTTAGGAAATGATTTTTTTTGGTGCCGAGTATAGTCTGGGTATAATGGAAAATCTGTAAAAAAAAAAAAAAAAAAAAATGATGAGTGAAATATTTAAATAAGGAAATTATGGCATAAAGAGTGGGCCCAATACCTAAAGATGTAACATGAGTAACCATGGAATTGCCCATAACAATAAAATGAAAGAAAGGGAAAAATGCATTCCACTGACCTTTTCAAGGAAATTTGTCATGAAGGCAGTTGGAAAAACAGATGCTTAAATTTTGATTATGTACACCATGTAGAATCATAATTCTAATGGTGATAATTTGATGGTGACTATCCTATTGCAAATAACCTTGAACTATGGTTCCAGAAAACCTTTTAAAGTTGCATTCACATAATGTATGATAAGATAAGCATCCATAAATTTCACAAAATTTTCAGACTTCACTGTGAATGTGATTGCTCTTGGTTAGCATTAAACTAATTACAAGAAAAGCCATGTTCTCAAAGTATGTTAATTTCCATATTCTCAAAGTATGTTAATTTCCATATTCCATATTTTCCTTGTCAATACCCATTTATTTACACCTGAAGAAATATTGTTGTTAATCAAGGCATTACAGCATTTTTTGGAAAAGACATGTCAACACTCCGCACCCATTTGGCCATAATTTATGCCTGGTTCATAATAAATACAAATAAGTTAGTATTTTTCTCACATAGCTGAAGATTTCATGTTTGCCCCTTTAATTTTAGATTTAGTTTCACATAATCACTTATACACATTATGCATCTATTCAGAGCTACTTGCAGGTCACGATTCACATGACTATACACTGAGTGATATATAATTGTCTTAGTAAAAAGTTCCATCAAAATTCATGATTGAAAATATAATTATACTCATTGTCTGCATTGCATTTTTGCATGTTTTTCTCTCTTTGTTGCAATACACAATGAAACTAAAAAATATGGTGCTGATAAATGGTTGTGTAGAATTAACTTAAGTAACTCACTTCTCAATTAACCCATTCTTTAAGGATTAATATCTGGTAGACATCATTATCAAAACTAACCCTGACAATCGTTAGTTAGACAGTTACTCATTACCAAACAAAGGGAATATTCTTTAATAATCTCCATGGCAAATATGCAAGTCCAGAATTGCCGCCATTGGATTATTTGATAAACTGGGTTTCTGTACATATGTGTGTGTGTGTGTGACATTTGCACGATGACTGCAGAGTGCATTTTCATTTAGCAATTTACAAAAAAATATAAAACTTGATGGCTGAAATTTAAAGTGGCTTAGAGATTACAATCTTTCCTACAACTGATAATTTATTTGCAAGAATTATTTGGGGTTAAAATGCATAAATAATGAGTGCACCTCATCTGTAAATGCATCCATACTATTTTTGTTTAAATTCATTCCAAAGTGGAATTTTGGAAATTATTTCACTAAATTTTACTAAAACGAAAGTACCTGAGACAAATATTTCACTGCATGTTTGATTTCATCATCAACTTTACACCAAATGATCATTTATTAATAGTGTATTGTGGCTTTTAGCAAATTTGTTGTGAAGCCATCTCTAACATTACCGCAATATGTTTTTGTCATACATGGGTATCACAGGCATTAGAATAATTCCTGTAATGATCCAAACCATGTTGTTCGTCAAATCAGACAACATTCTATATTATACATTAGTGTGACTCAGTAAGAAACAATGAGTCTGCCCTTTTTCTTCTACTCATCCTTGTCACTCTTATTCGTTGTCATTCATACTCTACCATTGTTCATTCTCTCACATTAACATGACCATGACTTATGGGCCTCCATCAGATGAGTCACAAAGACACCTGTCTTAAATCATAGCATAATAGTTGACATTTCCAGTGATTGTTTTAGGGAGGTGCAATCAGTTTTAGACGTGGTCAGTTTAGGAGGAAGGGTGTGATAAGTGGACAGTGTCCCAGGTGGCTGATTATTATAATATTGTCTGATTTGGCCTGTTGGGCTTGGGATACACCCCCTTCCCTTCAGCAAAACAAATTATATTTTAAAATATCATTTTGTGAATTTGATTACCCAATTGTGCCCATTTCCCAAAAAATCTGTGCTGGTTCAACATATTGACTTTGACAGGTACAGGCACAGGCACATAAATCATCTACATGCAGGACACAGTCACAACATATTGTTGCACTGTCATGTTGTACATTGTTCTTCAGTATATGCTGAAGGCTTACAAAACAGAACTGCCTAGCATTGTCTTGTCAGTAGTCCAAATAAGGTGAAAAGAAATGAAGGAATTTGTTGGTTGTGTCTACAGATTTGCAATTCATGGCGCATGTCTGTCAATGCAGAACAAGGCATCACCATTGGTCCCCCTGTTATATGGGTAGACACATGGATTAGTAGGGTGTCACAACCACCAAACCATTCCCCACTCACCTTCACAGGTAACCTTGAGGGTACAGTCTTCCTTCATGGTGTGCATTCCATTCTCCACCTTTATTGTTTTAATCCCAGCCTGAAGACCAGAATGAATCTTACTAGGCGAATCCAATTGACTGATGAAACCAGAATATTAAATGACCACTCTTTATTGGTGCAGAATAATGCTTTTTTTAAAGGGTGACCTGGATTTGTAGAATGGTTGTAAGGAGTATTTGGAGGTGGTTGTTAACCCTCTCCTGTGAGTCAGCCCAGGGCTAATTGCATCAAATTGACAATAATTCACAGTTGGCTCAACTGTCAAATCTCTCAACGTCTCTGTCTTCCCATTAGCCCTTATCTCGTTTACTTTCACACCCCCCACCCCCCCCCCCCATATCCGTGGGGAGGGGTGACACCAGAGATTTCATTTAACAAGATATCATTTATTGTGTGTTAAGTCCATCTTCCTGCGCATTCAATATTGACATCCAAACATCATAGCTGGCTGATAACATAAAGGGAAATAATATTTATAATGAGACTTTTAGGGAAAATGTAATTTGTAGTTGGGTTTTTTGGTTGGTTTCTGGATAAGAAACAGACATTCACACAAACATAGGCTGTCCCTTGTGGACCATGATAAAAATGTGACTCATTTAGAAGTGACATACCCCCTCTATTCCTCCTTCCTAGCCTTTGAAAAACATGTCTGTGAGGTCATATGGAAAATTTTGCAAGTTCATAAACATTCCTGGTCTGATTTATGTAACTTGCAAATTGACATGCTCTCATTAAGACGTCAGCAAGGAATGCTGTGTCATTCCACCAGGCTACACAATACTAAATCTGAGTGTTGTACATTAAAGGAACCATCTTGTCAT
Organism: Zoroaster sp. YZ-2022; assembly: GCA_029582265.1. Classification (NCBI taxonomy): domain Eukaryota; kingdom Metazoa; phylum Echinodermata; class Asteroidea; order Forcipulatida; family Zoroasteridae; genus Zoroaster; species Zoroaster sp. YZ-2022. The sequence continues at coordinate 48,070,138 of CM055820.1, forward strand.
CAGCACTCCTTGTGATCATGACAAAGTTGTTTGTGTTTCCTGTAGTGATGATGTTGCTAAGGTGATGTGTTCTAGAAATTTGGGACAAATGTTGAAAATTAAGTCTGGTTTTCGAAATATACATATGGGGACTATTATTTAATACAAAATGATTATTTGTACTTAAGTGCACATATCAATAAATCTATCAATCAATTTATTTATCAATCCTATTTTTTATTGTGCCACTCAAACTACATTAATTGCTCATGGAAATGCACCGAATATTTAGAATGATTTTGCACAATGGCAAACCGATCTAGACTGTAAATGACTCTTCAAAATTAAACTATTAAATCATTAAAAATTGTTATTTTGGCAAAACAAAATTAATCCAAAAAACATGATTTAAATTTTGTTTGAATTTATGATTATCTAAGAGAGATTATTTTGGAATTCAGTGATTGGCATGGGGATTAGGGATTGATGATATCACGATAATATCGTAACGATACGATATTCAAAAAAATTATCAGCTAAATCGGTTATGGGTTTGAAAATAATGAAATATCGCCATATTGACGATATTCAAAAAATATAGCCGATATCAAATTTATATCGCTATTTTTAGTTAAAATATCGTCGGAGTGATAAATTGTCTCAAAATTTTATGTCATTATACGGTGATATCAACGAAGTTACGGTACAGTGAAGAGCTAAAAACAGTTCGAAATCACGGCATGGCCCCGCTCATGTTCCTCCGACTTGGATAAAAGCGTGGCTGATGACCGCTTAACTGTGCGTGTGCGATCGATCAATGGCCCATTCATTCTCAGCTCTGGGATGGGGGCTATATGCATATATAAACCATGAGTTTGTTTATTAACGTCACGGTGAGTTCTTTTTTATGAAATGTTTGTCGCACCGAACTCGGCTTGTTTTGGAGCAACTGTTTGGAGTAACCATTTATTACCTATGTAAAAGTAGTTCATATATCGGTGCCCAATGTCGCTAATGTTCGTTACATATATTTTTTCATGTATTTAAAAAATCCGTGTATTGAGATGATAATATCGTATATCGCCGATATCATGCTGTCGATAATCGACTATCAAAAAAATTCAATATCGTCACCCCTAATGGGGATTTTCAATAATTCTCTCGAAGTCTAAGGTGACGTATTTCTTTACATACATGTACATCATCACAATCTCAAGCCAGTCCAGACTAAAAGTGACACTGTTTAAGTGAAGTTGTCAAGTCATTGAAAGATGGATCACCGACACAAGTCTCTTGACTGAGTATTAGGGTCCTGTCCTCCATCAGGCTGCATCTGCTCAGCTGCTCATTTCCTTACGCTCACATTCCCCAAATCATCTGCTGTTCCCTCTGAGACCTACTGCCACCATACATGTCACTGTATAATGTTTGGAATTGAACAACGCAATATGCTGCAGAAGATGAATGTCTGTTCACCTTAAAAGGCTACAATGAGCGTCCCACTTTGTCACTCTGTCTGTGACTTTTGAACCAGTCATTCCCATGAATGAAGTTTAGTTTTCACCTTGTAGATTCCTTATAGTGAGTCAACAGATTTGAAGTCCCCACTGTGTATAACTTTGCATTTCCCAGTTCATGAGAAGGTACAATTTTGTGATTTGAGAAGACTGATAGGCCTATGCAGGTGTAATAAATACATTGCGTACACGAGAAACATGTCTTTTCTGACAGCCGGTGATATTCTTCGAAAACTCCCAAACCATTGCTTACATACCCCACACATTATTATATAGGGAACAGGAAAATAGCGCCCTCAGGGCTTCACAAAGACGACAGAAAAAGAGCCAAATCATATCATGTTATTGTGTGATATTATAATGCATGAGCTATTAAAGTTTTGTAGTTCAAGAGGAATGTGATTTTGTCATTAAGACTTGTGTAGTACTTTATTATTTGATGTAATCAAATCTGTAAATAATTGTTTAATACTTTACTAGAATTTGTAAAAAAGAAAGGAACAAAAAAAAAAATTCTTGTGAGGGGGTGAATTAAGTCACTTAAAATAGCTTCTACACTGTACACAGTTCACTGTAAGGTTTATTTCCTTTACCTCATAAATACCCCCATTTAATTAGTATTTTAGTACAGAAGTTGAAAAGGAAGTTTGGGTTTATTAGGTGTAGAAATCTGGTATTTGTTGTTAGCTCCAAACACTGACCATATGGTTTTGTTTTGTTTTTGTTTGGTCATACACGTACACTAACATTCTATCAAAGTTAATGGTGTTGACTGTAGTACACATTCCACTGGGAAAAAAACATGGCTTGGACAGAACTCTCATGACAAAATCTTGGCCTGGAAGATTGAATTTTGTGGTTTGCATTCTTGAAGACTTACAACATGTCTGTGTGCCACATTGGACTGGCAAGCTTTTCTTTTGGCTCCCCTCGAATTAGGGTAATTTGGACCCAGGTCATGTAACATTTACTGTGGAATGTCTTTGTATGTCATTGTCCATTTTTGAAGTCTATCACCAGCTTTTGTAAATGTTTGTATTCTATTCTGTAAAATACATAATTTCTCAGTTTTAACAAGGTGAAATGGGTTAATTTTTGTGGTATTGCTCAATCTTAACCCAATATCGTTAATGTTGTGTGTTTTGTCAGTAATTTAAATACATACATGTTCTTGAATTTGTTATCTTTTTCTATTATGCATGTTTGTTCATGGTAATATAATCTTTTCATTAGTTATAAGTATTTTCAAACGTAATTGTTTTTCATTTTCTTGTGATCTTTCAAGTGATACTTTTCAATTGTTATCCTTCACTCTGATTTTAACAAATCAATGTGAATATAACTAGGACTGCTTTTAAAATGAGTCTTAATGCTGCAATAATGAGAAATGTTTTAATTTTTTTCTATTTGTATTATATAGACTTTATATTTAGTGGTCAAATTTCGAAGGACCAATCACACTGTGTAATTTCACAGCAGTAGAATCTTTTGAAACAATGAACATCATTGTAAAGTTCCCGTTAGGCTTTATAGAGATCATAATGAATTGGGTGGCTGCATCATGGGTATCCAACTATTTTAGACAGAAGCTTCATTTTGATTCTTCTGAACCTTGTTTTAGAAACACCCAAGATGGCTGCTTCTTCTGATAAAGGTCTCATTGAAGTGTTTCTGATTTGTAAATATACACTTTTTAAATCTAGAATATGTGACCTTAACAAATTTATTCCCTATTATTTTTTACCAATTTCCCCTGCTGAACATCATTTAAAAATATGGACTTTGTGCCTGGTCTTAACAAAATATTAATAATAAAAATAAATTAAAAAAATACAGCAAAATTATTTGGAAAAACCGACATGGTTTTGTTGGTCGTTCTCTAAGAAACTTGTGTAAACCATTCAGGCTCATTTTTGTACAAAAACAGGTCATATTAACAGCTGTTATAGTTTCTTGTACACGTAGATCATTTTCAATAACTTACTGTCACTATAACCTACGTGTTTCATCCTCTTAAAATAATACTACTGGTTACACTGTTCACATTCATCAAATATTATTTGTGCATAAATATCAAATTGAAAACATTTCTGCAAAATAAAATTTTGTGAAACATTTTTGTTTATCAGAAAATTTGTATAGTATATCATTCAACCTGCAATCGCAGGTTAACTGTGTCATGTCTCCCTTAATTTAATTTCATGGAAATATTTTTTGCTGAGTCTGTTTTGTTTGTTATAAATGTTCCTTCATTATCATTGTTTATGCAGGGCAATGGACAATACCAACAGTTTCAGATGCCAGGTGGCTACCCACAACAACAGCAGCAGCAGCAACCACAACAGCCTCCTCAGCAGCAACAGCCAGCTCAACTCCAAGATGGCCACTCACAGTCTCAAGCTGAAGTACCCAATGTAAGGAGTACTTTAGCCTCAGATCAAGCCATAAATTGTTGGTAACATGTGTATGACATTTTTGTACTGGGGGTAGTGTTCAAGACACATTAGAGAATGTGAATATTACACCAGTCGTTTTTAATAATTTCCCATACACAAAAATTTCATTAATCAATGTCTCATTTATCCACACATAACCAGACTTGTACATGCTTAAAAACCTTTCTTTTCTCCCAAAAAATGTGAGCACCTATTGTACATGTAACAAAACTTTAACATGTTATATTTAAAATATATTTCTTGAAACCTACCGGTAGAGGGTTGAAATGAACCAAGTTTTCAAATACCAATGTTGTACCTTTTTAATATAAGATAAACAAGTGGTTATCATAACATCTATTTGATCGTAGTAGGAACAGAGAAATTACCTGTATTTAAATGTTATCCTGAAGTCCCAGAGGAGATACGTAACTGCAGCTGCTGGTGGTTAATTGCCAAAATACCTTTAAAATATTGTAATGGAAAACACCTGTCAAATATTCTTAGTATGAAGAAAGTTGTGTATAATATTCATGTAGCTCATGAATCTGGATTCTGGGCTGGGAATGTGAGCGAAATTATCAAAATATGCAAGTCCTTTTTTGTTCTTTGTACTCAACAAGAATTCTGTGTATGCAATGTTGCTGGATTAAAAACTTTGTTGCTGGATTAAAACTTTGTTTACATCGATTGTGATTGATTACTCAGGAGAATGTTACACTTTATCATTATCTCTTATTTCAGAAAAGTTTCATCCTAGTTAAAACAGTTTTTGATGACTTTTTTAAAAGAGATTGAATCTTACAAATGTGCTTTTATGTTTTAGAACTGTTAGACAGAATAGAACATACTGTGGCTATGTTGATCAGGTTCCCTGTATGCAAGGATGATTACATGCCTAAATACATTTAACAGTACATACAAGGGCAAAGGCCCAGACTATTTTCCCTGCCAGCCATGATTAGGTTACATGGCCTTGTATTAAAAGAATATACAGTAAGACTGCCATATGATAAAAATGTCCATATTGCTGCTGCTGGGACACATTGACAGTAATTGTATAACACAGTGATATATTTACTGTGCACCATGGCCTCTATAATAATATTATTTTCTGCATTGTGTGTGAAAAATGCATGACTAATGGTATTACTTTGAAATAGCAAACTGAAAGGGTGTTTTTTTTTTCTTGCTATGTTCATATGTATAACCAAGTTACCTGCCGATGGGTCATTTGTGCCCCAGTTGTTTGAAGAGGGAAGGAAATTAATTGAAGCCAGGGATCCACACCTAATTTGAACCAAATTGAAAAATAGGATGCACTGGTTCTTCTTGAGTCCGTTGGGTATGTTTTTAGTGACTGGAAGGGGTTTGGAAGGGGTGACTTCCGTGCCAAACAAAGTTAAAATTCATTATCCGTCTGGAATAACAGTTCCCATGTGGCATACAAAATTAACATTTATTTTTAGGGATGTAAAATTTGATAAAGAAAGTTACATTCAGGAGTGTGATTTGTCTGGATTGTTCTGGATTTTCAGATTTTTATAAATCGCAGTGTTGTGTACCTCCGGATTTTAAAGATTTAAACAATAAAGGAAAGCAAACGCTCAGAACTATAGATTTCACCCCAGCACTGTTCACAACAGCAGCCCCAACACCCCTAGCAAAATTTACGTGGATTACGTGTGATAACTGCCCAATCACACTCCTGTACATTGTTACATTGGTACATTCTCTGAAATAAGGAATAAATAGAAACTTAAACTTGTTTTGTTTAAATCAGTCTCCTTCTCTGGGTACAATTTTCCAGCAAGTAGGTTGACCATTCAAAACTAGACAACTGTCTGTTTATGAATGGTGGATTAGCTGAATGGTGGATTAGCTGTGTAGATAACAATTACTTCTACAGTTTAGATGCATTCGCCACACAGTATCATTTGACAACTGTCTGTTTATGAATGGTGGATAAGCTTTGTAGATAACAGTACCATGTATATGTACAGGGGCGTGGTGTCAATATGCTATTTTGTTGATTGTCTAAATGAAGTAGCATTAGTTCAGTATTGCTCATAATAGGCTGAAGTGAGTAAACCATTTTTCTTTAAACACACTCTATTTAAAGCTGTCATCTTATCTGTAATTTAGCAGTAATCAAGCTGTTGTCACAAAATCCCCCATGTTATGAATAACAAACACATGGCTAATTGCTACTCTGTTATCACCTCCATACCGTCATCACATTAATGTTATATTTCCGTCTGTCTTAGATGAGAGCTCCCTACAGGGAGACATTTCACTAAAAACAGGAAAAACAAAAAACAGGTCTTGTAAGGTTTATGACTCCTGTATGTTTTTCGTTTTAAAAGGGTGTGTAGTATAACACTGGTGGATACAATTGGCCATTAATCCACAGTGAATAGTCAGAATCGTTTTTTCTTTTTCAGTCATTGGTTTTGACTTTGACTTTATGTTGATATACTTTTCAACCGATACATTTCAGAGTTTCCCAATGAGTCCTTAAAAAGAAAGAAAAGAATACTTTCCTTAATTAATTAGCCTTTGCCAAAATTTGTTGTAAAATAACAACATATTTTGAAGGGGGAAGCATTGAGCTGGGACAAATATACATGTATTGACTTTATCTATCTTTTCTCTTGCAAAACATGTTATGATATTTCTGTTCTACATTTTCTTAATCTCCAACAGACTGACAATCAGTTTATTGCCAAGGATTCCCCGTCCACTGAGAGAAGAGATCCGTTGACTTCATCAACTACATTAACAACTATCCCTCCTTCTGGGTCCACCTCAACATTAGCTCTTACAGACACAGAGGATAAGTATGTACAAAAGTAATACAACTTTACTTCTGAAATTAATCAAACATATCACAGTCATTCTAAATCATGTCAAATGTTATTTTCCAAAAGCATGGCTTACCAGTTATAAATGGTTTTCAGAGTAGGATCAGAAAACACCATCCATTTAAGTAAAACATAAAAACGAGGAAGCAGTTTTCTTGATGCCATTAATCCACATTGAAATACATGTAGTAAATACATCAATCACTGTGTAGACAACAGCCCTTATCCAGTGGGCTGCATCACTAAATACTGATTCTGTTGTAATCAACCTTTACTGCATCAAATTACAGGCACCCTTGAAGCACTGCATGTATATGTGTAATACACTGTTCATACAGGCACTATTATGTTTACTACATTATATAGTATAATATGATATGGGTGCTATACATGTACAACTACAATGTATATGTACAGTATGTGTAATACATGATACATGTGTAATGCATGATAAATGTACATGTAAAATAATGTTCAAAAATTTGATTGCTCTATTTTGTTTTTTGAAAGCAGCACAGAACCTGGTGGCCCTGGCTACGAGAAAGCCGAGAAGAAAGAAAAGAGCGAAAAAGAGAGAAAGGCACGGCTGAAGAGTATTAAGAAGAAACATGAGCGGCCCCCAAAGCTCAATATCATCTCAGTTGATGAGGACTACATTGTGGAGTGCTCATTTGAAACACATAAAGGAGAGAGGGTACAGTTTAAGTTCAGTGTGGACAATGACAATCCGGATGACATCGTAGAGAACCTGGTAGGAAGATACTGTGAAATTTTAGGTTTAAAGGTACAATATTAGTGACTGAAAACGTACATTAATTTGAACTGTGTAGTTTTCAAGAAATACATTGTGAAACTACAATTCATCACAATAGGTGCTTTTTTGAGAAAACTACTAAAAAATTGTTTAATGTTTTTATGTTATATAAAAAATTGCTTGATTGCACCTTTTTGTCAATTTGACCCAAAAAAAATCTCAATTTTCTCTAAAATCATCTCAGGATGATTCATACGTGTACCACCTTAATACTAAGTATACTTGATTAACGTGATAATCTGGAAGTTTCCAATGTTGTACCTTCCCTTTAAAGCCAATAAGAAAAATTTGATTTATGGGTAGCACCATGATATCACCTTAGACATAAATATTTCAAGATGTTTGAAACCATCATCAAATTTACACTAATAAAGTTTCAAGTAAATCTGTGATCATCATATATATTTCATAGCGATTTGAGAATGGAACTTTTAATTTGTTCAGGTGAAGCCTTTTGCCCATATAAATAATCCCTTCATTTGTGGTCCTATGTTTCAATAACAGATTGTAACTGAATGGACTGTTTTGCTTAGATATCAATGCTCATTCTTTAAGGTAGGAATGATTTACTATTGAAACAAGAATCTCTCTTTTATTCAACAGGATATTGTGTATCCAAATTAATTTTAATCATTTGTTTTTCATCAGCTCACAAATGACCTCATTCCACCCCAATACACTGGACTCTTCATCGAGCAGCTTCAGAAAATATGCATCATTGCTAAAAAGCCTGTTGATAGACCACCAACATCCTCAAGTCCTAAAAATGCTGATTCCACAACAGCGGTGAGCAGTACAGCTTCTGCAGATGCTGTTTTCATTTCCTCTACTCCTGCAGCTGAGACTGCTGTTCTAGATACTTCTGTGTTCAGTGTTGACAGTGTGAGCCCACCTCAGGTATTTATAACCAAATTCATTATTTTAACCAAATAGTCCTTAAAAGTATCGGTAGCTTTCAAGAGCTATAGTAGAGCATCAGAACCATATAACACAAGGTTGATTCCATAGTGCATGTCCCATCCATCACAACATACAATGACCCTCCAAAAGAATAAAAAATTTCCAAGAATCTAATTGATACCAACCTCAAATATAGAAAATATGCAGAATATAGCACAATAATTTATGTTCACTAGATCAGTAGCCAACACAAGTGTGACAGGTGAGATGGAAATTTAACCTTACTTTGGAAATGACAACAAAAGCTATATGTAATTAGATTTTCTTTTAAGCTTTTATATTTGTGTTGTCTATGCAGGTCACAGGGAGTAAATTACCAGAAGCTTCTAGCAATGCCACATCTGTTGAGAACCAAGGTCGCCCAGTATCTCCAAAGAAGGAGCAGGCTGAATCACCCAAAGTGGCAGATGCAAATATACTCCATGCACAAAGCCCTCCAGAAAACACAAATCAGGTCCCGGGATCTTCTGTAAAACCGCAAGGCCCTGGAGTGGACAAGGTAGAACCAAATATGAATGAGGTTCCTGTCGCAGCTTCAGGCAGTGTGAATGTTCCTTTGACATATGCTGAAGCAGCAGGAAGGATGTTGGAACAGGCAAAGCCACAGCTAAGCCAGCCGCAACCTCTTCTCCAAACACAACAGCAGGTTTTACAGGCAAACAGGAGGCTAGTTTTACCAGCCACTTCAGGGGATATCATGCAAACAAATCCTGTACCACTGGGTAACCCTATCACCACAGTCCCCCAGGGGAACATCCTAGCCCCTCAGCCTATGTACCCAATGCACATGATGCAACTAGGAACACCCATCCATCAAAATGTTATGAACCAAGTCTTTGCTGTGCAGATGGAAGATGGCCAGACAGTCTTGGTTCAAGGAATCAGAGGGATGCAAATGGCAATGGCACCGGGGCAAGCAGCACAGGTACAGATGCAGCAAAACCAACAGATGCTGCGGCAAGGCCAAATTCAGCAGCAGAATGCTTTCTCATCAACCCCTGTGAGTGCTAGTCAGATTGCAGGACAGGGAGGCACAATGCCCCAGATGACGCAGCAGAACCAACAACTATTGCAGCAACAAGGTCAACAGCAGCCACTAAAACAGAAACCATTTCAACAACAATTTCAACAACAACCACTACCACAACAGTTTCAATTGCAACATCAACCACCACTTCAACAACAGCAGCCACATCAACAACAACCATTTCAACAAAAGCCACCACCACAGCAGCAACAGCAGCATCTTGGAACTGTTTCACAAACTGCTACTGCTCCAATGGGGAAGCAGCAAGGAGTAGGAAATTCAGCTTCACTGGCGGATCTTGAAGCAAAATTGACTCAACTGCACAAGAAACCACAGCAGAAGTCTGCTTTCACACCAGCTCCAAGTCAGCAGCAGTCACAAGCAGCTACCCCAGTCCACTCACAACCCTCTACTCCAGCCATTCAGCCTTACCTTAATGGGCAGCAGGTGTTGGGCCAACAGCAAGGAGTGTCACAATCTCAACCGCAGGCAGCCTACCAGCAGCCCCAACCACAAGCGCCTGCAGCCCATGTGCCTACACAGTCACTATCACAGCAAGACCAGCAAACACTAATTACACACTCCTACTCGGCCCCAATTCTAACCCCTAGTGTGAATAATTCTACTAATATACCACAGTATCAACCAGTTCATTCAAGCGCTTCTCAAGGGCTACCACCAAGCAGTACCACAGAAGCACCCCTCTTTACAGATGTTGCTGGGCAAGTTGTATCAAGAAAATCCTCAGCTTCGTCAGTTCCTGACAACTTTGGTGGTTTACAATTAGGAGGAACTGCTGATATGTCTTCAGAACGTTCTAAAGCAGCTGAAGAAGTCAACACCGAGCCAGTTAAAACCATTTCAAGATTCCAGGTGCAGCAAGTCGCTGAAGATCCCCTAATGGGTACTCAGTCCAATACGGACACTGAAACGGCAGCACAGTCTGTGCCAAAAGCAGATGTCAATGCAAGTAGAAATGTAGATAACAAAGGAAGTAGGGCAAACTCGGTGCCAAATGTTAGTATAGGTGTAGATGCACTCTCCGAATTGAGTGGATCATGTCGAAAGTCTTCCATAGATACTGATGCAACTGTTCCCACAACGAGAGAGTCTGTGGTGGGTCGCTTTACAGTGACACCTTTAGTTGGTGTTGTTCTTGGCAATGAAAAAGCAATGCTCCAAGCTGAAGGTACCCCTGTGACTACACCATCATGCACGGATCCTGTTCAAACAGATGCTCAGGCAAGCTCTGCTCCAGTAGAAGGAACTAATACAAAGGAATCAGTGACAGGACGCTTCCAAGTGACCACCATTATAGATAAAGTTGCTGCTAAGGCTGAGCAAACTGGTGCTGTTGAGACACCAACAAACACCACTACTGAGGCACAACCTAAACCAGTCCAAGCAGCTGCATCTAGCCTCCAGACAGTCACTGACCAAACACCGGTCCCATCAAGGCAGCCAGAAGTGAGCTCATCAGCTACCTACCCTCAAACCCACCCTCTGCTTGAGCGCAAAACATCCGCTGACAGAGGTACACCCGACAGTATAACCTCAGATATAGGCACTTCACAGCGTGTAGTACTAGAGAACCCTACAGCATATCCTGCAATGTACACACCAACCTCCATGCAGAACGACGGTTATTACAGTCCAGTTGCTCCACAATACTATACCTACCCACCGGACAGGTTATCTCCTGGAATGCAGGTATGGGTAACATTTTCTTTCAGTATTCCTTCTTGGTATGTTAACCATGAATATTTTGGCATTAACAGAACCACAAAAACCTGGGGATATTTACAAAATGATTAAAAAATATTTATTTTTTTAATATTGACTTATATAACCATGAAAGAGAATTTAATAAACAAACTTTATTTCTATTCCATCTTTTGCAGAGCCAAATCTTTAGACCAATGAGCTTCAACTTTGGTGACATGGATGACAGGCCAGATTTGAAAGAAATCCTCCAAAGGTAAATAACAATGTTTGTTTCCCTCTTTGTTGTCATGCAAAAATCACCTTAAAAATTAATAGTTTAAAAACACCAGTCTATTTATGACATTGGCTTCATTTCAATCTTCATAAACTTGTGTACTAAAAAAGCAAGATGGCAGTTCCATGATAATTTCAGGGATAATGTTTTTTCAGAATAATTTTACCTAAAGGCGTGTTGAGCCATCATGGACATTTCCTGGAAACTTTATATTGAAATGTTCAGGTGATACCATTTTCTGTGGTAACGTTTCATTGGACCCTAATCAAGCTTTCTTAATTTGTTTGTCATCCATTCAGACACAAGGAAGAACAAACCAAGCTTTTACTGAAGCAAGAGGAAGAGTTGAAGAAATTCCAGAGACCCCCTCAGTATGTCCTCCAACAACCAATCGTGTATCCACAGTTCTACCCATTCCAAGGTGGGCTGTCCTTACCCCAAGGTGGGCTGTCCTTACCCCAAGGTGGGCTGTCCTTACCCCAAGGTGGGCTGTCCTTACCCCAAGGCTACTCCATGCAGGCTGCTTTTGCAATGTCGCAGGACCCAGGTTTGTACAACCAACCTGGTCAATGGACTCAAAGTATGGTTCCCCTTATGGGGGGACAGATGCAGACAGGTGCACCAGCCATTGCTTCGACCTCTAGTCCACCCATATTGACTAGTGTATCATCTGTAGGGCATATAATGAATGCTCCTCCTCAAATGTTCTTAAGAAAAAATTCCATGACCCCATATATACCAGCAGGATTTGGTAGGCTAGGAGGGGGTATAGCCAGTGTATCGCAAAGTAGTGCTACCACAGCTATGCCCATGCCACCAACACCAGTTCGCTTAAACAAAAGTGAGAGTTTTACTGGGATGTACAATAATGGGCTTCCAGATCCCTTGGTTGCGGCTTCGATACAAGCTGCCCGGCAACGAGCGACAACTTTTCCCCTTACAAGCACAGAGGTCATCAATGTGGCCAGTGTAGCCAATCAACAAGCAGATCCTGGGTCAATGGCTGAAGTTGCTCCCCTAACCTACCCGACATCCATGGAACAGGAGGCAGGGAGCAAGCGCATCTTTTCACCAACTCCTTCTGAAGGCAGTGTATCTGATAATAACGAACAGGTGCTTACCCCTGAAGGGGAAGAACCCAAGTGGGTTGAAGCTTGTTCTGAAGCCAAGCAACTCCAAGAGTCCAAAGAGACTCCATCAACCTTAGCTGAATCATCTACTAAAAAGGGTTTGTTCACTGAAGATCATTTCAAATTGGCTGAAATAGGAAAAGCCCCTCCCAGAGGCAGAAAAGAAAATGAGCCTGAATGAGTTGCGCAAGAATCAAGTCAGGCAGGATCTTCAAAGTAACATGGTATCTGGAGCAGGGGGAAAGACAAGCGGACAGCAAGAACAGCCCAAAGGTCACTAGGTCACCTGTTTATTATTACAATTACCATTAACATGTAGAAATGAAATAACATTAAAAATATATTCAAACAAATCTGTTTTTGGGGAAGTACTTGGGTGTGTTCACATGTGTATAACAACCCTCCCCATCTATTTTTCAAGATTTTCCCCCAATTTACACCAGGTACCCATGTATACTTGCTCAAGAACTTGAGCAAAATAATCATGGCTATGATTGAAGCTCATAATCTGAAGACTCGACCAATTGGAGTTGCTAACCACTTGGCACCGGTAATTCACTTACATGGTAAAAATAAGGGTTTAACATAATTTCTTCCCAGATCAATGGGAATAGAAGGATACATGATAATTTTGTCCAGGTCATAAGCAACCTATTCATTCATAAATTTAAATGTCATGGCTGTATGACACTTGCCTTTTCTCAAGTTGATTGTACCTCGTAACTGAAGACAACCATGGAATAGGTGATAGACTTGCAGTGATTATCAATTATAAGTTGTAAATTTAAGAGGATTGGAGCATACTTATTGAAGCGTCAATTTAAACCAAAGCTTCTTAACAAAACTGTGTAACCTTAACATGGTGTAAATGCAAACCTCAAACTTCATTCCACCATGTACTGATATCTGATTGTGTTATACCTCTCTAATTAACACACATGTGAACACACCATGCCAACAATCTATCCATTTCAATAGACCATTATCATGTAGCTGCCATCTTTGTCATGTTCCATGTATACAATAGCAATGATGAATACTCATTTTCATTATACATAAAAGGGAGTCAGACTATTTTCCCTTCCAGCCTCGGTTTGGTTACATTGATTTAAATGGGAGCAAATCAAGATGGCTGTAACATGATAAAGACCTTGTATCAAGTACTTATTGTAAAAGTATTTTCCAAAGCATTCATTGGCCATATATTAGTTAACTTATGGAGCACAAGTATGTACAGTAACTTAACACCATTCCAGATTCGTGCACATGTAAAGGGACCCTTTTCTGTATGATATATCCACCACCTGAGTAACCTGTATTATATATATCTTGTGTAAAGGTGGTTAAGACGCCAAGTACCCAAATGTATAAAGTATTGCCTTTTTTAATACATAAGGAGATAATAACGAAAAAATGACATTGTTGAAAATAACTTTTCACTGCTCTCTGTAGTACCTTTATGTGTGTGATTGGGCTTGACTTAGGTAGTTGACGGCAGATTTTTATGCCAATGTTGAGCAGACCAAAAATTAAAAAAAATACAAATTTGGAATATGGTTAGTTCGGAACCATCTACTTCAGCACATCTGTAATGTAAAATCAGTACAGGATGTCACTACTGTTTTCTGAAATCAAATACTGTGTGCAACATGAACTGGCAAAAACAGTTCATCATAATGAAACATCAGCAACACTTTGGATCAGTGTCATAAGTGGGATAAGCTCATTCTAAGGTGTGCACTTGTTTTATTTAACAAAATTCAGTACCAAAGTTTGATTTGGTCACTCTGGATTGTTCCAACTTGCTTGATATGTTAAATGATCAAAACAGAAATACTCAAAGTGTACCATGATTTCTCACATCAATGAATGGGATATTTGGCTCCAATCTTAGGTAAATCTCCCTCTTCAGTAATTATCAGTGGGTCATTTACAATTATCTTTAATATGTAGTTTTGCAGATTTCACCCAAAATCAGTCACCAGTCAACAGTGTAGTTACTTAAAATAAACCAATGTAGAAATTTGCGTTTTTCGTTTTCTCCAACATTAATATCCATATAATATATTCCCTTTCAGTTTGGGTTCATTTATTATGGGAACTGTTTATATACAGAGATATTGAAGCAATTTTTGAATTCTATATTAAGTGAGAAGTATAATGGGTTTAAACGATTGTACTTATGTATCACTATCTCTTCAAAATGTGTAAATATGATAAGCCTAATATGGTGTGAATGGCTACCTAATATGCAAATTTTTGTAGCACTTTGCCTGATCCAGTCTAGCCATTGCCTTTCCTTGTGCTGCTTACAAGCATTTTTGCTAGAGTGCATCCAGTTAAAGGTGAAGATTTTGCTGCACAACTGTTGTAAATATTAACTGTATTATTTAAACATGGAAATGTTGAAACATGTGCCTGCTTAATTGCTAGGGTAAGTTTAACCAAAGTCAATATGTCTCCACGGCACTAAACACAAATTCATACTAATGTGACAAAGTCCAGTTATATGTGCAAAATGTTTGATGTAATAATTATTTTCAAAAAAAATTGTTAAGTTAAATCAGCGAACAGGTTCAGACAAAAGGAAAACACAACATATACCCTTTTAATTCTAAGTGCCTCCTTCAAGTACAACTTTACCAAGGATTAAAACAAGGTATTTTCCAAATTTGATTGCCTGAAGAAAAACTTAAATCCCAAGGTTTTTTGTAACCAAAATGCTGTCCCAACGAATCATTAAGAAATGTTTTGTTTTCAAAAAAAAAAAAAAAAAAAAAAATGAATTTAGGTTTTTATTTTGTTTTGGGTAGGACAAAGTCTTATTTTCTGGAGCAGCTTAAAACAAGCAAACTCAAATGAAAAGTGTTTTCAGTTGATTGTGAGCACTTAATTAAAATTGTACATGTATAACCACCCTTAAACCCAACCTTACACTCATTAGATATCCTCGTCAGCCTTAGTGAGTTAATTAACAAGGGACAGGTGTTACCATTGTAGTTCATTAATTGAGTACATAAATGAAAATATGTAAACACAAATGTAAAAACTACAAAGATTGTACTAATTTAAGTTTAATCCAAACCAAAAATATTGATTTATTGAGCTGATTAATTAAAGTTGCTTTGATTTGCTCCCCCTACCTCAAAAAAGAAGAGGAGAAACAAACACGTAAATTTTGCTAGAAACAGAGTTATTGACAATAGATTTGTTAAGGAAAACATGTTAATAATATGCAATTGTTGTTTTGTACACATGCAGTGTAAAACATTGTGTGGATATTTCTGATAGTCCTGAAAGGGAAGCAAATGACATTACCTACCAACTAGGACAGAATTGTTGGGTTAGTTGAAAGATAACCTACTTCCCCCATTTCAGTTTGAATGCTATTGTTACCAAAAGTAGTGTGGCCTCTTAAAACACTTACTGAGTCAGCATTGAATGGGGTACATATTTTGTGTCCATAACGTTATACACTATAGTCTGTTTTGGATTTGGATTTTGAAAGTACAGTGCCACTGGCCCACATGAACTGGGTGATGGGCAATGACACATGTTTACATCTATTATTAAACGCGTTGACGTTAACAAATTTGCTTAAATATTTGTAATTATGTGTTAATAAACCCATACTCCATTATTATTTTGTGTTTCTTAATTACCTCTGTTTCTGTATATGATAAAAACCTTGTTATTGAGTAAATGTTGTTACTATGGGAAGTGTTTGTGAGTTCCTATTTAGGAAGCATAAGCTAGTTAATGCCACCCTGTGTTAGTTTAAACACCCTGTAGTTGCACAAATAGTTGGCTATCAAGCAGCAAATGTTACTTACCATAAATAGCATGCTTAGCATGGCAGCTGAATCCAGTATTCTCCATTAGAGTTTTTGAAGGTTATCATATGAAATAACATTCATACTTGATAACACAACTTTGCTCTCTTAGCTAATTGAAATCAGCCCTTACAAGTTTCACTATAAAAAAAACAACCTTATACTTCAATGTAAAACAAAAATCATTTGTATCAGTATAAATATAATAAATGTACAATAATTTTACTATGCATAATTTTGCAAACCTTAATGACACCACTCTGCGCACAAGTTCATTGAAATCGGCCCTTACAAGTTTCAATTAAAAAAAAAAAAAAAAATTGTTTTAATGTAGAAAAAACACTTTCTAATCAGCATAACTATAATGTACAACAATTTTACCTTGCATAATTTGTGAAAAAATTGATAGCATCACTTTCCTCAATAGTTCATAAAATTCAGCACTTGCAAGTTTCAATTTGATCAAAAACAAAATAATAATAATAATAATTCCCCCTTTAAACTGGACTATTTATACTAAAATGTAGAGGAAAAAACATTCTAATCAGTATAAATATAATAAAAGTACAATTTAACCTTGCATAAAATTGCGAAATATTTGGACATTTGGCTTTTGTATAATGCCTTTAAGATTTCTCAGATAGAAATGTCCAACTCTCTCCTTAATCCATTGCCATAGATCTACTTAATCAAAATATCAGCAAACCGTAAAACTAACATTACTTAGTGGTTCATAAGTAGCCTCTACACCGTTAGAATCTGTAACATTTTAGCATAGAAACTCCCTGAAATGATTCCATTGTTGTAGGTGAGCAGTGGTTATTGTAAGGATGATTCCCTGTTGCAACTCGAACAACCCGTTGAAAGAATTATAACAATAATCTTTGAGCTTGTTATAACCCCCATTCTGCATATATATCCACCCTCAAATTTTGAAATAATGTAGTGAAAGTGTTCAATATCTACAAATGCACAAATCCTTTTGGCCTTACACTTCAGTAATGTTATATCAGTCATTGCATCATATAAGTACTAATATTGAATCATCTAGTAGATGAAATATAATGGTTCTATTATATGGGCCGCATTCTGATTTTTTTCTTTCTTTATACAGTATACATGCACTATACCACGTTGATATTAAAGCACAGTGCCCTACTGCAACCTGTGTGACTTTCACCCTGTTCACAGTAGATTATTGTAGATGCCAGTATTAACTTTGTAAACAAGTAATGGGCTGAATATGTACTTGGTATTAGTGTAGTATTGTCACATAGTAAGTTTTGCTGGAGGTCATGTTCATTTGGTTTGTGTTGAATATTTCAATAGGCACATTTGGTTTATGTAACATGGCATATCAACTTATCATTCTATGTGGTATAAGCTGCTAGTTAACGAATTGCATTGCTGGTGCACATGAATCACAATATCCTTGGTTCCCTGACTGCCAATCAAAAATCACCATATAAACACATTTGGAAATACGCCAGTTTATTTTATACATTAGCCTCATTTTGATTCCCATAGATTTATGTATGTAAGGCCATTTTCCAAATGACTGCTTTGGCTACGGCTACGGCTATGGCTAGATCACTGTTTCTTCCTGTAGTTCAGCATTGCCACTGTAGCCAATAGCCATAGCCAAAAACACTTAATTCGGACATTGCCTCAACCCCCAAAAAGTCTGTAGCCATCTTGGATTTTAACACCTACAATTAGGACTTGTAATGAGGCCAAGGCTGTAGGGTGATATTTGGATGGTGGGGATGGGGTTATTAAGGCTTAAGTGGTCATTGTTAACCATACTATCCCAATTGGGAGATACTTTTATCCCGATTGAAACCGTATTCTCCCATTGATGATACAAATAGGTCCCAATCGGGAAACCTCTGGTTGACAACACCTTTTGCGTTATTAAGGACGAAAGTCAGGGGTATCCTGCATAGGATAATTTTTGAAAAAGATTGATTTGTGAAGGGTAGCCCCCCTCCTTCCAGTAATGCATCACTCATAAAAAGCCCTGTCAATAAATTATGTCAAATCTAAAAGTGATTGATGAGTTTAGTCATATTGAATTAAGCTGGTACAGCAGCACACTTAATCATCATTATAGTCTAAACCTTAAGTAGAATATTGCTCATATCATTAACTGTCGAGAATAAGGCCAACAGAAAAAAAATCTGCATTTTTTTTGAAGGAGCGCACCTGCTAAAACGTTATGGTGATTCAGATTTTTTATTGCAGCCACTTTTAACTGTACTAATGACTATATTGGGAATAACTAATACTAGTTTAAACAAGCTTGGTGAATAATAGCTTTTTTGCTGAACAAATTGCTACCCATTATAGATATAATACTGTTGCAGGGATCTAGAAGTAATGCATATGGAGACCTGAAACTGCAGAGTTTTTTGGCTGGGGTGCTTAAGAAATACAGTCTAGAATGAATCCTGTCTGCATTAATGTTACCAGAAGTCTATTACCTACATGAATTGAACCAGTCATTTATATAACACCAGTTATATACCTGTCCACAGCATTGTCATTAGAAAATGGATTTGGGCCATTTATGATGTAGTAGTATCCAGCAGACTGACACAACTTCTTAAAAATAAGCAGTGCACAGAAACTCACATGCACGTTTTATGCATACTGGGCTGTTGTGCGTTTTTTGTTGATAGGACAGTATAATATAGTTCATGTTACATTTAGTTCTGAAACTAGCTGAGCTGCCTTGAAGTAGGGTAGCCAAACCATTGTGCATGTACACATTTGAAGTACAAGGCCATTGACTGGCACACTTATTGTAGATAATAGACATCTGATGTTACAATATACAAAATTGCTTTGAAATGTAGGAAGTGTAACTGAATCAAAGTAACATTGAAATGTAGCTTATTTTCGCTGTATTAGATGAGTTGTGTAGAGACTACCTTTCTAGTCATTCCTCAAGATACTTATTCAGCTGTGATGAAAAGTCCAACAGGAACTAGTTTCATAGGAACCAATACATGCTTTAGTGATGGTTGTGCAGTTATTTCTCATACATGTTAATTAATTGTCCCATGGCTTATGACGAGCATAAGGTGGTATTAAATTTGTATTAAGTGGCAAAAAAAAAGAACAAAAAGCTCACTTTTTATTTTATTTTAGAAATGTTAACATGGGAGGTGGAGAAATTGGCCAAAAAGTGTGATGTGGTCAATGAAATGGGCTAACTCACATTTGAATGGGCAGGGGAAACACTGAATTGAACAATTTAAATCCAAACTTATACATCAAATTTACATGTACAGGCATAAAGGGAATTACCACGCGCATTCTCCTTGTGTAACATTCACTAAAGCGTGTATTTCATCTGCCAAGTAGAACAGTTTTGCTGAGCAAAATAAAATACAATACCAGTAAGAAGCAATATATATATAGGCCTACTTTGTGACATTTTGGCTGGTATCTAATTATTTCTGCTTAACTAACTGTTATGCCCAGCAGCTCTCTGATATTGGTCCAAGAATCAAACACTCCTGTGTTTTGCCAGTGACTGTTTAAGAGGGCAAAGGTTGATGAGTGTTCTTGAGAAAGACATCAAATTGTACTTATTTCTGTATTTTTGGAACACATCTAACTAATTTAAAAACAAAATCTGTTGACATTTTGAATATAGTCACTCGGTTATGCACAATTTATTTCATTTCCTTATTTGCACTTAATAGATAAATAGCTTTTTATTTGTTTATAAATGTAGCTTTTTCCTGAAATATTCTACTGTGTAATACAGAATTAAGGCAATTTGTATACCGACTGTAAATCAGAATGACATCAGAGGGATTGTCCATTTTCCTCGTTTCACTTCCCTAAATATATACCTGTATGTCAAACAATAATGAGAATTGTCTTTGATGTTACCATCTAACAAAGCATATGCATAAACTTATGATTTGATTAAGTGAAATCAGAACAAATAATTGAAAAAGGTATGCCCCAACCTAATCATACTCTTTGTACATTTGAAGAATATAACAGAATAATGGACAATCCCTAACGCATTGAGTAGGTCCAATGGAGGGACACTATTTTGATGAATATACAAGAATGGACATTTACAAATGACACCTGTATTTAACACACTGCACCTCCAGTGGTTTACTTTCTAATCCGAGTGTTGCTGTATTCTACATGAGCCTATTGCATTACTGATATCTTCTGTCGAATTATACTCCGATTAAAGGGAAGGTATAACATTGATAATGACCAAATTATCAAATAAATTATTATTTAAAAGTTGACACTGTAAGTGAAAGTTGGTACATGTACCAATCATCCTGGCAAAGTATTTCATCATAGAGACAAGGGTAATTGTTATATCAAATTAACAACAAATTGCTGTCTGGCAACTTGTAAAAACATTGAAAACATGTCACAATTATTTGTCATTTTCTCACAAAACCTGAGCGCCGATTGTGAAGGAACTTTCAGAGGTAATTTGTAGGAAAGATTTATTGAAATCTAGGATGATGAAGTTATTAAAACCAATATAACTTCCCTTTAAACCACACTGTTAGTGATGCATCTGATTAGATGTATTGCCTCTCTGTGTATATCAGTGATACATGCTATTCATATAGATTGCAATGAGTCTATCTAACACCGTGTGTGTGTTGTATGGAACAGGCTCTGAAATCTCACATTTCTGCATTTAAGGAAAAGCTTCTTTTATTAAATGTTTAATTAATAATTATCAATATTCTTGTGTTATTTTATAGTTGTTACAAACATCGAATTGCACTTTTTTGTTAATATATTTTGTCAAGTAATGGCTTTAATTTCAATTTATTTTGTTTTTGTTACTAATAAGTTATTATGTACTTGTATATTGCAATATCTTGAAAAATTTGTTAATGGTTATATGACAATTGTAAAGAATAACATTAATTGGTAATGGTGCCCGGAAAGAGCAAAAATGTGTTGACCCGATATTATGTATTAATAAAAATCATCATAAATATGTAAACTTGAAAACAAAACAATACTCATCCCTTTGTTTCACTCCATGAATAATTATACGTTTTGTTTACAAGGAACCAAAATATGAGCAAGGTAATATGATACGGATCTGTCTGTTTTAAACACGTCTGACTTATCCGTTGGATTACATGTTGGAAGGAAATGCTCAAACTGACTGAGATTAACAGTGCACTGCAGATAATATAACTGGCTCTGTCTCCTATAGAACATGTCTCGTGTTTTGAACTCATTTGTGTATGGTGTGACTGGTTTGTTCTTATTATTTCATTTAATATTGAATTACACAGTGTCTTAGTGCAGCTGAAGGGGTCGTTGCCACCCAGGGTATTCCTCAATGGTACCCAGGCAATCATAAACTTAGGATCGAGATTGCCTGGGTACCAGTGGGGCGTACCCAAGGTGACAATGACCCCTTCTGCCTTAGTGCACCCTCGTTCAAGTTAAGTCATATTTTTGCTTCTTTTTGCAGATATTGAGTTTGCCTCCAATAACGGGACAAAGTAGATGGTCACTGTGAGGTCCAACCTTAAGATCACAAAACATCAATATCAAGAATAGCTGATTGTACCTGAGAAAGCCTATGACATCTCAGGGTGATACTTGAGATTAACGACTTAATACCGTCTACCATTCTTTTGTCACTCTCTTGAAAAATTAACTTCTGGTCAAATGATTGGTTTTAAGTGTTGCTATGTATACCATGAAGGTGTATGTATACATGTTCCAGCTGTGCAGTAGTCATACATATTCAACACATGCACTATCTAACCACTGAATCCAGTGAGTGTCATACACATAGCCCGTCTTTATATCCTCCACGGTATAAAGAACACGTTACCAGTCTAGTACAGAATGGCATACTTCATCCTATACATTTTCCAGCAAGTGTCGTACTCCTGAGCCTATCCTTATATCCTCTCTTGTATACAGGACAGGTTACCAGTCTAGTATACAAATATAACATGGTTTGAGGGTGGACAGTCGATTATTAGCTCCCCGAGGTATTGGAAGTTGGCAAACTAGTTTGTCAACTTCCAATACCGAGGGGAGCTAATATCGACTGTCCACCCGAAATAAACCATGTTATATTTGTTTTACTATACCTTATATATATTCAGTTGTATTACAATAATAAGGAGCATCATTGTCATTGAGCTCGGGAAAACGCAAATTGACATTTACGTGTGCCGCCATCTTTTCATGTGTATATGTAGCTAGGGCGATGTTCGCTCGTGCATACTACACCCGTGCGACTGTTCCCCGATATTGCTTCGTAAAGCGCATGCGTATTTACCCTGTGCATGAATACTCGCGGGCGCTTGGTAAACAGCCAAAATAGCATCTGGCACGTGACGGTGAATGGACCAGTGAGAATTCGGATCTCGGTCATGAATATGTATGAGGTATAGTAATACAGAATGGCATACTCCTGTGAGTGTTGTACCCATGCAGAGCCTGGTTTGCAATCTACAGGAGTATATTCATTGTCAGGAATTTTGAAGAAGTTTCGAAGGATGGATGCTCAAGACAATCTTGGTGTTGACTTGTCATGGGTACGATCAAGGGGAATCTTATGTTTCATGGAGTGTTTGGGAAGCTTAGAATGCATCTGATCAGGTCAGAGTGCTGATTCAGTAATTGCACCGTTCACTGTTTCCTGTTGCAAATAAGTTGTTAAGTTTGCCTTGTTTGATTCTTGCTCTACGGGTTGTGTTCTTACATCTCCATCATCATGGTTGATCACTGATCCATTTCCACTCAAGTTGGGTAATTCCACTCTCGACATCCTCCCAGCTGCCTCTGAATAAGATCGATGAAGAAAGTAAAATACAAATACCATCAACAGTCCATAAAGACCACTTACAGGGCCTTGCAAAGCTAGTCCTGCTGCTATTTCAAGTTTATGTTCAAAATTATAAAAAGCTGTTCCAAGGATTACTACAGTAAGAGCGACGTTATGCATCAATATCTCAACACCGATAGTGCGACGTTTCTGTATGCTCTGCCGAAACATCCAGGCTAGCAAGTTGGCCACTCCCCATCCCAGGAGGGGGAGGAGGAGTGTCGTCATGACAAAGCCCCATGTGATTTGGTACAAGTGTTTGTAATTGGCTACAATTTGCATGATGCAGTTGATATTGAAACTCAGCAGTCCAATCACGGAGCAGACCTGAAATGAAATATTACAAGTACACATGAATAATGTTATTGGTTTGAGTGAACAAAGAAAAATTAACTACAGCAGAATTTTACCTCCGGGTTAACATGCTGGCACTCTACCAACTGAGCCATCTAGCCTTATATTGACGGTCTCCCTAGTTTATCGATACAATATCTTTATTCAGGGGAACCTATCAGAAGTCACTGAAACAAAGCATGCTGTATAGCCAGGGATCATGCCCCTTGTTATGATACAACCTGGGAAGTGGCAGTCTGGGGATCACTAGAAGAGGATACAACTTTTTATACCCTATAATCAAATAAACCACAAGGGAAACTGACTAGGTACATAAACACATTGTTTTGAGTGAACAAACACAAATTTACTAGAGTGGGATGTGAACCTACAAGCCTCCGGGTTATTGGAGAGTGCTGACACATTAACCAAGAGGTCACAGGTTCAAATCCCACTCTAGTAAATTTGTCTGTATTCAATCAAAACTTGTATTTATGTACATAGTCAGTTTCCATAAGCCATGATTTTGAGTGATTGTTTTTAATGGTGATGTACAAATTAACATAACCAGACATGTATCTTTTCTTTTTGTTAAAGAGTTGTGATCTTAATGATCAAATTAATATTCTTAAGGACAACATCCAATGACAACCTGCTAACTTTTAAATTCATTAGATAAAACATTGAGTACATCCCTTCTCGTCTATAATTCTTTTAAAACCAAAACAAAATAAACACATGTAAAACTGCTTTTTCCCAAACCTTTTTAATTCGCTTAGCCAAAATCTTCTTTTTCATGTTGATCAAGTAGCCAATAATCGGCGGTACCATATGGAGGAACAAGATGGATGCCATTGGCCAGAGAGCAACATGCAGAGTTCTGTGAGTCCAGCTTCGGGTGTAGATGTGAGCCATTGCTGGTGTTACCCCAATAGATACTGCACTACAGATTACTGTCAGGCAAAAGCTGTACACAAGATAGACACAAATATTGAACAAGTAAGATAGATGAACATAATTATGAAACTAAACAGACCAATATAGCAAGCCAGCACATCAAAGCAAAACTCCAAACAAACCACACTTTGTGAGGACTGACACCACCCCCTAAAGGGTGACTATAGCAGCTTTGTCAATCTCCCATCACAACATTGCCTCATGCAACGTGGTCAATTTCTTGTGATGATTGGAAGTGGGCAGGAACCCTTATTATACATACCTTCCCCCATGATTGAATAGAATCTCCACCACCAGTGCCAACAGGTCTAAATAATCCTGTTGCTGAAATTCAGTTTGATTTTCTGTCCTTTTTGAGTAACAAATCACATGTTAATAATTTCCCAGGAGGTGCAAATGCTACCTCCACATTGAACTAACAGACTTAAATTTCATTAAGTGACCCGGGTGCATTTCTGTTATTTAAGTGCCGTCTCTTTTGAAGATGTTAAGAAGAAAGTGAAGGAGAAGATGATGATGAGTGAGAGAAATTTGAGACTTCATAAAATGGTGTTGGTGTCTCGTACTTACCTGAGATAGACGTCACCATCTACATAGTAAGTCACTATACTCGTCAATGCACTCCCAGGGCATGAAGCCATCAATGCTAGCCCTATACTTGATGGCCCAGGCATCGAAAACACATGGCTCAAGAGATAAGTCAATGCAGGGAACACTAAGAACTGGGAGAGACACCCAGCCAATATACCACCAAGGGTAGTCATCTGCCGTTTAAGATCTATCAGCTCCAGTGTACACCCCATGGCAAGGTTTATAGAGAGGGTAGTAACAAACACCAACACCGTATTGGAGATATAGACATACCCTGTTGTGTCTATTTCATACCTTTGTGTAGTGTACACTTCATCCATTGTATACAATTTAGTTGGCACACTTCTTGTAATAGTATCCATCCAGCACTGATAATATGTTCTCAATGGTTGACTGTTTTTGCTTTCACTGTTGAAATCAGTTGGTCCTAAAATAACCGCATCATCAACAAATCAATTATGTTTTTGCACATTTACATCTGTACTTATTGATTTTATGAATATTTTTGCAATGCCCAGGACTTAAATAATGAAGCAAGCTGTCCTAGTGGTAATTACTGTTCAATAAAAAGCCTGCCCATCTGGTTATTCCCAGTGAATGAATACTGAATTATGAACGTTTGTGAAAACATATGGGCATTTTCTTGAGTCAATTTATTTTCACATCACATGCATTTTGACATACTGCCAAGCCAGCAGATGTGTTGTTCTTCCATTGTATGCTTAGCCAGTTGTATGCTTAGTCTTGGTATAGTTGAAATAGAAAATGCTTGTACAATTAACATACCATTTTGTAATTACAATGTGAAAAAGATACCACCAGCAAATGTATTGGTTGATCGCTTCTTGACTCATAAAAGATTTATTTCAAAGGGAAGGTACAGCATTGGTAATATTGGCAAAACTGCTTTACCAGTATAGTTTTTTAATCAAGATATACATTAAACAATGAACAAGCTTTCACAATTTGTGTAGAAAACACCTGGCCGTCCGGCAATTTTTATTTTTTCAGGTAATTACCATTGTTTACCTTTACTTTTGAATCAAATAAATTAATTGGTAAAATGTCTATTTTAAAAACAAACTATAAATGGATTCAATCTAACTTAACATCGCATATCTATATAAAAAACTCTACAAAGCAGAAATGTCAATGATTCATTTATTAATTTGTTTGCAAGAAAATGAGAAAGCCCAATATTGGCGGCTAGTCCAAATCTGCAATTTGTGCATCATAATAGGTGCTGATTTAAAATCAAAATTCCGAGCAAAAGTGCATACCTGTTAAGTTTAATAGTACAATCATCCCTGTAAAGTTTAATAGACAATATAAATAAATCAATCATATCTCAGTAAAATAAGCTGAAATGTCATACAGGGCCCCAAAACAGAATTTCAATGTCTGGAAAGTTTCCTCAATAGAGGGCGCTGTTCAGATTATTAGTAGTAAAAATCCTCAGTCAAGTTTGATAAAGCTGAGTGGAAGGTCCATGGCTAACAGGTGCCTTTGTATAAAAGGTGACAGCAATAGTGCAGTAAACAATATTATGCAGCGTTAAAATGTATAACTCAATATCCCCACCACAAACAAAACTTCACATAGCAGGAGCCCGAACAACTTGTTTCAATATCAGAGCGATACAGAAATCAAGCTGTATTGCATAAGGACAGGGCCACCCAAGTTTCACCGGTGTCCCTACACATGTGCAGCTTTCAACATCTGAAACCCATCTGAGGTTGGTACAGATGCCATGTTAGTGGCATACAAAGTATAACTAACAAAATATATCTCATTAGCTCGGCCCAATTTCATTGCTCTGCTTAAGACAATTCTGCAACGCTAGCAGTGTCAACAGCAAAACCCTAGTTATGAAAAGTATACATGATCAAAAGAAGAAATACGCTTATGTTAAGCACACTGCTTCAGTAAGCAACAATGTTTCTCTTAAGGTATAAGCAGAGCCATGAAATTTGGCCCTCGTAATAAAAGGTTGTAGGCGCCAAATGTCATCATATGGTATACTTTTTAGTCCTCAGCTGACGATATGTTTTTACAGTAAAACAAAAACATTAGTGTTAACCTATTAAATACCTTGCTCAGATGAAGCACAACATTGAATATATACTACTCAAAACAATTTAGGGAACACCGGATTTTTAACATCAAATAGGTTTGAAATGTTCCATGAACCGGGATTTTCATTTGCAACCCCCTCTCTCTTTCAGTAGTCATGTCATGAAATGTGTAATCACTACATGCATCCTTTATCATCTGTTTTATTGTGCAGTTGTTTCTCATCAATTCTGTGAAACATTGTGTTTATCTGAAATAAATTATCTTGCTTTAACTGAGATTATTCCGGTGTTCCCTAAATTGTTTTGAGTAGTATATTTGACAAACACTACAGTGAATGTACTTCAGCAGGATTTGTGATGCTTATATTATTTTTTAATATGGATTGGCAACCGTGAACCATAGCTTTCCTTATCTAGTTTAGGCATTGTGATAACTTCACTGATTTGTAAGCCACTAATAGAGATCAGTGGTTACTACACCTGATAAAACAGCTTGACAGACGGCACTGTTTGAATTATATCCATTCAATTTCACATCTTAATTCATTTGCTAAACAGTTTGAACAATGCCTTCTCATAAATGGGCTCCACTTTGAGGAAAAACCAAGATGGTTTTGAACCCAAACCTCTATGCTGCTCTAATGAGAAGGTGTCCTGGTATACCAAGTTCAAGGAGTTCATGTTCAGGCATAGAGTAGAGGTTAGGTATTAAAGAGAGGGTTTTCTCCCAGCACATTGTGAGAAGGCTTGGTATTTTCAGCCATATTCTGTTGAGGGTGTCTGACCTTTCATTCCCCGTCGGGCTGACCACACCGCCATGGTAGTAAAGGCAGCCAACCTGGAAATAAATAAAGTAGGTCAATAAGTTATGAATTTATACGGGGCTGAGTGGCGATTTTGTTTTCTAATACACAAGTCTATGAGAATCAAAATGAGGCTCATGTCCAAAATAAACTGGTGCCTTTTCAAAATTTTGATTTGCATTCGAGAACTGCACTTTACACAGATTAGAACTAGAACACATTGAATATAAGGTTTCAATATATGTATCTAGACAAAGCTGATTTAGATTTTCTTAAAAATGACTTGCACATTGTGAATAACCGGTCCTTTTATATTGTTGCCTTTGACTACTGTCAATGGATTTTTACCCCATAAAAATTGTCAGGATGTGAAGTTTTGTAATAAATAGCGATGTCTCATAGACTCATAAATAAAATCCTTTAACTAGCTCCCTTGAAGTCTGTTTTCATTGACAAGTTTCTCTTCAAGACTGACTTACCGGTGTTATGGCTGAAGAATGGAAATACACAGGCTTTGGTAGTCTAACCTCTAATCTTGTCCACTGTAACGTGTCCAGATTCAGTCTCCAGATATCGTCAAAGATTTTCTCACCACCATAGCCACCAGTAATGTAGCCCTCTGCACAAAAGATAGGTATTAAGTTATAATACTGTTCTTATAAAGCCCACATTTCCAAACAACTTAATCAAAATTGTTCAAATGCTGCCTGGTCTCAACCCTATGACCTCCAGCTGACTATTATGACCATCATAAGAACCTATGAACTCGAGATGACCTCCAACTGACCCTTTGACTTCCATGTGACGACAAGCACAACCACTGAGGAATCTTACCATTATTTAGTTGTACACAACCATGACATCGTCTCTTTTCAGGGTAGCCATGTTCAGGGTCTTCACTTGTCACTATTAGTTCCCATTCTCTTTTCTCCAAGTCAAATACATGAATCTGTATGAGAAGATGTTCAAATGGAGAACATAATCCATAAAAATCGCCATTACTGGACACTTAACTTGAAAATGTGAAATTGGAGAAAAAAAAACTCGAATATAGGTGGGAAATGGCTAATGTTTTCTTAATGAAAACAAAGATCGGTTCAAGAATTTGAATGTTATTAAAGCCACATTTTTATCTTTAGTACTCTTTTGACCTTTTGGAAAAATTACACATATCTTTTCACCAAATGACATTAAAAACCTCAATAAAAAATCCCTTCAAAATAAAAAAAACTATTTTTTGGAAAACCAGAATTTTCAATATAGAAATATTTCATTCACATCTCACCAAAAATGTAACTCAATAATGGAGTTACCTAGGTTACAAGAAACTTACTTTATCCAGTGAGTAAGCCTGTACTGATGTGCCACCACCAATGATAAATAACCTCTTCTCATCTGTCAAAATCTCATGTCTGTATCTAGGCAACGGGATGTGGCCTGATAACTTGTTGTTTTTGACTTGCTGTGTCAAGAACTCTTCCCAACTGAAAAGTCTTTCCCATTCTCCTGTTGCTAGGTGACAGCGGTGGACGTCTGAGTTGTAGTCCCAACCCGTGGTGCCGCCGTAAACATACAGACAATCACCAATGACAACTATAGACTGAAATTAATATCAATAAAATTGTACAATTTGAGAATATTTCAATTATCGTAATCTTAAGATTGAAAGGAACAACTGTAGCATCCAAATGCAGCGTAAAAAGGACCCTGTCTGTTATAAACACCAGCCTCATTTCGATTCAAACAGACTTGTGGATTAGAAAAACCCCAAATTATCCGCTATGTGACACAGAAGATATGTGTTGATACACTATTGAGATTTTAGTCTCCGATGGCACTTATAATAAACAAAAGGAAAACAATACCTGTCCATATCCTGGTATCGGTTCTTGTGTGTCCTCCTTGGCCCTTATTAACTTCCATCTCTTGTCCTTCAAGTTCAGGTACCAGATATCGTTGCTGGTAGTCGGACCAAACGGGAAACCGGTGCCGCCGTATATCATTATGTGGTTGCTGCAGAGTACCATTGACATGGACGCCAGCTGCTTTGGCATGCGCCCTCGTGTCTGTAACCGGGTCCACATATTGGTGTCAAAGTTGTACCTCCAGATCTAGGAAATACAGAATTGGGAACATATAATAGAATCTACGCAATGTACTGCACATGAGTGGTAATTTAAACCGGGTTTAAATGATTGTGTAATAAATTATCATATAATAAATTAAAGATTTGATTATCCAGAATATAAAAACAATTTTTTTTCAATCTGTATAACTTAAACAAAGTACAATTCAATCATTTGCCATTCTCCTGCAGACGATCAGAGCACACTGATTGAAACAATGAGTTGTAACCACTACTCAAAACAGAATTTTTTCATATGGTGTCACCGCAAACAGTCTTTACTTAATCATTATATTCAGTCTCTTTATAGATGATATGGTTTATATAACATGACCCATGGCTCAAATGTTTGGAGTGAGTATTCCTTTTTTCCCTTCTTTTTTGGGGAACTGAGTCAATGAACTTTTTAGTCATTGTGACACATTTTCAAATAGAATTTAGTGCATTTATTATTGGTCAAATATGTGCATAATTGATTATCAGAATTCAATAAGGCAGGTTTTGTGGTGAAATAATTTTAAGATGAATTTTTCTTTCAGAAACTTCTTACTTCCTGGAAGAGAGGGAACAGCATTTCTTCATCTCTGCCGAAGTAGTCCTTTAGCGTCTCCAGGTCGGGATTGTACCCCCCAAAGATGTAGAGATTGTTGGCATCAGCAACGGCGGAGTGACCACTTCGTGCACATGGTTTATGTGGATTCTTCCTATCTGAGGAATTGTGTTCAAAATCAACATATTTAACACAATATTTGTTAAGGTAAACATAATTTTACCTTTCCTTTAAAGCAGAAAGTACAAACTGGGCATAAGCCCTAAATATTTAGTTTAAGAAATTCCAGTGTTAAATCCATTTAACGTTACTCACTTAGCAACCATGGTACTACTAGTAATTGGGCCTAACACAGTTACTGGGCCTAACACACCCAATGTGCTCTAAAGATTACATTGCAGCCCAAGGTTACACGTATTGACCTATCACCATTTGTGACAATAGCTTTAGCTACACCCCTAACACATATGGAAGTTTGTGCAGTAGGTTTTTTGGAAATAATGTCATACCCAACCGCCATTTTTAAAGTTTTTTAAAAATAAATTTGCAACTACTAACCAGTTAAAAAGCGAAAACTATCTTTAAGATCCACTTTTACGATGGTTTTCGGACTTTATTCCCTTCTAAAAAAATCCTCTTCTAAAAAAATCCTCCCCTAAAAAAAATCCTCCCCTTCAGAAATTTGAAGAATCCTATTAGCCTATAGTTGCCACTGCACATGCACGATGTCGATGACCATGTTGGGGAGTTGACAAGATCAGACTGATATGACTGAAAATTGCCATCATCATCTATGTTCTCCACCTTGACCTTAGTCCTTACTGAGCAGGTAAGATTACATTATTACTATGAACAAGAAAAAGTGGCGGTTGGATACAACGTTCTTCCCGGTTATTTTTATGTACTCTGTTAACAGTTATTTTTGTGTATTTATTTGACCAGATTCAATAGATTGGACATTGTTTCAACATGTTCAACATGTTCAATAGCTGCATTCAAACAATTCTCCCACAATTGGTCAACTGTATCGACACACTATGATTTCAATTTTATTATGACAAAGTAATAAAAAAAGACGCCTCAACTCTAGTCTTAAGTTAATCTCCATTAACTTTAATAAAATGTTAACGTTACAATGAGACGGATCTGTGTTATTGAGTCATAATTCATTACACATCATCACGTGTAAATCAAAATACATGAACATGTAGGGCCTAGTACTAATAAGTAATAATATTGTTAGTTGTGCCGCTGGAAAAAAATTCTTGAAAATACCTATTTTCGGATTTCTTCTTGGCGTGACATCAACAAACGCGCCTACTTTGATATCCTGTCTTTTTGGAGGCGGAATTGGGTCGGGATCGCTGTTAAAAAGCTTCGCTGCCGACTTTACTGGAACTGCCATAATCGTTCCGATCCGTAGGTATAATCCGTATACACACACAGTGTACATGTATGTACATGTATGTACATGTACGACGTAGTACAAGGAAAACTTTTGAGTCGAGTATACAGTGCAACGATCTACATATTGCGCCCTCTCTCGCGCTCGGTCGTCGACTTCATTGGACACAAGATATATATAGAGGGCGCTATTCATAAAAATTATTTGAAAAAACGGCTTGTCATGCCATGTACTATGTAACTGAGCCATGCCGAGGAATGGGCAATTTGACCAAGTAAAATAAGTGGCCTTGTCACGTTGACTTCCTTAACGATTATGTTATCCTTTCGAAAAGCATTTTCAAAATATAGGCTGCAAACTTTACACTGCATCATCAGTTGATGACTGCACTTTTCAAACAATTAAGCATTGATGTGAATAAGTTGTTTTAATACAAATCATGCTAGGTTGGATAGGTTTTGTTGTGCATCAATACCAGTATTTTCTGTTAATAAATTATGTGAAAAAAGTATCACTCAGAGAAACATATACAAGAAAATAACAATGTTTACTTTTTATTTGAAAATATTTCTTTTTTATTTAGAAAGTTTCTTTTCTTTACTGTTCATGGTTATACTTGCACATAAAATATTTAAATACATATATATATATACACTGTATTTACAGGGGTCATCCCAAAGTTTTGTTTATTTATTTATTTTGATGGGGGATCATCAATCACTTTGTGAAATACCTAATTTGAAAGTAATTAACTTCTTTTTTTAGTGCATTGATACAAACAATTGCCAATGAAATAGCAAACACATGGATTATGCCTCTCTGACACCATGTACAATTCTAGTGCATTCTAGTACATGTGTGCATAATAACTTAATATGCACACATATTAATATAATAACTCTTTCAATAATTCAATATTGAGGCAATGTTTTTTTTTAAACAAGCTTCTTAAAGTTTTAAGCTTGCATACTCAGAAATAAATTTGTTTTGTTTTAACATAATTTATCCCTGGTTTTGAACTTGTTTCCCCTACACAGTAAAAGACAAGCAAGACCAGTCCAAGCTGCTGTGATGGTTACATTCAAATGAGCATGGTAGCTTCCTATACGCCTTTACCAAACACTGGATCTAGCAGGTTAGTTTCTATGCATGTCTTGATCCTCAATAAGTACTTATACACACAGTGACATTTTACCACACATGTATTAAAGGGACAATATCGTCATGATCAGAGCAGACTTTCAACAGGGCATGGAATCAGTATCCTAATTTAAAATGAACACAGTGACTGAACAATTACTGGCTCATAATGCAGCAGCAACGGTAATATGACCTTATCATGTAGGGAATTAATTTCAGTCACCGAGTTAATCTAAAACAAGCACTCTGATTCCATGCCCTGTTGATCGTGACGATATTGTCCCTTTAAGGCTTGAATTTAACTTTTTATGAACATCATAATTGGATACACAAGAGCAACCCTTTTAGTTTACTTAAATGGAAGGAACAACATTTGTACTTCAAAATAAGTGTTTTTATCTTAGAGAAGGATTTGTTTTGTTGAACATAAAGAAAAAAGTTTGTTGATTTTAAAAAAAAGAAGAAAAAAAAGAACACATATTGTATGACATTTCTTGAAACTAGATGATTGAAATGAAAGTATCTTTCCTAAAACCAATGTTATACCTTCCCTTTATAAGGAGTGTATACTGTTGATAATTACTCGATAGCAATATTACTCGATTATAATGTAAAAACTTACAATTGGTGATGGTACCAAACACCATGAGAAATCATTCTGTCTCACATACTGTCACTTTGGAGAAATCACAGCCAGGATCTATTTTCCACATTAGAAAGCATACAAAGAAATCTGAGTGTATTTTCACTATTTTCACTTGTCAATGAAACAACGAAATAAGCTGGAACTTTCACATGATGGTTTCTAAACATATCTCTTCCTTATTAAATATGGATGCATATAATGGCAGACGTTTTACCAAAGGTGTACAATCTCTTTTAAAATCTAATAGTTGCCTGGGGTTCATTTGACGTGCTTCAATCTATCCATGACATTTGTTGGTATACCTAGATCTTGAAGTTTGGCTATACTCTCTGTAGTTATTTCTGGTAGAAGGGACACAACTTTTTTCAAGGCCATGTCTAGGAGAGGCGGGATGGTCAACCATATTCTGTAGAGACCGTTGGTTCGGTGGCGATCTTCGAGACACGTCACACCACCAAAAACATACATGCACTTTGTCTGTTCAGGAATAAAGTTGAATTAAGTTTAAAAACTTAAATAGAAGAGGAAATTTAACTGTAAAAAATAAGTTTCAAACAGTTGAAAGGGGTTGTCAACTGGATAAAAAAGTTTGTATATTTTATGTAAATTTCCCCCATTTAACTCTTCTGATATACACCTATATTAACTCATACACTCACATCCAGTCTTGTTTCTGAGAAAAGCTCTGACTACATTTCAACTCTGCAGCACTTACACTGGTACAATCCTAAGCACCCCAAATAGTGCAACATGTTTTCAAGTTCAGGTACAAGCCTATATTTTGTTTTGAAAAGCCAAACTTTCACAATCTATAAACTGCCGGTACATGTAACTAGTTGTCAAACTTATTAACCTGCAAACTGTATTTGCTATAACAGGTTTGCTTAGCAGATCTGCAAAACTGACCCAAGATGTGGATTGGATGTTACTCACCCGGGTAATTGCAGCAGTGTGGAAGTAAGCAGGGACTGGCATTGATGCTGGTATCCTAGTCCATTGTAAGGTGGGTAACTCTAACCTCCAAATATCTCCAAATACCATTCTGTGGTTATGTCCACCGCATATGTACACCTCTGTGATGTTATAGAGAAATGGGCAGCTTCAATAAATGAGATAAAATTTTACTGAACTCAAACAACAAAGCAGGGTGAAGGTCATACTTGTAATGACCTTTGTGCCCTTGAGGAGTAATATATTTGACATCAAACTTCATCTGCAGCTTTCATTAGCAGGATGAATTAAGTTCAATAAAGTGACAATTTGTGGTTTGTGACCTTTCACACAATGACCTTTGACTCCCCTTTGAGACATGTGACCTGTGGGCATAATAGCACAGTGTAGGGTTAGTTGAACACAGAGGATGCAGGTGATAAATCCCCATAAACTAGTACATGTATATTGAACTGATAATGTTTGGGCTGCCCAAAATATATCTGTACAATTTTCTTGCAGAAGCCTATGAGTAATTACCATGCACATCCAAAGTACGCAATATTCACTGAAGCGTGTTTTAGAGTTTTCATTGGTCCCTTTAGTGACCCAATACACAAATTTGACTATTATAAGTTCCTCAGGTATACCCATCTAGATGACTACATATATCAACAAGTCCTAATAAAGTATGTGAGTGGTTTCTATCTGGTCATCTTGTTCACTCACCATTCTTCCATTGTACACAACTATGGTATTTCCTCCTGAGTGGAGAGCCATCAATATGACATGGTTTTGTCCTCTCAATGTCCCATGTATTGGTATCCAAATTGTACACATGTATCTATGTGAATAAAGATAACCAATTCATTCAGTACTTAAGTATATAAATGCAAATGACCAGAGTGGGATTTGAACCTATGACCGGTTTGTAGAGTGCTGGATGGTAATATTGTAGAGATTGCAAGTTCAAATCCTGAAATATGAATTACTGATTCAATTCTCCCTTGTAGATTATATGATAATTTGAAATTATATACAGCCACTCTGTCCAATTAAAAAACTAAATTGTATTACTCTTTAAAGCAGTTCTTCTGTAAAATGACAGAAATATCCATAGAGTATGCACCTTATCTTGATATGTCAATGAGTGTAACTCTTTCCAGCTGCTTCCAATGACATACAATTTGTTGTCGTGCCATGCTAAACCGTGTCTATACATGCCTCTAGAGGGCGCTTCTGGATCATGCTGAGTGGTCTCGTCTGACAGCAGTGACCATGTCTGGCTCCTGGCATCAAGGCAGTGGATGTCAGAGTCAAACAAATATTCCTCATCTGAAATCTGCCTGCAGCCGCCGTAAAGATACAAACAGCTGTGTCTTAAAACCATTGCCTGGAAAAAAACGATCAAGAGAAATCTATATATAAGAATTTTTTTGAAAAAATGATATGCTCTTAAACATTGACCCAGTCTTACAACCAATTTTGCATAAATGGATTATTTTAAAATTAGAATAAAAGTCAAATTCAGAGGAGATTACTAAAATTGTAGATTGAGTCAACTGACCTGTCCATATTTTCCTGGAGGGCGTTCACCTCTGCATGCTAAGGTGGACCATGTTTTGTCTTTCAACTTGAAGGAAATCATATCTGCATTGCTGGTAATACCCCAAGGGTAACTGGTTCCTCCAAACAGCAATAGTGTGTTGCCACTTAATGACACTAGACATAGGAAAATATTACATGTAAATGTAAGGATGAATAGTGTTCTGTGAAAAATCATTCAGAAATGTTGATTTATTCTGTAAAATGGTTAGCAAAGAGTTCTCTTTCCTAAATTCCATTTTATATTACACAAAAAAACCTTAATGCATTTTCACTATTGGTTTGTTTAATGTATATATTGATTCAAAGAGAGAGTGCACACTCTTATAAGCAGTTTTGCCAACATGACCAATGTTGTACCTTCCCTGTCAATCAAGTTCCTGTACCTCATAGGTTGAGATTCCTAGCACTGGATTCAAACCTACCCATTTTGGGTGGTTCGAATCCAACCTATGTGGTTTTCTCCCATTGACTCACTTGACATGGATGCAGCCTCCCAAGGTGCATCTCCTATTGTGCTCACTTCATGCCACGTCTCAGTAGAAAGATTAAAGCACCACATCTGTAAATGTAATATTCAGCAAAATATTTGTAAAATAATCTCGAGGAAACTAATTGATCAGATGTTGGTATCAAGACTTTTTTTAATGTAAAAAGTATCATCCATGAATCAGTAGTGTAGTCAGGAACCAGAGGCAATCCCCTCCTCCCCCCCCCCCCCCCCTTAATCAGTTATTGTGGTTCTGTTGGTAAATTTAGGATTGTTGTCAGTACGTATAAGATTTTTTTATTTGTATTTCTTCATCTATATTCTACTAAGGCAAGCCTTTGATATGAAGAGGATATCTCATAGAAATCCATCTTACCTCTCTGAAGACTTCGTTATAGATTGTGATTTCATTAAAAACTGGCTCAGTTTCACCGGTCTTATATTCAGGGTGGTAGCCACCGAACACAAACATGTTGATACCATCTGTTGCACAACAATGGCCACTTCTTGGAAATGGCTGGACTACAAGTGGAAGAAAGATGTAGATAATGAACAAAGGGATAATGAAATAGTTCACGCACACACACTGAAATATTTTTTTAGAAATGTCTCATTTTACAGGATGCAAATTACAGTATTTGTAATCGCTGATTTATAGCAATGGTGGCTCCATTCTAGGGCCAAAACAGTGGACACAGAGGGAGTCCATTGTATTGGCCCTAATGTTAGATTGGGGCTAACAATCATAAGACAATGCACGTTCAGTCTCATGAATTAAATAAACATTCAGATCATATAAAAACTATTTTTGCCAGCATCCATGTTATGAGAGAAATGATTGAATTTCACTCCTAGAAATCAGAATAAGCCTAACGTTAACGTTACGTCAGTGATCAAACAAATTTTCGATGGAAAACAATAATCAATTTCTAAGCAATGATAAATTTGGTCGAGTGGTCACAGAGGTAAAATTGTCACAAGGGTTGAGCTGTTACAAATACAAGTATTTGAGATGTCTTATTTTTAACCCCGATCAGTGCCTAGCTCTATAGGTTATGAACTTTTTCCTTATATACTAGGCCTATGTCATATATGCCTAAGTATAACATAATACAAGGAGGGGCTTGAGGTCTAACGTTAACGTTAGATCAATAATGCCAATAAATGATAATCAATCCCCCAATTCAATTCCCCACTACAATTCAATTCCCCAAATTAAATGTTCCGATTAAAAATAAAATGTCCGTTAAAATAGCGAAAGTTGCCGTTAAAATAGTGAAAAACACGAGTGATACATCTTTAAGAATAACACAAAGATTATAATGTATAATTTACCACTGGATTTAGCTTTTGAATTTGGCTTAATACGAACAAACTGCCCCACTTCCATCGTATCCATGAGCGCTGTCATCTTGAATTTAAAGGTTAAATGTCATGCATAGCGCATAGTCTTTGGTCAAGGCACAAGCGGCATCCCCACACACGACGAGTGCACTCAGTGCAGTGCGAAGGCTAGGGATAGGCGAAGCTGCTATCGTGTGTGATGTATCCGGGATGCATTGTGCGCCTTGACTAAAGGCCACTATATATATCTGCGCAACTACTACAACGTTTTTCATTGGTCAAAATATGGAGAGTTGTATAAGTTTTACTCCAATCACTTTACAGTTTGCCAGGAAAGAACACAAATGGGGAAAATCAGCACATTTCAGATGTTCTCATGTTATACAAAAATCAAATAAATCAAAATTAAATTTACGTAAGATTTGTAGCTTTGCATGGTGAAAAGGATAAGTAAATACTGCGGTGACACAAAGTCGCTTTGAGCAGTCTAATAAATATTTCTACTATTCTCGACCATTGAAATTTCATGGGTGGAAATTTCTCCGAGTACGACAGGGACCCTACGTCACTGACAGTGAATAAAAAGCCCAATGTCACGTTTCGATAACATGTCTTTTGTTCATCCTCCAAAACTGTGTCTGCAAATTAGTTATGTAATTGACACTTGCGGCTAACAAGGGTTTCTATACTGCTGCACCCAGCATTTGGAATGAGCCACCATCTGGTATCCGTCATGCTTCTTCATTGAGTCAATTTAAAACATCTCTCAAGACTCATTTATTTTAGGCACTGTGTATTTTTAAATTGTACTTGCATCTCACTGTAAAGCGCTGTGATACCGTTTGTGTAAGAGCGCTGTATAAATGCCTTCATTGTATTGTATTGTATTGTATTGTATTGTTTGTGAGCGTACATTAGGCCAACAAAAAAAAGATGTTGAGTTGCCCTCCACCGACCGACCCAAAAGTGCTGAAATCTCGGGTCGGGTTTTTATTTTTTTTCCCCCGTCATTCATAGGCCTATGAAACTTACAAATTTTCTTTGTATAAAACATAATACGTTTGATTTGTGAAATTTTCCACTTTTTTTACCGGTAAATTTACCGGTACCCAAGACTGTACATGTTTTCAAATCGAATGGCCCCGGCCCTCACATGGTGCACTGCCTTCGCACACACACTGTGTGCCAACGATTGCGACTCAAATCTACACGTTTTCCAATCGAATGGCTCCTCACATGTTTTCCACTGGCTTCGCGCACTGTTTTGTATGTCAACGATTGCGACTCAATCTACACGTTTTCAAATCAAATGGCCCTCACACGTTGTGCACTGGCTCCCCGCCGCACTGTACGTGTGTCAACGATTGCGACTCGATCTACATGTTTTCAAATCGAATGGCCACTCACTTGCATGTTATCACAGCGAAAAGTACAACAAAAATGCTTGGGATACTTTTATTCTGAAGCAAAATTCCTTGCTGATAGGTATACAAATGAAAAACATAGTATGTGGTTTCAGTTCCAATGCATTTCAATCTTAAAATGAAGTCAAGGAGAAAAGAAAAAAAAGA
Source organism: Zoroaster sp. YZ-2022 (assembly GCA_029582265.1). Classification (NCBI taxonomy): domain Eukaryota; kingdom Metazoa; phylum Echinodermata; class Asteroidea; order Forcipulatida; family Zoroasteridae; genus Zoroaster; species Zoroaster sp. YZ-2022. Next base: position 48,110,129 of record CM055820.1, read on the forward strand.
AAAAAAAATCCCGACCGACCGACCCCTTCAAATATTTTCACTGGAGGGCAACTCAACAATTTTTTTTTGTTGGCCTTATGCACGCATAATAAATAGTCGTCTAGCTATAGGCCCTATATATATATTAAGGTGGGGCTTATTCGCAGGGCTGCCCTGCGAATTGTGTTACACGTACGGCTAATTCGCAGGGCTGCCCTGCGAATTGTGTTACACGTACGGCTAATTCGCAGGGCAGTCTTTTATTTGAATATTGGGCAGTCCTGCTGTCAGCAATGCAGTATACAGTATTATTCTCCTTGCTATACTGGTCTAGAAAAGTTTTAAAACTTATAAAAGAATCAAATTCTTTGCCCTCCATCATGCATGTTCATTATTAAACGTAGCTAAATTAAATGTAGTATCACAATTTTCAGTTAGCCTAACGTTAGTCTACACTGTATCAACGTTAATGTTAGGCTAACCTAGGCTACGCCCTAGGGCCGGCTAGGGCCTACACAAGTCATGGGTCTATTAAATTACGCGTGCAGTGCGTATGCGCACGACTGAATCATCGAGTTTTACCATTATACCGCGTTCACTGCTGTACTGCCCTAGCCCTGCGAATAATACCGGACTACATGGCAATTCGCAGGGCAGCCCTGCGAATAATCACAACGTTAATGTAAAGGTAACGTAATCAGACGACTGGCGCTAACTTTACTTCTCCGCATCAGTGAGACCGGACGATGTTCTCAATCATGTGAATTCAAAAATACAACCTCGCATAATCCAAAACAGCTTATATATTGTACCATTCACATTCAATAATGTTTTGGGTAAGTTAGTGTAATTTTGTGAAGAGTTTTCATCAACAAAATAAAGGGAAAGATTGTCGAATCCAACCGCCACTTGTACACAAAGTATTGCATGTAACGTTACATCAATTAATTGTTAACGTTAGCAGACGACAAATTGGCCACAAATTCATTGATCAAAATCTCCAAATATAATTGTTTCCAAGCCTCACTTGACAAAATTTTCCTCTCCTTTAGTTTGTCCTCTATCATAATTTTTAGGAAACTAAGTGATACTTGTCATAGTTTGCGAGAACAGTGGCGGCTGTCATCTACATTCTTTCCAAATATTTTTTTTTAATTTATGGGGTGCAGTCAACTCGTCATCCTTCATCAACTCACCCGCGCCGTTGACCCACTGTATTTTAAGACTAAAGATCAGTGAATAGTGTATGTGAGATATCTTAACATTTTCGCCTTTCACAGCCTAGACTCTAATTTGACTATTTGTAATGAAGGTAAAATATTTTATGACTAGAAAAATAGCATTTCAAAGTTAAATTAAATTTTTAAAGGCAGCTGTGAACATGTAACTATTATATTTAACAATGTATCGTCCATGTACGTAATTCACCACACTTGTGAAATGATGCACACCTTTGGGGTAGCATTTCTCAGAAAACTTACAAAACTATGGCGTATTACTGGTTGCATAAACTTATCTAAGTCATGCTTGTTACAAAAATAAAAATCATAGTGAAATTGTATGATTTACATTCACAAGTTAGTGCGTGTGAAAGGGGAAAAAGTTGTTTAACTACTGATTTTACTAGATACAAATAGTAAGGGATTTACATGACCTCAAATTTTTTTTCACGAACATCTGTGATTTTATTGTTCTATGCCATCAATGAGCTGTTGCCTGTGGAAACCAAAAGATATGAATGCTTTGCATTTGCAATGATTTTTTAAAGAAATACTGATCCTCAAAATGGACACATTCCTTTTAGAAGAAGTGAATGAAGATTAGTTAATTCGTTGGTGTTTATTTCGTCGGTTAATATGATTATTATGAAAAGAAAACTTTTATTTGACAAAATGTTAACAGCATTTTTACACAAGTACCGGGTACTTTTTGCAAAAATTTTAATCACCTTCCATTTTATTGGTCTTTCAAGAATATTGATTAAAAGTTTTGAGAGCTTCTCCAAATTATACCATTTTATTTTTAAAATCTAAAACAATATTTTTATTTTCAAGATTAAAAACAATTTTACAACCAGTTTTACAAGGAGTGTCGTGGCCGAGCGGTCTAGCGCACCGAACTCAAGTTCTGGTGTTGCCAGCAGCAGGGTGTGGGTTCGAGCCCCGGTCGTGACACTTGTGTCCTTGAGCAAGGTACTTAACCATAATTGCTTCGTCCTTCGGATGGGACGTAAAGCCGTAGGTCCCGTGTGTTGTATAATGCACGTAAAGTGGATTGTCGTGCGGTCTAGCGCACTGAACTCAAGTTCTGGTGTTGCCAGCAGCAGAGTGTGGGTTCGAGCCCGGCCGTGACACCTGTGTCCTTGAGCAAGACACTTAACCATAATTGCTTCTCTCCACCCAGGGGTTAAATGGGTACCTGTGAAGGCAGAGATGGTTTGCTCTATATGCGCTAGAAATGGCAGCAATTGAGCTGTATACTCCCCAGGGAGCTGAGATGGTTTCAGGAATGATTTATGAGCCTTATGAGCCTTATGAGCAGGGATAATAATATAATGCGCCTTGAGCGCCACTTAGTTGGTGGATACGTGCGCTATATAAATCTATACATTATTATTATTATTATTATTATCTGGAAAAAGATGAAACATGATTCAACTGTTTTTCTTCTTGGGTACATTTTCTGTGCCCCCATCAACTTTAACAGTTTGGGGGTAAGTCATTATACCAACATCAATTTTTTGATGACCCCAATTCTGTGCATCTCAAAACGGCGCTCAAGACGTCCACACATATGATCACGCATTGAAATTCAGCATTTTACAAGAGAATCCTTCACTGAAACAAACTGAAACACCCAACTTCTAATATAAATCGTAAGTTATTGTCCAGTTGATGATATATCCTTAGGTGCTTCATTTAGGGTAAATTGAGGATACATGTACATGGGATGGGATCAATCAATAAGTTTGTAAAGTTATGTTTTGTCTTTTCTAATGATATTGAATCATTTTTATTTGATGTATGCAGGGTCATATGGCAGGGAGGACAATCAGTGGTATTCATTGTGAGGATTAAGCCAGCAACGCTGTGCAGGACATACAATGGATGTGGATTCTGGAACACAAATACTGCTGATAAATGTGTAAGTATAGACTATACTAGGTCAACTAGGAGTGTCCTTACAGTACCAGGGTTATTTATCAGCAGACATGGGCTGTATACCTAGCATTTTTACATTGTGTACTTTAATCTCCATACAATATCAAGTTCAAATTAAAGAAAAATATTTAAAGGGAATGTACAACATTGGTAATACTTATTACCCTTTTATGTAAATAAGCAGGCATGCCAGTCAGTGGTGCAGAACTAATACATGTATTTGTGTATTTTGTGCTGAATATCCTAATAATATTTCAAAATACATATGGATGGGAAACAGGGTGGGACAGAGTTTTCCCTTTCAATATGCTCTGTTTGCTTGTGAAATGGGGATAAATAATATCAATATTAAAAGTGATTGACTATGTTAAAAAAACCAATTACATAGCCCATTAAAAAATTAATATTTTGTGTTTTGCTATTAATGATATTAAACAAATAGAAATTCTGTTAATAAACCTTGTAGAAAGAAATTTAAAATGCAGAATTTAACCAAATAGCTGCTGTAAGTCCTTGGACACAATTATATGACCAGCAATGAATACATATCAGTAATAATGCTACGTCATAATTTTGTTCACTTAATTACGCTTTATCAATTTTTTGTATATTACTTTCTTTTTTTTTACCAAGAAAGAAAAATGCACAGTTCAAAATAACAACAAAAAAAGTCCTGGGGTTTATTAGATTCTCCCCTTAAAAGTACACATGCCCACCGGTGACAGAAGGGTGAGGAGTGGGGGGACAAGGTCCTGATGTTGCCACCCCGTGCTTCCACTTTAAAAAAAAAGTTGATGTAAGTATTTTTGTTTATAACAGGGTTGAGTTAATGATTTTCTGATATATTAAATGACAAAATATCCTCAGCCTCATTTTAATTTCTCAAAATGTCTGTAATATTTATTTTTTAATTTGTTTTTATCCAAATAATATTTCAGACCCAACTGATTTTATTAATTTTTTTCTCAGGTTGAAGGGGGGGGGGGGGGGGGGGGTGTGAGCCTGGGGACAGGCCAACGTTTAGGGGTGGACGGGTAGTCATTGGAATAATCCTTTGAAATTTACACCACTGGCAGATGTCTGATAATTCTACCCACAAAAGAAAAAACGGGTTCAAATCCTTGAGGATAGGGTTTATTACCCCGCCCCTACTCCAATGCCCTAATGATTTTAGAGGGGATTACCAATGCAATAATCCATTCATTATAAAATTATGCCATATTTTTGCATACATTTTCAACTGTGCATAACAATAACAAAAAGCCCTGACCAAGATCAGAATACTTTTTAGTTCTCCATGAATATATATTAGATTGCGTTACAGAGCATCTAGAACACTAAAGCTTCCGGGGTCCTTGGGCAGGCCAGGGACCCCATGCCATTGTGGCTTCATACTGGGTTCTTGCCTTATTTCTTTCCCAATGTTCACGACAGATTATAGCCAAATGTTTTTTTCCACTGTCAATTCAATATTTATTTTGGACCTTCATTATTTAAAAACAAAATTAATGTGTTAAGTTCACAGATGTTTGTCAGAGCATCAAAGTTTCTTTCTGTAGAGTACTCTTGACTATGCTACAAGTTACCTCTACCACCCGCCCCCCATTTGCCCATTTTTGTTTATTAACTCTTACACTGCTGTCCATCATTCTGTTGTCAGTTGTCAGTCTTTTATCTGTCTGCCTGTATGTCTGTGTTTTTATTTGTTCAAAAGTTAGAATGTCTTGCTTCATTTGGAATGTTTATTTTGGGAACACAGTGCATGTAGTATTTCCAATGGGAAGAGGAACTGTTCCCATTGGGAATACCTGATATTCCCAGTGTGCGTACCCGTTAATGGAATGTTCCCAATATGGGAACACCAAGCTTTCCTAAATGCCCCTCTATTCCCAGTGAGAAAAGTATGCGCTCCCAATAGGAACAGTCAATGTTCCCATGGATCACTCCAGTCATTTTGAGTTATGAGACTCTCCCTTAATCTGACTCTCAGCCTGTTGGTTGGTCTTTCTTTTTTTTAATACATTTTTACCCATCTTACTCATGTGACAGTTGATTTATTTCATTATTTCCTCACCTAGGTGTGGAGCCTGCACGTTATGTCGTGAGACACCTTCATGAGACTACCTTTAGAATGAGACATTGATATCTCAGCATGCGAACACTCATCCCACTAACCAAGGCTTTCAGGGTACGGTATGTGTTCAAAGATCAAAGCCTCAAAAATAAGGGAATAAAAGTGTGTTGATGTTATCAAACATTACTTGAAATATTTCTCTCTGAGGTGCTATTTTGTTAAGGCAAAGTACAACATTGGTAATTACCAGATAATCAAATTAACAAAATTATTACCTAAAAACTTACATTGTGTTAAGTTGTTATCTCCTGATAAATTTCATCTGAAGTCATTTTATCTTAGAGAAAGTTAACAGGAATTGTTAATTTTAATTTAAAATAAGTTGCCACTACTGGTATGTAAATCATAAAACCATGTAACAGTTTTTTGTTGTTTCTTTCAAATGTGAGCAGCTATTGTAATGAAAGGTTTGTTTTATGATATATTTCTTGAAAGCTAGAGGGTTGAAATGAAGGTATGTTTCCAAAAAACAATGTTGTACTTTCTCTTTAAACATGTAACATTATTTAATTTTTGATTTGTCATCAGATAAAAAAGCTCCAATGACAATTCTGCATTGACCAGTATGAGAATTATAAATTAACTTTTTGCACTTTTCTCAGAAATGTGTTAACCGAGCTGAAAATATTACAGCTTGATTTCTATTAACCACAGAAATAACAAAATAGTGAAATTTGTTTGGCTCAAGAGACCCCAAAAATACAAAGTATTTTAAAAAGTGAACAATAAAGTTTAAAGATAATATAGTTATTAAATGAACAAAAAAATACGAAATTCGGATGAACTGTATAAAAGGTGATTGACAGCTGTGCTGTCAAGACTGCACACCCCCCTCGTGCAAGCTGAGGATTAAAACAGTGGGCCAGCATTTTATTAATTTGAGTTTTTATATTACTGGTACTAATCTTTGTCAGAGTTTTTTCACTGTCTCATATGAAAGCTTATCCTTTATCCATCCTTCATATCCCCTAAGAACACGATCGATTATGATAGAAATCTCCCATTCAATTCTGAGTTTATAGTACTGAGCCATTGTTGTTTTGGGCAAAATATTAAACATTCAACTGATGCAAGAATTCCATAAATTTTCAAGTTAAAATATTGTTGTATGAATTACAGCTTATTTTCCATTTTTACTGACACAAGAATTCCATAGAAATTAAGTTATAATAACTTACATTTTTTTGTTGTAATTTTTACTAAGGCAAAACTTCCATCAAATTTAAGTAATATCTTTGTAAGATTTACAGCTCTTTTCCATTTTTACTGATGCAAGAATTTCATTATGGTTCTAATAGCTTTACCAAAATACAGATTTGTTACCCAATTTTTATAGGAAAACAATAGATTGATTCAAAGGCCATGTCTGTCTCAGAAATGGTTTGAGCAACATAGACAATGTGTGTAAGTGTTATGGGAATTCAATCTGTTGTATAACCTTGCAGTTCTAAAATAATTGTATTGTAAGGGAAAATGTGTTTTGTGTGTGATAGCTTTTAAAGATAGCTTTTCAAGGACTTATAGTACATTTTGACCCCAGTGAGATCCCAGTGAGATTTCAAAATTCACTGACAGTCAGATAATGTTGTGGTTGAGTCAGGCACATCTATGATGACAGCATATTAATGTGTCGGTAGTATTTCACATTGGGGTCAAATAGGTCTTATGTACTTCAAAGAGTATAAGCTCACAAAAAGCACAACAAGAGTACAAATCTTTTAAGTTGGGTGATTTTTTTGCCACAAAGAGTGAAATCTGCCAAGTATGTATGTCTAACGACTTAATGTATATGACTATTCACATTCTTCTAAAGAACAGACTATGTGTATGAACAATTTATGCTTATTTAAACTTCATGCAATATAAGCAGGATTTGAAGCTTTGCATGGTGGAAGAATAATAGGATTAAGGTTTGCAGTAGCACATCATGTAACTATCTCTCAAGAGTTGTAAAAAGTGTTGGTTCTGAGAACAATTATCTCACCACAGCTTCTTCATCTTATTACCAACACTATTTACAACTCTTGAGAGATAGTTACATGATGCTCCCTCTTTTATGCAATTTAATATTTGATTCAAAGTTGTGTGGTTAGAATCATATTATTAGAAATGTCCAGTTTCTGGTCAGAGCTAAGGTTAAAAAAATGGTACAGTGACACTTCTTTTTTATTGGTTTCAAGGGCCTATACTTAATTGTTTTGTTTAGTTTTTTGCGGGAGGCAGTCAAAGTTTGTAATTTGAATCTACTTTCTGAGCATGATCGTTTCATGCACAAGCAAATAACAAGAAATAACATCCTCATTCCAAAATAAAACCACCAGTTACCGACACACTCTAGTTCTATTGAACATTTGCTGTGGTTTATAAATTGTACACAAAATTGTTTTAGAGAGCTTGAGTTGAGTAAATATTATTATATCCTGCATTATGGCTGTCTATGCAGACATTAAAAGTATTAAAAGTGCAAAAACAACATGATGTTTACAGGTGGTTCTAAGTTTGTTTGTTTTTAGTTTGTGTTTTGTTAACCCTAACTCCATAGGTATTCTTGTTAGGAACCTTCCTGAATCCTCCAAAAGTGCACTTTTGGAAACATGTCCTTATCTTTAAAATGCACCATGCATTTTTGTCATTGATCTTTCATATTCAGCGCTTATGGCTAGTACTTCTTTCCAGGTAGTAATTTTGTCCCATTTGAAGAGGTGAAAGTACCAGTTTCTAAAAATGCTGAATATTTCCAAAAAAGTGATTTTGATGGATTTGGGGTGGTTAGGATTTAAGCAACAGTATGTTTTTGGTTAGAGTCAAGTTTTCTAATTATTGAACTAGGACAAAAGTATGTTCTGACACAAATTATATCGATTATCAAAATGTATTCAGTGGAAATTGACTGAAGAGAAAAGATTCATATAAATTATTATTTTTAACTATTTGTGCTAGTTTCATCTTTGCCTGCCACACAACTTAACTCAAGGACCCCTTGTTCTAATAGTCAAATGAATATGCAAGAACCCCAATTAGAAAGAAAAAATCAATTGGAACGAAAGGAATGGATACGTTTTTAATTTCTGTCAAATAATTTTGCCCAAGGCCATTGCAGTAACAAGTAATTAAGATGGCAAACAAATTAAAATAAAATAAATAATTTGAAAAAGAGATATTTCCATTGGCACAATCTAAATGGTACATTTATCATAGAATGTCAAACAGGACATTTCTCCAATTAAATATCTTATTACTTATTCTAATTAATAGGTGTTTGTTTAATCATGGAGGTCTACCTTCGGGGTTTAATTGAGTATTAGAACTGGATCACATTTTCCAGGGTCAGTCACCAGAGGGCGCAGTTGTATTGTATTGCAGTTCCAGAGCCTTTTACGATAATCTATTGTCACAGAACTTGTTGACACATTATTTAAATGAGTTTAATGATGCGTTTAATGGCAATGATTAGGGCCTAATTATCTGTCAATTATCTGTTACGTAATGGCAGTAATCGAGGTAATTACGTCTTAATCGTCTCCAGCTGTTTAATCGGTAATTATCGGTTTAATCGGTCATTATCTAACAATGTTAAGTGTTACGTAATGAATACTTCAAGAAGTTTGACAATACATTATTTATTACGTAATGCCGATGCCCGTTCTTTGGTCGTTATTTGTTACGTAATGACAGTGATTTAGACCCGTTTCTCTTTGATGTACGTATTATGTAATACCTTATATGGCTTTTTCGATTAAACATTCCGCGCAGTAGAGGGCGCTATTTTCAATATATTTCTATTGTGTTACCGTGTGACATCTACTCGAATGTGCATAATTTCTTCGTAGAGGGCGCTATTTTAAATTCATTTCTATTGTGTGCTGAGGGAATCTGTTCGCATGTGCATTATTTGTTGGTAGAGGGCGCTATTTCAATTTATTTCTATTGAGTTACTGTGTGACATCCAATTGAATGTGCATTGTCTGTTCGTAGAGGGCGCTATTCAATTAATCGAGGGAGATCTCACATGCGCTTGTCTGTTCGTAGAGGGCGCTATATTAAAATCGTTTCTATTGTGTGACCTTGTGACATCTACTCAAATGTGCATGATTTGTTCGTAGAGGGCGCTATTAAATTAATCGAGGGAGATCTCACATGCGCTTGTCTGTTCGTAGAGGGCGTTATAATAAAATCGTTTCTATTGTGTGACCGTGTCACATCTACTCGAATGTGCATGATTTGTTCGTAGAGGGCGCTATTAAATTATCGAGGGAGATCTCACATGTGTTTGTCTGTTCGTAGAGGGCGCTGTATTAAAATCGTTTCCATTGTGTTACCGTGTGTGACATCTACCCGAATGTGCATGATTTGTTCGTAGAGGGCGCTATTAAATTAATCGAGGGAGATCTCACATGTGCTTGTTTGTTCGTAGAGGGCGCTATATTAAAATCGTTTCTATTGTGTTACCGTGTCACATCTACTCGAATGTGCATGATTTGTTCGTAGAGGGCGCTATTAAATTAATCGAGGAAGATCTCACATGTGCTGTCTGTTCGTTGAGGGCGCTATATTAAAATTGTTTCTATTGTGTTACCGTGTGACATCTACTGGAATGTGCATGATTTGTTCGTAGAGGGCGCTGTTAAATTTATCGAGGGAGATCTCACATGTGCTTGTCTGTTCGTTGAGGGCGCTATATTAAAATTGTTTCTATTGTGTGACCGTGTGACATCTACTATTGTTATGTAATGAATACTTGAGGCAAGTTTAACAATACATTATCGGCTACGTAATGGTGATGCCTGTCGCTTGGTTATTTGTTACGTAATGGCAGTGATTTAGACTTACGTAATACTTATATGGCTTTTTCGATTAAACATTACGCACAGTAGAGGGCGCTATTTTCAATGTATTTCTATTGTGTTACCGTGTGACATCTACTGGAATGTGCATGATTTGTTCGTAGAGGGCGTTATTTTCAAATAATTTTTATTGTACATGATATAGCGCCCTCTACGGACAAATCATGCATATTCAAGTAATTTAACATGGTAACACATTAGAAAAAAATGAAAATAGCGCCCTCTAACGTCTGTTGGTAGACGGCGCATAAATTATGTATTATCTTATAATATAAAAGGCGCCCTCTGCTGATTCCTCTGCTGTTGTGCACAGCCTTAAAGGGGTATTCTTGATAGACACATAGAGCTCTGTTATGGTACAAAATTGAACTCCCTGCTTGATTTTTGACTTTAGACGATTTAAACTACGGACTTTATTATTTACCTGCAACAGTTCATCAGTTACTTAGGGAATTCACTATTCTGTTCAAAATTAATTTCTGTTCAAACATGGAGGAAGGAAACTTCCTTTAAGTTGATTTCCAGTGAACTGTGGGGCCTATAGGCTTAATTTATCCGGTTTTACCAATATACATGTACAAAAACGCATTAAAGCTTTGTACTGCATGGTTGCAAAGTTCTGAAATGAAATTCTCTTTAAGTTTAAGGGGGAAAATAGGAAAACATGTTTTATTTTTAAAGGCAGTGATTCATTTTACTTTTGTAACGCTGGCCTGTCTACTCTGAAAGAATTTTGCCTGCTATTGACCAGTGTACAAACAATTTAAGATTTGTTTCCTCAGAATTTGTTGGCCAAATAGTTGAAACTTTCACCGAATGATCAATCGGTATTAACGATGATATACCAAAATATACTTAAAGGGACAATATTGTCACGACTACAGGGCATGGAATCGGAGTGCTAGTTTAAGATTAAGTCAGTGACTGAATACAATACCCCACATGATAAGGTCATATTACCGTTGCTGCTGCATAAATGATCTAGTAATTTTTCAGTCACTGTGTTCATCTTAAACTAGGACACCGATTCCATACCCTGTTGAAAGTCCTTTAAATTACATTTTGTAAGTCACCTTTTTAAAAATTAACCAACTGACAAAATAACACACTTTGACATTGTTAAAATTTGTTATTGAAAATTTTTGTTTGCTCTTAATCATAATATAAATCCAAGGACAGAACTGCTTCAAAACATCTTTAAATTAATTGCATACAAATTTAATATTTTTTCCCTTTATTTCCACTGTACACATATCAAAAATCTTATATATACAGTACATTTACTTTACTAAACAAAAAGTAAGAAACAAAGTTATGCGCTATGAAAAAAAAGATATAATTAAATTCATAATTACATTAAAGGGAAGGTACAACATAAAATTGATCTCTGTCAGTATCCTATTTGGTGAGGAAGGCTGTTGATTGGCTGACTGTACTGGAGCTCTGATTGGATGGGTGCGCTGACTATAAGCGCCACACCCACAGCAGAGTCAACCATGATTTGCAATCTCCAGTGCCCCACCCCTTTACACATACCCTAACTCAGGCTGGACGCCTCCTTACACCATTTAGTACATGGTGAATTTCAAACCTGGGTTAATGTGATCCCAGCAAACTGCCTAAGCTACCCCCTCACCCCATAACTGGCATTCTGCAGAAGTTGTTGTCAACATACTGATATGATCCAACATCAAGTGAACTTTTTTTTCAGAACTCACAGGAGGGAAAGATGCTGAATCATGCAAGTAATACATTTTAAAAACATTCAATGTCCTTACAACATCTTGCTTAGAAATAATTTTAATGGAGCAAAACATATCGATATAAACAGTACAAGTTTTGGTTGTAATTTTGACAAACAAATCAATTTTGTTAATATTATAATCTTTCTTGCCATAACCACCAAATTGGGGGGAAAATAAATGTTGTATATCTGCTAAAATAAGTAAACAATTTTGAATTCTAATTTTCTTTGGAATTCCCTGAACATAAAAAAAAATTAAAATTTGGAAATCTTGTAACTTATTTTTTTTAAATTATTCAAAAGAATCTAAAGTGACATCTTCTTGACAATGTCATCATAGTGTTTTCGTTCTCTAATAAACTTTGGTGAACATGATTCCATCTGAAAAGAAATAATTTATGACTTTAAATGTCCAAGTGTGCCCTTGGTTATTTTTCATCTAGACATGTGGCTTCTGCTTTGCTCTGAATTCTAATATAAATACATTGTATTGAGAGATATCAGTTGAAGATTACCACAGAAGTTGAGCTGACACCATGTAGAAATTCTCTTTTGAGTAGTAATTAGTTTTGAAAAGAATTGGTTAGTTAAAAGAGAATTTCTACATGGTGTCACCACAAACAGCTATTACTTATCCTTTTCACCATACAAGGCTACAAGTCTTACTCACTATTTAGATTTCAAAATGTAGTTTTAAAAAGAGGCTCTTTTAAAGAAAGTTTCATTATCTCAACCCAAGGTAAAATATTGTAAAAAGCCATTTTGTCTGAAACCCTTTTGTCTCAATTAAAATGTAAAAAAACAAAAAAAACAAGGTCCACTAGAGGAAAACAAAAAGCCCCCTCCATTTTTGGCAAATATTTAGGTGATTTAATCGATGAAGGGGTGACTTTGCAAGGGCGACACCTAGAAGGCAATTTTTAAACGTAAGATGACTATTTGTTTTCCCCCAGTACAGCTTAGGCTTTTCTGAATTTGAAATAAGGGGTTCAGAGAAAATTACTTGTTACCATATTTTTCTTGAGAGTTTAGATAATAAAATGTATGTTTAGTTGCCTTAGGACAAAACCTCTCTCATAATGGGGAAATGTCAACTATTAATATTTGCTTAGAACCCTTCTTTAAATCCAGTATACACTGGGGGTAAAAGTTCAGTAAATGTATCAATACTTTTAGACTGAAGGTCTATACACAATAAACAGGGCATGGAATCAGAGTGTTAGTTTTAGATTAACTTACTGAGATCATAATACTCCTGGAATGACTGCAAGATATAACAAAAATAACCATAAGGGCTCATGTTAATTGGCACAGACACTGAAGAATATAAGGGTAAATGTTAACAAAACTGCTTACATACAAAAGTATATATGCTTACTTTCTTCAAATTAAGATATTAACAATCATCATGTGAAAATTGCTAATTCATTTTTCCATGGTTTCTGAATATGTTTGCTCTTTCTGCAGCTGTCCTTTTAAGCGCACTGAATCCATTGGAAAAAATTGCTATAAACATTATTATTATTATCATCATTGCGGAGTCTAAGACATGGGAAAAGTGTGAAAATAAAGCATTCACAATTTTAACAGAAAATACTTTCATTCAGGATGAATGGAACCGTTACTAATTCACATCAAGTTAGCTTTCGGATACTAATTTGGTTATTGTGTAATTGGATAATTACATCGTGAACCTTAAGGTACAACATTGGTATTCTCCAGGAACATAAATGGTCATAGTTTTACATAAAACATATTTTTCTTAAAACGTATTTAGTAGTATCAATAATCCTTTAAAAAAATCTGTATTTCATCTTGAAAAAAATAATAATCTAAAAGTTGCCATCCAGCACATTTTTAAAACCCATTGATAACAACTTATGTTAAACATCCTTGAAATCTTAAAAGGTGATCAATTGTCCCCATTCACTTTTGATAATAAAAAGTAAATACAGACAAACGACCTGGAGGAGCCATACACAGAATAGTACCTCATTCTGAACAGGTACATATATGATCTTTTCCAAAAATACAGTTACATGTACATGTTATTGACAAAAACAAAGTTCATGCTCAAACATAAATCAATTATAGTCTTGTATGTCACTATGATTGTACCTCACTGTCTTTGAATTCACAGTACACATAGTTGGTCTTAACATTCATACTCCGTATGCAGCCATATGTGTTGTTCTGACAGTCCTCACAGATGCAATCTGGTGTACATTGCTGTTATAATAATAATAATAATAATGTGTGGATTTATATAGCGCACGTATCCACCAACTAAGTGGTGCTCAAGGCGCATTATATTATTATCCCTGCTCATAAGGCTCATAAATCATTCCTGAAACCATCTCAGCTCCCTGGGGAGTATACAGCTCAATTGCTGCCATTTCTAGCGCATACAGAGCAAACCAACTCTGCCTTCACAAGTACCCATTTAACCCCTGGGTAGAGAGAAGCAATTATGATTAAGTGTCTTGCTCAAGGACACAAGTGTCACGGCCGTGATTCGAACCCACATTCTGTTGCTAACACCAGAACTTGAATCCGGTAAGCTAGACCGTTCGGCCACGACACCCCATTATGTATACGGTCAGCAAGCAACAGAAAATACATACCATTTTTGTCAACAATATTCAGATACAACAATTACTTGTTAACTAGTTCTCATGGCGATAGACAATTATCACACCACATCAAGTTGGTCTGGTACCCTTAACTTTAAATCAGCACCAGTCTATTTTGGACACAAGCCTCATTTTGAGTCACATTGACTTGTGTATAAGAAAACCAAAATGGCTGACATCTTCAAATCAATTTGTCAAAACACGACGGTATCAAAACAGGACGGGTGAATTCTATACCTTGAGAAAGAGTTATGTAGAAATAAAATGACATTAATGAGAATACCTCAGAGTCGCTGATTTCACAGTACATGGGGTTGATACCAGGGCGAATGGAGCGTATGCAGGAATATGTGTTATTCTTACTGTCTTCACAAACACAGTCTGGGTTGCAGTTCTGATGAAGCAAGGCAGAATGAAGAAGCAAGCAAAAAATAAATTACAAATAATGGAATGAAATGATTGCAAAATAATGTTATGCATTTTGCAATTTCTGAAGGCAGTTAGTACACCAAAAGATGTAAATATCCATCTAATTTTCTTCATTATTTGCTATTTGTGAGAGACAATTGCCGACTCATAATACTGCATATAATTTCAATCAAGCAGTGATCAGCACCAGTGTTTTTGAAGTATTTTTATACTAGATACCTCAATAACCTACACACGTTGTCATTTGGACTGCTATGGTACTTTTGAACACAAAATTCTCTATCGCGAGAGAATAGTTATCCCAACACTCCATTGGTCTACACTGAATTTGCTTACGGTGGCAGCTGTGGGCCACAGTTTGCTGCAGTAGATTGCAGGGTCTGGGAAATTGTCTAGCACAGCCTTGGGCACTATATAGCCAGACTTGTTTATACAAAGTGGTGATTTAGCCCACCTAGCTTATACTGCAACAAGCCATAAAGTGATTCAATGTAGAATGGTCACAGGGTACCTTAACAGACCACATGATGTGCATATTGAGTATCAAATGTCCTGCCAAAATACTGCTCTTGTTGAAGGATGTTATCAGGGAGGAATAATGCAAATTTACTGCTGCTGAAGGCAAGATCAGGCAGTGAGCTATGACAACCAATCACAGCCCAAGCAAATCCACATTTAAACTCTCCCCTTTTATATCTCACTTCAGTATAGGCTTGAGAGGTTCCACAATTACACAACCATTTTTGGTTCCAAGGAGAAATCTTGATTCTTTCTCTTAACTTACTCAAAATCTGCAAAGTCATTAAAGATATGTATCGCAAGTGTTTTTTGCTATTACAATGGCAATATCCCCTTTTAAAGAAAAACATGAGGTCTCATGAGTTTGTGTGACACTGTATGATTAGTTCAACTGTTGAGTGGAGTATATTGCAAATGAGTCTTCTGGTCTTGTCATTTACAAATGTATGGTTAATTTTTTAATTTTTCAGCATTTTTATTTCAACTTAATTATTTTGTAAATTTAGCTCAGAAAATTTAATGAAAATCATGGTTGGAACATGAATTTGAGTAAACTGAGTTAATGGAACAATGTTTGATGTGAAATGTAATTAATGTCTTTTTAATTGTTGATAAGCAGCTGAGGTAAATATAAATAAAATAATTAAATAAATTTTCCCCAGTATTTATACATAAATATTCTTTATCAACTTCAGGAATATTTATCTATTTCAACAGGAAAAAAATCATTTTATTTATAGTTGAGCAATGCGAATAGCTTCATAAAATAAATTCAATAAATGATGGTACAATTGAATGGCTGTACTGTAATGAAATGATTTACTGATTAACTGGCAAGTCATTGGCTGGTGAAAATGTTATTTGTCATGTGACCTCTGACAATTGACTCATACAAACAATGGACGCCACTATATTGGTAGGATTAGAAGTGCTTTCAAACTTTGACTCCAAGTCTTCAGAAATTAAGACTCAGTTTAACTCAGACTCAAATGTTACGATTAAGACTAGCAAAAAGTAAAATTTCACATTTTTTACTAAAAGATATTCAAGGGACCGTCAAACCCAGATGACCAAAAGCTTTTTATATTCATTTATTTAGTCATTGACATAAATTCGTATTGGATTAATGTAAATTTGGTGTAAAGCTGATGATGGTATTAATCTTTCCTAGGTCTGGAGACTTGGAATTGGACTTTATTATTGGCGAGATAGACATTGCAGAGAAAAGCAACATGGAGTGTGCATTATGAGAGTGCAAAAATGTTGACTTACTGCACAGAAGTTGGCATTTTTACAGCCAAAATCACCATGGGGTAACCATTCCCCTTCATGTTCAATCAGAAAATCTCTAGCAGCTGAAGTAGATTTTAATGTGGTACATTGACTTTTATTCTTTAGAGACAAGAGTACGGGGAAGAGAAAAACAAAACAATGAAAAGACCGCACATCTTTTTCACCACTACAATAAGGCTATGTTTGTTATAAATGTTATTGATTATAACAAATAAAAAATTAATCAAGTTAAGAAATGTGTTATTTAGCCCCTATACAGTATTGATATTTTTAAAAACATAAATGATCACAGCTTTCCATGAAAATAACTTGATGTTAAGTTGATCATGGTATCAAACATTCCTTAAAAATTTCTGTGATATCATTTTCGTACAATTAATCAAATGATGTCGCAAGTGAACTTTTGTTGTCCGGAGACATATATTCAATGTTTGAATAAATACAACAAATCTGAATGCATTTTCACTGGTTTTTATATACCAAAAGTGTATACTTTCTTCAAACAGCTACTTCAAAATGTATTTAGTGTCGACCAATGAATACAATTTGAGATTAGAGCTTTACTCAAAATGACAAAAGTTAAGAATAATTCTGCTGTCATGTCATCAAAATAGAAGATTTTATGATGACCTCCATTGACAACACTACTTCTTTTGCTACTGGTCAATATAGGGCGCTGTCAAAGAAAACGTATGAGGTCATGTGTCACATCATCTCTAAATTGTGGACTCAATAACTTACATTCAGGAATTCAGTGTGGGGGCAACCGGGATAGCCATCTACTTTGTATTCCCCGCTATGCTCGATAAGTGAATCACGATTCGTCTTCTTGATCACATTAGTTTTGTTTGGGATCTACAGAGGAAAATTAGTAGTTGAAAAAAGGAATGAAAATACAGTGAATACAAATGGAATCATCTAGGGCTATTCAACTGGTTGAAGTCAACTCAAAACACAGTTCCTTTTCTCTGTTACATTTGTAAAATTATAAAACAATAACGAAACAAAGATTGTGTAGAACCAGCCATCATGATAATGTACTCTACAAACACTTACCAAGACAGGCACCAGTGAAAGTCCATCTACATCCTGTGGGGCTGGGTCACCAGCTAACTGTATGATTGTCGGCATGATATCAATATTAAGGGCTGGGTCATCAGTAACAGAGCCTGGCTTTATGTTGGGACCACGAATAAGAAGCGGTACTCTGATATCAAATTCATACAACTGTCGCTTGTCCAATGGAAGAGAAAACTGACCTGAAATTTGTGGATAAAAAGGTTTTTAATATGGTGGAACCTAATGAGCAAAATTGGCAAGGAACAGATTCTACTTGAGCCGTTACACACTATTGGTAATTTTGGCACAACTGCTTCTAAAATTATCCTTACTTTCTTTGAACAAAGATATACATTAAACAACCAGCCTGTGAAACTGTCCGCTTATGACCTTGTGTCATTATTACCAACAAAAATTCAAATGCATTCAGATTTTCACATATTCATTTTAACATATTCATATTCATGTCAATGAAGGACAAAATTGTTTGATACCATCATCAACTTCACACCAAGTAAGTTTTATGTAAAACTGTAATACTGATTTTTCCAAGAAAACCATAGTGACTAATTTATACAATAACATCTCACCTAAATGAAAACCATTATCAGATGAAAAGATGATGTATGTTGAATCTAATATCTTCTTGCTCTCAAGAGTATCTACGATGTTTTTTACCACGTCATCAACTGAAAGAAGGGTCCTCCATCTGGACAAAAAAAAACAAAGTGGGAAAAAGGTTATTATAAACAAAACATTTATTTATCAAACCAAATGTATATCATCAAATAAACCACAATAGAAACTGGGTATGAATTAAGTTTTAAAGTGAACAAATAAAACTGACCAGCAAAGCTCAGTTGGTTGAGTCTCACTCTGGTCAGCTCCATGCTCTGGTCAACATAGATTTCTTTAAAAATAACACTCATAATCCATCTCTCAATTGTGTTAATTCTATTTTTAGCAATTCCCACTTGCCTGTGATAAATAAACTCACTCATATTAACTCATCCACTGCTACTTTGATTGACAATATTTTATCACATAGTAATGACCTACTTACCAAGAGTGGTATTTTATTTAATGATCTATCAGATCATCCATCTGTGTACTAAATTACTTTTTTTCAATAGATCTACTGGTGGCGTAAAAAATTGCAATATGGGATGATATATCATCCATGTTTTTGATATTTAACTGACACTAATGACCTATGTGACTGGCCCACTAATGACCTATGTGACTGCCACACTAATGACCTATATGACTGGCACACTAACGACCTATGTGACTGGCACACTAATGATCTTTATCACATAGAATTAGTTTGAATTTATCATCTGTCCATTTCATTTTGAAGAAAAAACTAGCAACATTTTTAAACTGTCAAAAAAACTACCATCCAGCTAAGAAATGCCGACATGATGAAAGATGGACCAATGATATACATTGTAGGCAAATTAACTCATAAATATGTATGAGGTTTAGAGTTTTTGTCAGGTTATAAAAACTAATTTAATTTTCCCCTTACACTGATGTATATATGAAGGACTGTATTAACGATGATATACCAAAATATACTTAATGGGACAATATTGTCATGACTACAGGGCATGGAATCGGAGTGCTAGTTTAAGATTAAGTCAGTGACTGAAAACAATACCCCACATGATAAGGTCATATTACCGTTGCTGCTGCATAAATGATCTAGTAATTTTTCAGTCACTGTGTTCATCTTAAACTAGGACACCGATTCCATACCCTGTTGAAAGTCTGCTTTGATCGTGACAATACTGCCCCTTTAAATTACATTTTTTTGGTAAGTCATCTTTTAAAAAATTAACCAACTGACAAAATAACACACTTTGACATTGTTAAAATTTGGTATTGAAAATCTTTTTTTGCTCTTAATCATAATATAAATCCATGGACAGAACTGCTTCAAAGCATCTTTAAATTAATTGCATACAAATTAAATATTCTTTTCCTTTATTCCCACTGTACACATATCAAAAATCTTATATATACAGTACATTTACTTTACTAAACAAAAAGTAAGAAACAAAGTAATGCGCTATGAAAAAAAAGATATAATTAAATTCATAATTACATTAAAGGGAAGGTACAACATAAAATTTATCTCTGTCAGTATCCTATTCGGTGAGGAAGGCTGTTGATTGGCCGACTGTACTGGATCTCTGATTGGATGGGTGCGCTGACTGAGCGCCACACCCACAGCAGAGTCAACCATGCTTTGCAATCTCTAGTGCCCCACCCCTTTACACATACCCTAACTCAGGCTGGACGCCTCCTTACACCATTTAGTACATGGTGAATTTCAAACCTGGGTTAATGTGATCCCAGCAAACTGCCTAAGCTACCCCCTCACCCCATAACTGGCATTCTGCAGAAGTTGTTGTCAACATACTGATATGATCCAAACATCAAGTGAACTTTTTTTTCAGAACTCACAGGAGGGAAAGATGCTGAATCATGCAAGTAATACATTTTAAAAACACTCAAGTGCCTTACAACATCTTGATTAGAAATACTTTTAATGGAGCAAAACATATAGATATAAACAGTACAAGTTTTGGTTGTAATTTTGACAAACAAATCAATTTTGTTAATATTATAATCTTTCTTGCCATAACCACCAAATTGGGGGGAAATAAATGTTGTATATCTGCTAATATAAGTTTAAAAAATTTGAATTCTAATTTTCTTTGTAATTCCCTGAACATAAAAACAAAATTAAAATTCGGAAATCTCGAAACTTATTATTTTAAATTATTTAAAAGAATCTAAAGTGACATGTTCTTGACAATGTCATAATAGCGTTTTCGTTCTCTAATAAACTTTGGTGAACACGATTCCATCTGAAAAGAAATAATTTATGACTTTAAAGGTCCAAGTGTTATTTTTCATCTAGACATGTGGCTTCTGCTTTGCTCTGAATCAGTTGAAGATTACTGCAGAAGTTGAGCTCCCACAACTATTTAAGTACTGACTGTTTGTGGTGACACCATGTAGAAATTCTCTTTTGAGTAGTAATTAGTTCTGAAAAGAACTGGTTGATTACAACTCATTACTACTCAAAAGAGAATTTCTACATGGTGTCACTGCAAACAGTCTTTACTTATCCTTTTCACCATGCAAATTTACAAGTCTTACTCACTATTTAGTTTTCAAAGTGTAATTTTAAAGAGAGGCTCTTTATAACAAATATCAATAATTGAAGTTTCATTATCTCAACCCAAGGTAAAATATTGTAAAAAGCCATTTTGTCTGAAACCCTTTTGTCTCAATTAAAAAAAAAAAAGGTCCACTAGAGGAAAACAAAAAGCCATATTTTTCTTGAGAGTTTAGATAATAAAATGTGTGTTTAGTTTCCTTCGGACAAAACCTCTCTCATAATGGGGAAATGTCAATTATTAATATTTGCTTAGAACCCTTCTTTAAATCCAGTATACACTGGGGGTAAAAGTTCAGTAAATGTATCAATACCTTATATCTGTAAATGTATCAATACCTTATATCTGTAAATGTATCAATACCTTATATCTGTAAATGTATCAATACCTTATATCTGTAAATGTATCAATACCTTATATCTGTAAATGTATCAATACCTTAGATCTGTAAATGTATCAATACCTTAGATCTGTAAATGTATCAATACCTTAGATCTGTAAATGTATCAATACCTTAGATCTGTAAATGTATCAATACTTTTAGACTGAAGGTCTATACACTACTTGAAAAACATAAATGATCACTGATTTACATGAAACTCACTTTGTGTAAAGTTGATGATCAAACATCCTACAAAGTATTTTAGTCAAATTAATAAAATTATTTTACAAATGAATATTTGTTTTCTGGAGACTTAAAGTCCATGTTGGAATGAATACAGATATATCTGAATGCATTTTCACTATTTTCTTGTTAACGACACAATGAAATAAGCTGAAACTTTCACAGGTTGGTTTTTATACATATCTCTTGATTCTAATAGTATTGATGCATTTACAGACATTATACTATAAGTATATATACTGGCTTTAAAGGGACAATATCGTCACAATAAACAGGGCATGGAATCAGAGTGTTAGTTTTAGATTAACTCAGTGACTGAAAATAATACCCCACATGATAAGGTCATATTACCGTTGCTGCTGCATAAATGAGCCAGTAATATTCAGTCACTGTGTTCATTTTAAACAAGGACACTGATTCCTTGCTCTGTTGAAATCCTGCTCTGATCGTGATGATACTGTCCCTTTAAGTAAGGCTTCACATAATGGATTTTAACCATCATTAAATTAACCTTCTGTCTAAAGACACTGAACTTTTGATCCAACCTTAATCTCTCTCAGACTAAACACCCTTTTTAAGAAGATGAGAATCAGGAGGAAGTAACTGACGGCAGGTGTTTCCTTTACACAGTTGCAGTAGAATAAGTCGTTTGTGCATATCGGCAAGCTCCGTTGGCGGCACTGACTTGATTGTGTTTGTTAACTGGTGTGGATCCTTACTGAGATCATAATACTCCTGGAATGACTGCAAGATATAACAAAAATAACCATAAGGGCTCATGTTGATTGGCACAGACACTGAAGAATATAAGGGTAAATGTTAACAAAACTGCTTACATACAAAAGTATATGCTTACTTTCTTCAAATTAAGATATTAACGATCATCATGTGAAAATTGCTAATTCATTTTTCCATGTTTTCTGAATATGTTTGCTCTTTCTGCCGCTGTCCTTTTAAGCGCATTGAATCCATTGGAAAAAATTGCTATAAACATTATTATTATTATTATCATCATTGCGGAGTCTAAGACATGGGAAAAGTGTGAAAATAAAGCATTCACAATTTTAACAGAAAACAATTTGAGCAAAATGTTGCCATCTATCAACTGTATTGACATCTACAAAATTTGCTTTCATTCAGGATGAATGGTACCTTTACTAATTCACATCAAGTTAGCTTTCGGATACTAATTTGGTTATTGTGTAATTGGATAATTACATCGTGAACCTTGAGGTACAACATTGGTATTCTCCAGGAACATTAAATGGTCACAGTTTTACATAAAACATATTTTTCTTAAAACGTATTTAGTAGTATCAATAATCCTTTAAAAAAATCTGTATTTCATCTTGAAAAAAAAATAATAATCTAAAAGTTGCCATCCAGCACATTTTTTAAACCCATTGATAACAATTTATGTTAAACATCCTTGAAATCTTAAAAGGTGATCAATTGTCCCCATTCACTTTTGATAATAAAAGGTAAATACAGACAAACGACCTGGAGGAGCCATACACAGAATAGTACCTCATTCTGAACATGTACATATATGATCTTTTCCAAAAATACAGTTACATGTACATGTTATTGACAAAAACAAAGTTCATGCTCAAACATAAATCAATTATAGTCTTGTATGTCACTATGATTGTACCTCACTGTCTTTGAATTCACAGTACACATAGTTGGTCTTAACATTCATACTCCGTATGCAGCCATATGTGTTGTTCTGACAGTCCTCACAGATGCAATCTGGTGTACATTGCTGTTATGTATACGGTCAGCAAGCAACAGAAAATACATACCATTTGTCAACAATATTCAGATACAATAAATTACTTGTTAACTAGTTCTCATGGCGATAGACAATTATCACACCACATCAAGTTGGTCTGGTACCCTTAACTGTCAATCAGCACCAGTCTATTTTGGACACAAGCCTCATTTTGAGTCACATAGACTTGTGTATAAGAAAACCAAAATGGCTGACATCTTCAAATCAATTTGTCAAAACACGACGGTGTCAAAACAGGACGGGTGAAATCTATACCTTGAGAAAGAGTTAAGTAGAAATAAAATGACATTAATGAGAATACCTCAGAGTCGCTGATTTCACAGTACATGGTGTTGATACCAGGGCGAATGGAGCGTATGCAGGAATATGTGTTATTCTTACTGTCTTCACAAACACAGTCTGGGTTGCAGTTCTGATGAAGCAAGGCAGAATGAAGCAAGCAAGCAAAAAATAAATTACAAATAATGGAATGAAATGATTGCAAAATAATGTTATGCATTTTGCAATTTCTGAAGGCAATTAGTACACCAAAAGATGTAAATATCCATCTAATTTTCTTCATTATTTGCTATTTGTGAGAGACAATTGCCGACTCATAATACTGCATGTAATTTCAATCAAGCAGTGATCAGCACCAGTGTTTTTGAAGTATTTTTATACTAGATACCTCAATACCCTACACATGTTGTCATTTGAACTGCTATGGTACTTTTGAACACAAAATTCTCTATCGCGAGAGAATAGTTATCCCAACACTCCATTGGTCTACACTGAATTTGCTTACTGTGGCAGCTGTGGGCCACAGTTTGCTGCAGTAGATTGCAGGGTCTGGGAAATTGTCTAGCACAGCCTTGGGCACTATATAGCCAGACTTGTTTATACAAAGTGGTGATTTAGCCCACCTAGCTTATACTGCAACAAGCCATAAAGTGATTCAATGTAGAATGGTCACAAGGTACCTTAACAGACCACACGATGTGCATATTGAGTATCAAATGTCCTGCCAAAATACTGCTCTTGTTGAAGGATGTTATCAGGGAGGAATAATGCAAATTTACTGCTGCTGAAGGCAAGATCAGGCAGTGAGCTGTGACAACCAATCACAGCCCAAGCAAATCCACATTTAAACTCTCCCCTTTTATATCTCACTTCAATATAGGCTTGATAGGTTCCACAATTACACAACCATTTTTGGTTCCAAGGAGAAATCTTGATTCTTTCTCTTAACTTACTCAAAAATCTGCAAAGTCATTAAAGATACGTATCGCAAGTGTTTTTTGCTATTACAATGGCAATATCCCCTTTTAAAGAGGCACTCTAAGGTCAAATTCAGTTTTGTGATGCACTCATTTTCCAATAGATAGAGTCCTTATTAAAGTGTGAAAAAAATTACAAGTCTCTAACTTCACTTTAAAGTGGTGTAACATATCATTTTATTTGATACCCTTTCAGAGCGATATTTGAAACATGACGTCACTATTTTCTTACGGTAAATGAGTCTGTAATATTCCATACAGGAATTTTTTGTTTGTCAAAAAGTAAATTTCAACGCCGATTTGATAAAATATTGTGGAGATTCAGGTTCAGGAATGAACTGCAAATTCACTGTACAAAAATGTAGAGATCCATTTATTTGAAATGTGACGTCACTGTTGTCTTTGGATGTTAACAAATTTCACACAGGAAGGTTATCAAATAAAATGACATTTTACATCACTTTAAACGTGAGGTTAGAGACTAATTTTTTTTGGAATTTTGTCACACTTTAATAAGGACTCTAGTTATTGGAAAATCACAAAACTAAATTTGACCTTAGAGCCCCTCTTTAAAGAAAAACATGAGGTCTCATGAGTTTGTGTGACACTGCATGATTAGTTCAACTGTTGAGTGGAGTATTGCAAATGAGTCTTCTGGTCTTGTCATTTACAAATGTATGGTTAATTTTTTAATTTTTCAGCATTTTTATTTCAACTTAATTATTTTGTAAATTTAGCTCAGAAAATTTAATGAAAATCATGGTTGGAACATGAATTTGAGTAAACTGAGTTAATGGAACAATGTTTGATGTGAAATGTAATTAATGTCTTTTTAATTGTTGATAAGCAGCTGAGGTAAATATAAATAAAATAATTAAATAAATTTTCCCCAGTATTTATACATAAATATTCTTTATCAACTTCAGGAATATTTATCTATTTCAACAGGAAAAAAATCATTTTATTTATAGTTGAGCAATGCGAATAGCTTCATAAAATAAATTCAATAAATGATGGTACAATTCAATGGCTGTACTGTAATGAAATGATTTACTGATTAACTGGCAAGTCATTGGCTGGTGAAAATGTTATTTGTCATGTGACCTCTGACAATTGACTCATGGATGCCACTCTATTGGTAGGACTAGAAGTGCTTTCAAACTTTGACTCCAAGTCTTCAGAAATTAAGACTCAGTTTAACTCAGACTCAAATGTTACGATTAAGACTAGCAAAAAGTAAAATTTCACATTTTTTACTAAAAGATATTCAAGGGACAGTAAAACCCAGATGACCAAAAGCTTTTTATATTCATTCATTTAGTCCATTGACATGAATTCGTATTGGATTAATGTAAATTTGGTGTAAAGCTGATGATGGTGTTAATCTTTCCTAGGTCTGGAGACTTGGAATTGGACTTTATTATTGGCGAGATAGACATTGCAGAGAAAAGCAACATGGAGTGTGCATTATGAGAGTGCAAAAATGTTGGCTTACTGCACAGAAGTTGGCATTTTTACAGCCAAAATCACCATGGGGTAACCATTCCCCTTCATGTTCAATCAGAAAATCTCTAGCAGCTGAAGTAGATTTTAATGTGGTACATTGACCTTTATTCTTTAGAGACAAGAGTACGGGGAAGAGAAAAAAAAAATGAAAAAGACCGCACATCTTTTTCACCACTAAAATAATTTGTTGATATGATTCAACAGATAAGGCTATATTTGTTATAAATGCTCTTGATTATAACAAATAAAAAATTAATAAAGTTAAGAAATGTGTTATTTAGCCCCTATACAGTATTGATATTCTTAAAAACATAAATGATCACAGTTTTCCATGAAAATTACTTGATGTTAAGTTGATGATGGTATCAAACATTCCTTGAAAATTTCTGTGATATCATTTTTGTACAATTAATCAAATGATGTCGGAAGTGAACTTTTGTTGTCCGGAGACATATATTCAATGTTTGAATAAATACAACAAATCTGAATGCATTTTCACTGGTTTTTATATACCAAAAGTGTATACTTTCTTCATACAGCTACTTCAAAATGTATTTAGTGTCGACCAATGAATACAATTTGAGATTAGAGCCTTACTCAAAATGACAAAAGTTAAGAATAATTCTGCTGTCATGTCATCAAAATAGAAGATATTATGATGACCTCCATTGACAACACTACTTCTTTTGCTACTGGTCAATAGAGGGCGCTGTCAAAGAAAACATGAGGTCATGTGTCACATCATCTCTAAATTGTGGACTCGATAACTTACATTCAGGAATTCAGTGTGGGGGCAACCGGGATAGCCATCTACTTTGTATTCCCCGCTATGCTCGATAAGTGAATCACGATTCGTCTTCTTGATCACATTAGTTTTGTTTGGGATCTACAGAGGAAAATTAATAGTTGAAAAAAGGAATGAAAATACAGTGAATACAAATGGAATCATCTAGGGCTATTCAACTGGTTGAAGTCAACTCAAAACACAGTTCCTTTTCTCTGTTACATTTGTAAAATTATAAAACAATAACGAAACAAAGATTGTGTAGAACCAGCCATCATGATAATGTACTCTACAAACACTTACCAAGACAGGCACCAGTGAAAGTCCATCTACATTCTGTGGGGCTGGGTCACCAGCTAACTGTATGATTGTTGGCATGATATCAATATTAAGGGCTGGGTCATCAGTAACAGAGCCTGGCTTTATGTTGGGACCACGAATAAGAAGCGGTACTCTGATATCAAATTCATACAACTGTCGCTTGTCCAATGGAAGAGAAAACTGACCTGAAATTTGTGGATAAAAAGGTTTTTAATATGGTGGAACCTAATGAGCAAAATTGGCAAGGAACAGATTCTACTTGAGCCGTTACACACTAATGGTAATTTTGGCACAACTGCTTCTAAAATTATCCTTACTTTCTTTGAACCAAGATATACATTAAACAACCAGCCTGTGAAACTGTCCGCTTATGACCTTGTGTCATTATTACCAACAAAAATTCAAATGCATTCAGATTTTCACATATTCATTTTAACATATTCATATTCATGTCAATGAAGGACAAAATTGTTTGATACCATCATCAACTTCACACCAAGTAAGTTTTATGTAAAACTGTAATACTGATTTTTCCAAGAAAACCATAGTGACTAATTTATACAATAACATCTCACCTAAATGAAAACCATTATCAGATGAAAAGATGATGTATGTTGAATCTAATATCTTCTTGCTCTCAAGAGTATCTACGATGTTTTTTACCATGTCATCAACTGAAAGAAGGGTCCTCCATCTGGACAAAAAACAAAACAATGTGGGAAAAAGGTTATTATAAACAAAACATTTATTTATCAAACCAAATGTATATCATCAAATAAACCACAATAGAAACTGGGTATGAATTAAGTTTTAAAGTGAACAAATAAAACTGACCAGCAACGTATAGTGCTAGATAGCTCAGTTGGTCGAGTCTCACTCTGGTCAACTTTCTTTGTTCACACCAAAAATTAATTCAGTGACGGATGTTTTCAACAAATGTTGAAACAAAGGGGGGAGGGGGGTCTTAGGTGTGATAAATGTTATTGGGGGATAGGGGTAACAATTTTTTCACTGAAAAAAATGACAAACAAGGTAGGAGACGGTAGGCATGACAGAAATTTTGAGGGTAGTGTGTAGGTGTGAGAAATTTTAAGGTGGGAGATGGAAGGGTGGGTAGGCATCAAAATATAATCACCTTAGGCCTAAATGCAGATTTGGCCCGGTGCCATTTGCTAGCCCGGTAAGAACCCGGTGGGAACCAGGCTAAAATTTGAATCAGACAAGGTTTACCCTCATTATGGAGTCTGGAGAGATCTTGGCTCATGAGGTTGTCAGCAGGGACAACAAATGAACCAATTTGCCAAGCACTAGTCCTCCAGCAGGCCCGTCATGCTAATCCTTAAAACTGCAAGCATTAACAATGGCTACTTGAGTGCTCACGAAAACCCCCACTGTACATGTACATTACGTACATGTACATACAGTGAGCTTTCGTCAACGTGAAATAACCTTATCCACCACTCAGTTATTGATCTCACTGTACAGTGTACGTGTGGGGACCCTATCTGGAGATGGTGCATCCGTGTGTGCTGAATTGTTAGGACCAGAAATCGGTACGGGATATTCAGAGCCAGATGTAGCAGTGGGAGTGCGTGGTTATTTTGTTTTTGCTATAAGTGTGCTTCCCCTTCCTTTTGTCAAAGGAAAGTGAGGATATGTTTTTGTATGATTGGTTTTTCTGTTTAGGACCTAGTGTTTACATTACAGAAAATCTACCAGTGGCAGATCCTGAAAAAGTGACGAAAGTGAGGATATGTATTTTCCCGTTCAGGCCCCATTAATGACATACAGGAAACCACAAACAGCTAATTTTATTCTAATGTTTCAGCTTAGTGCAAAAAGTATGTTTTTTCAACGGCCAAATTTCTGGCATTCATGAGAAAAAACATTCATTTATAAACCTCCTGATATTAATATAAATATTTTTGACAATTATGGCCATTGGCCAATATAAATAGGAAGAATAAAACATATTTTATCATGGTTGGTTTTAACAGATTTCTTTAAAAATAACACTCATAATCCATCTCTCAATTGTGTTAATTCTATTTTTAGCAATTCCCACTTGCCTGTGATAAATAAACTCACTCATATTAACTCATCCACTGCTACTTTGATTGACAATATTTTATCAAATGGTAATGACCTACTTATCAAGAGTGGTATTTTATTTAATGATCTATCAGATCATCAACCTGTGTACCAAATTACTTTTTTTCAATAGATCTACTGGTGGCATAAAAAATTGCAATATGGGATGATCCTACAGACTGAACGTATTGAAAGGTTTAAGCTGGATCTAAGTAACATTAACTGGAATGTTGTTTTTTCCACCAATGAGCCCAATTTTGCATGCAATACTTTCCACTCTCATTTTTTGGATTGATGTGAAAATAATTTGAGTTTTAAGAAGCCTTTGCGTGTTAACTGTGGAGACCTTGGAAACTGTGGCTACTACAGGCGCATTTACCTGAGGAGCATTATCTTTGTATGTACAAACAACCACATAGGCACTGATTTATGTAATAAGAATCGCACAATTATTAGTCTGTTACCATGTACATCCCAATGTTACGGTGCTAGGCAAATAATAAGGACTCAATACCCAAGATGCACTATATCGTGTGCATGCTATGTATGACTTAATTTTTTTTTCAGAAGGCAACTGAGTGCGTTCATGAGTCACACCACCCCTTTAGCTAGTCCCCTGGTGAAAATTGAAATCTTTTACAAGTTTGTGTTTTTTCCTATATATTTAAAAAATATACAATAATCTATAACAGAAACATTTGTCTAAATGTTTACAAACCTCTTTCTGAAGGCATCATCTAATGCCGTGATGGAAGTCTTGGACATTGGGTTAGGTGCATGTCTTATAAGCCAATGTTTATCCTGATAGAGGGGATAAAAATAATCAATTATCAATCAATAACTGAAACAATCAATGAACAAAACTGATTAAAGATATATCATCCATGTTTTTGATATTTAACCGACACTAATAATAAATGTCGGGCATTTTAAAGCGCTTTTAAACAAGGTATCAGAGTGCTGTACATTATTACCCCTGCTCATCAGGTACATAAATCATTCCTGAAACCATCTCAGCTCCCTGGGGAGTATACAGCTCAATTGCTGCCATTTCGGCACATATGGGCTAGTCAAACAACAACCAACTCTGCCCTCACAGGTACCCATTTACTCCTGGGTGGAGAGAAACAATTATGGTAAAGTGTCTTGCTCAAGGACACAAGTACCATGGTCACGAACGGGATTCGAACCCACATTCCGATGACTCAGCCACCAGAACACAAATCCGATGCACTAAACCGCTCAACCATGGCACTCCATAAAATGACCTATGTGACTGGCACACTAATGACATATGTGACTGGCACACTAACGACCTATGTGACTGGCACACTAATGACATATGTGACTGGCACACTAACGACCTATGTGACTGGCACACTAACGACATATGTGACTGGCACACTAACGACCTATGTGACTGGCACACTAACGACCTATGTGACTGGCACACTAACGACCTATGTGACTGGCACACTAACGACCTATGTGACTGGCACACTAACGACCTATGTGACTGGCACACTAACGACCTATGTGACTGGCACACTAACGACCTATGTGACTGGCACACTAACGACCTATGTGACTGGCACACTAACGACCTATGTGACTGGCACACTAACGACCTATGTGACTGGCACACTAACGACCTATGTGACTGGCGCACTAACGACCTATGTGACTGGCACACTAACGACCTATGTCACATAGAATTAGTTTGAATTCATCATCTGTCCATTTCATTTTGAAGAAAAAACTAGCAACATTTTTAAACTGTCAAAAAAAAACTACCATCCAGCTAAGAAATGCTGACATGATAAAAGATGGACCAATGATATACATTGTAGGCGATTTAACTCATAAATATGTATGAGGTTTAGAGTTTTTATGTCAGGTTATAAAAACTAATTTAATTTTCCCCTTACACTGATGTATATATGAAGGACTGTATACTCAGTTCTTTCCAAGTGTCTGTGGAAAAAATTCACTGGGATTTGAACCCATGACATGCTTACTTGTGCAGACGTCTTAACGTCTTAGAATCCTATATGGCAGTGGGTACCACAATATGTATAGATTGATGAAATTCTTGTGTCAGGTTAAATAAACAACCAATTTGATTTTTCCCCTTACAGACGTCAGAACTAGTAAGCAGAAGGTCGTGGGTACGAATCCCGCCTGAGTGGCCTGTGGATTTTTTTCACAGACACTCGGAAAGCACCAAGTATGCAGTGGTTCATACATATGTAAGTAAGGGCAAAAGTCAAATCAGTTATGTATGAGGTGTCAATTGAATATTCACCTTTCCAGCAACATTGAAGCTTGGTCCCCTTGGTGCTGTGTTCTTGGTGTAATTCTGCATATACTGAGGGGCAGAGTCAAAAGGGGCGTGGCAGGCTGGCGTGGACACCATGACAAAGAAGGGAGGGCTTGTCTCATCTTGCTTTTCCAAGAACTCGTGTGAACGTCTATTCTGTTAACATGTATTGAATAACAAAAATTAAAAATGTATTGACAATTATGTCAGAAAAGCAGATTGTTTAAAACATTTTTTTAACAAGGCTTATTTTTTAACTAGTCCCGTAACAACCAAGTTTCAGCAACTTACAATGAGATCAGTCAGGTAATCCTTGGCATAATCATCACCATGCTCCTCAGCCTTCCCATTTACAGACAGAGTATAATTGTAATAAACTGAGTTCCTCACCTATGCAAAAAAAAAGAATAAAAATTATTAATTGAAATGGTAGCTGTGAGCCAGTGTGCTGCAGCTGATTACATTATCTGGGAAATAGTCTAACAACAGCCTTGGGCACTAGCCAAATTTGTTTACCACACCTAGCTTATACTGCAACAAGCCATAAAGTGACCCACAGGTCCAAGGGCACCAGACAACAGGATATGGTATACTGATGGTAAATATGATGTCATTTCTACAAAAGCCACACATAGCCGCCTTCCCATTAAGTTGTTCTAAAATTATTCTGCTAACGTACAAAAATGAATTGCACCATATTTTTCTTTTTAGAATTACAAAAGAAATTACAAATGATTGGAATCTTACTAATGGCTACCGTTTGAGCATCATAATTATTTTTGAAATCATGTAAAACGTGAAATAAAGTGAAGGAAAGGTTCTCAGCCTATGTAATTATGCAGTAAATTATTCTTGCCTTGGAGCAACAAGTTGAAATACGTGTGTGCGTACTGTTGGTAGGCACACATATGATGCATCAACTTATGATGAGTATATGAATACCTTATGAGTATAAATACCTCTTTTCTAGTACAAGGGTTAAATCATTGTCACTTACCAGACCATTCCATTCATCCCAGCCAGGGGGTACGTGGGCCACTCCACCTGCTGCTGGAACCCCATACTGTAAAACAAATACAATAATAAGGTGAGTTTATGAAGGCCTTATCCAGTCTTACACTTCAGATTCCTTCCTTGAAATCACTGTCAGTTGTTTCTGGTGACCAAAAATACTGTAATTACCATGGCAGGGCCATATAAAAGACAGTATACAGTTTGGGTAAAATGTTGTTTTATAAGGGCATCATTGCTTTATAAGAATCAAGAGATATGTAGAGAAACCAACCAGTGAAAGTTTCAGCTTATTTCATTGTTTCAAAATAATACAATGGCATTCAGATTATTTGCATTCATTCTATATATGGAAAGCTATCCATTTCAGATTTGAATCTTTAATCAAGTTTTCCCAAAAATGATAGCATATCCGACAACAAAACTTATGTTTGGTACATTACCATCTCAAAACCGAGTAAGCTTTTCGACAATGACTTTCCCCAAGCTTGATTAAAAAAATGACTACACTATCATGGAGCAAATGTTTCATTATGAAATTATGAAATTATGAAATTATAATTATTAAATTTAACCCATCAAGAGGTTACTAAGACCACTTGACCCCGATGAGCTTGACCAGGGTAGCAGCAGACAGCAACAGTGTTCAGGTATTGTGTAACCATATTGGTCAACACGCTGTTTGACTGACAGGCTGGATCAGTGAAGAGAGTTTTACCTGATTGAGATATTTCCCAGCAAAGAACGTCTTGTACCCCATCCCCTTTAGGTAGGTCGCCACTGTATTCTTTTCTGGTCCCTCTTGCCAGGCTTTGCTATTGCAGTTTCCATCTATCGTGTTGTTCAATGCGTTGTGGTTGTGGACGTAGTTACCGGTTAAAATACTGGAACGGCTTGGGCAACACAAGGGGCTAGTTGTAAACTATATATAAATAGTGGAGAAAAAAAATCTATTTTATGACAAATTCAGTTGTTTTAAGGTTAGTCAGTTTGTAAGTAAGACTAAATTGCGGTGACACTATGTGAAATTCTCAATTGAGTAGTAATTAGTTCTGAAAAGAACTGGAGGTACAACTCGACGTTTCGATCAGTGTGCTCTGATCGTCCTCAGGAGAAGTTCTTTTCAGAACTAATTACTACTCAATTGAGAATTTCACATGGTGTCACCGCAATTTAGTCTTACTTATCCTCCTCACCATGCAAAGCTACAAGTTTTATTTAGTCAGGTTGTGTTTATATTTTTGGTTCAATTTAGGTTGAGTTGGTTAGGCTGTGTTGTATTGTGTTGGTTGGGTTGTA
The DNA here is from genome assembly GCA_029582265.1 of Zoroaster sp. YZ-2022. Lineage (NCBI taxonomy): Eukaryota > Metazoa > Echinodermata > Asteroidea > Forcipulatida > Zoroasteridae > Zoroaster > Zoroaster sp. YZ-2022. Next base: position 48,144,126 of record CM055820.1, read on the forward strand.
TATAGCCTTTAATAATAATAATGAAAACCAGTATCCACTACATGTGATGGTTCTGGCTATATTGGGAAAAAAGACACTGCATTCATATGTGTTTAGTTCCCCGACCTCTAATCAAAAATCAAAAATCAAAAGTAACAGATAATATTGAAAAGCACCAGTCTATTTTGATGATAAGCCTCACTTTGATGTCCATAGACTTATGCAGAAAACCTGTGTATATAAAATCAAGATGGCCGCTATATTATGAAGGACTGAACAGTTTGGTTTTACTCAATTGGCTTGGGTTTAAGTTCGACTCATAACAAAAGTATATTACCTTACATGAAGTGTGCCTGCTATAGTCTATACCACGGCACTGTACTCCAAATGCATGCACACACTGCCCGGCCTGCCGTAAGGCATCATGGGATTAGGTGTTTGATGTATAATTTCCTAGAACTAGACGTAATCTTAAACTAGATGTGGGTGAACCATCAGCTGTGGGGCAAACCCGATAAACGCTCAGGTGCGCACACGAGATACAATTCTCTCAAATGCCAGGTAGTCTCCCAGACTACACTGCTGCTTTTTGAGAACTTGCGCATCTGTGAAACAATATGTCATGAATGGCCCAAATCCATTGTTCTTGGAGTACACAAGTGGCACACTTCATGTAGGTAATAGACTTCTGCTCATAGAGTACAATGAGACTATGGGTTAATGCAGGCTGGCACACTTTGCGTATATAGTAGACTTCTGGTAATATCTACTCCAAATAAGGTGATATACCGGACTGATAATAAACATGTTAACCAGTTCGCGTCGGAGGCCGTGTATACACGCAATTTTTTTTTGGACAGCGGATCGGAGAGCGTCTAAACACGCCACAGGATTCTCGGGAATATTTGTATAGATTCCCGGTCGACGTGGCAACAAGCCATAAACATATGGTGGAAGACGCGGTCTCCCCGGTCACGCTCTGGTGAGCACCATTGGTCGTGTTTGTGCGGTAAAAATAAACCCGCCACGGGGTTCGGAAAAACTTTTTTTATTCCCGGTGCGAACTGGTTAAATGCTGTCATTATCAACTCACCATGTTGTTGAATGTCATTCCTTGTTTGCCGATGAGACTAACTGTGTTCACCAAAGGAGTCTAGGATACAAACATGGAGTCAAGTCAAAGGGAATATATAACAATGGTATTAGGAACACTACGTAATTATTTTCCTTTTGTTTTCCCAATCAGTGAACTAAATTTGATGAAGATTTAACAGAAGTTAGACAAATATTGGACAGCACATCTGTACAGAATAGTGGATGATGGTGTGTTCAAGTTATGTTAAAACAAAAATTAGGGAAATTCTTTGGGATGTCTGAGATGACTACTTTGTTCGAACTGCGCGTTTCATTATTCACTGCATGGAGAACATCTTGTAGTTTATTTCTTAACCTTTTTCTTTGTTTTAAGCATAGCTATTTTATGAAACAAATCAGCAATCAAGTTTTTATGCACACCAGTGCAATGTAAGAACGTCAAGCTCACATTTGAAGGAATACATGTGGCCACATTTATGCGTGTTTGGAACAAGATTTTCAATCGGTCGCACACGCTGCCTGAAGGTAAAAAATACAAAACATGCCTGAATAAATCAACAGCACGGAGCATCCATCTCTCACATTCTCACAGACTCCTTAGCAGACTTCTCCAATACTACATTACACCATTTAAAAATGATTAACATACCATTCCTCCCATCGTTACATCTTGGTCGTCCGTCAGTATAAACACAATATTTGGTTTCTTCCCAGTTCCACACACTGCTGTGATTAGAGAAATCACAATGATTATTCTCTGAAGAATCCCCATACTATGTATCTTGTTTCTGATGTTGAAACTCTTGGTAGAACAAGTCACTGTAAAAAAATAAAACAGGTGAAAATTTAAAAAGCACTGACTTTTGTACACATACATGTACATGTATTTACAAAACAGCTAAATGTGTAGACTCTTCACAAATCCCACAGTGCACATGTGCGACTACCGATTGACGTAATGTTGGTCTAAATACTACAAAACTTACTTTGCCACCTCACACATTGTCTATCAATGTTACAACTACACGTATTGCACATATTGTACAACAGTCAAACATACTGTGATTCTATTTTTATTGTTCAATTCAATAACGCAAAATAGATTGTTCACTTACAATCTACATCACATATTGTAGTAAAGTACATGGAAATGTGAACACTGATCATTACCTAGTCCAAGGTGCAACGTGAACATGTATTTACAAAGATGTCTATCTGAATCTTTTTTCTTTTTTTAAATTTATTTTAAAAAAAAATTATATTTTTTTTTAAAAATCAGATGGACAGCACTGTTTGCTATGTATCATAAATAATGGTCTACAGCCATTTATAAAAACTGCTCTTCTCGGAGAAAACCGCCACCTCTCGGTTGAGATACATCTCATTATAAAGTCAGCAGTTGCTAATGCTACCTATATATCTAACACTAAACCTAAAATCTAAAGTCAAAGCTACACACTCCATAAGGTTTATCGCAAATAGCGGCTGCAAGGAATCATGGGATGTCTGTGGGCACAACAGCGCCACTGCGTGCCGTGCAAACAAACAAAATATTGCTGACGTCACACAAGCCGCTCCAAACAGATGCCCCAAATTGTATCCCAGTATGCTTTGCAGCAGTTGCTTTAGCGCTATTTGCAATAAACCTTATACCACCTAGTGTGACAGTAGGCCTACCAAGAGAAGAGTCATCTACCTATCAAGAGAAATTTCTTACCAAGGGACTATGAGAACATGCAACAGGGTCATACAGAACAACTGCTGTAGACTATGCAAACATGAAATATCAGCGTTGTTTAGGAGAAAAGGACATATAAAACAGATAACAGTTGAAGGTTTGTACATAGAATAGATGGGATGGCTAGTACGTGCAGATACTAATAATATTGGTGGGGCTTATTCGCAGGGCTGCCCTGCGAATTGTGTTACACGTACGGCTAATTCGCAGGGCTGCCCTGCGAATTGTGTTACGTCTGGCTAGTCGCAGGGCTGCCCTGCGGGTGTGTTACAGCTAATTGCAGGGCTGCCCTGCTGATTGTGTTACACGTACGGCTAATTCGCAGGGCTGCCCTGCGAATTGTGTTACACGTACGGCTAATTCGCAGGGCTGCCCTGCTGATTGTGTTACACGTACGGCTAATTCGCAGGGCTAATTCGCAGGGCGAATTCCTTTGCTCTCACTCTTCTTTTGCTTTCCGAAATGTTTGCAAACATACTTTGCATATGAATATTTAAACTTTGTTGGAAATGGTTTTGAATCTTTAGGCAGTCTTTTATTTGAATATTGGGCAGTCCTGCTGTCAGCAATGCAGTATACAGTATTATTCTCCTTGCTATACTGGTCTAGAAAAGTTTTAAAACTTATAAAAGAATCAAATTCTTTGCCCTCCATCATGCATGTTCATTATTAAACGTAGCTAAATTAAATGTAGTATCACAATTTTCAGTTAGCCTAACGTTAGTCTACACTGTATCAACGTTAATGTTAGGCTAACCTAGGCTAGGCCCTAGGGCCGGCTAGGGCCTACACATGGGTCTATTAAATTACGCGTGCAGTGCGCATGCGCACGACTGAATCATCGAGTTTTACCGCGTTCACTGCTGTACTGCCCTAGCCCTGCGAATAATACCGGACTACATGGCAATTCGCAGGGCAGCCCTGCGAATAATCACAACGAATAATATTAGTAACATAAGTTTCCTGGTAATTATATACTGTAAAACTATCTGCGCTTAAATTTCTACCTCAAACACAAACTTGCACCATATTAAAAGGCCCTAAAAATGCAGAATACAGCCACCATTTTTCTCTCTAATGACAGATATCACCGAATTTCATCCCCCACCATCCCCTAACACACACACACACACACACACACACACACACACACACACACACACACACACACACACACGTACTCACACAGAATTTGAAGCGCCCAACAATGTCAATGACAAATGCCAATCACACAACTGGTCAACATCCAAATTTTTATTTTTAGAACATTGGCCACCTCAATTGCCTGAATTGGTTTCAAACAATACTTACGTAATACGAGTTCGACAAATCGTCGAATTATCTTAGTCTGGGTATAGAGAAAGTAATACTATAACAGGCATCCCGTAGGTTTAGCAGTCAACACATTGAAATTGACAAGTTTTGCAGAAACAACAGCAACCTCAAAGTGCGCCGTGCGCGCGTGCAAGTACATACAGTACAGTATAGCATGCTGCAGCATGCGCACCGACCACCGGCGGCCGACGTCAGTGGTCACGCGCTATTTAAGCTTCTTGCATATCCATGAACATGAAAGTCGTAGTCAGGTGACTTGTAATTGTTGAGCGCAATCTTGGGATTTGCGCAATCTCGAGATTAAGCAAAATTGGGCACAATCTCGAGATTGTGCAGCGCAATCTCGAGATTGCGCAGCTCAATCTCGAGATTGCGCTGCTCATGATGCTGCTCAAATTAGGGTTGCGCAATTTGGGAATTATTATAACTTAGAAGTCGCCGCGCCGAAGTCCATAATTCATTCTGCGGGTTAAAAGTCAGGGACAGATTGTGCAAATCCCTAGATTGCGCTCAACATAATCATGTGAAGGCGCTCCAGCAGCGGCGTAGCCAGGACTTTTTCAGTGGGGAGGAATTGCTTTTCAGTGGGGGAAGGGGGAGGGGGTATGGGTTTTTTCCTTTTCTTTTTTTGGGCACTATCGGGATTTTTCGTGGGGGCTGGCAGCCCCCCCTACCCCCTGAGTGGCTACGCCGCTGCGCTCCAGGCGTCTGCGCTGCGACGTCTGAGACGTCATTGCCATTAGCGAGAAAAGGCATAATAATTACATGCAAACCACAAAATGTCTTTGCATGATTTTGTGAATTTGATCTGTAAATTTGACAGTTAATTCCCTTTTTAAATGTTTTTTTTCTTATATTTTACCCAAAAAAGAATTCATGAGCAAATACATGTTTTTGTGTATGTAACATTTTACAGGGATGAGGTGAGCTTAAGCTGACCTGGTCCAGCCCTTTTTTATTTTATTTAAGCAAACCCTCATGGGGACCGGGGATCCGGACAAGCCAGCAGTCCAGGCACCATCGGCGGCACAGCACCACTGATATATATTTACATATACGTCCACCATGCGTCCACTGAGTACTCGTTTTCTTCCTCCATGTTCCGACCCAGGCCCAACGGTCGCCTAATATACCGCCCTCAACGGTATTCTGTTAACTACTTTTGGTCGCTCTATCTTTTCTTGTTAGCATTTTGATCAAAAAGTCATGTTAAACTTAAAACAAATTTAAAACTTTAATCTTAATATTAAATATGAGAAGATAAAACTTTTTCAACAACCAGAATACTTATTATTAAATCAACTCATTTGTTTATTTAAACATTAAAATAATACATTTTGTTTGCATTATGATTATACAAATTAATAAATAATAATCGTCAATGTCATGTTCTACTGTTCAATTTCAAATTCAGTTATCAAATAAAATTTAATATAATAAAATATTAATATTTAATCTTTTAGGTGATATGAATGGATGAAGAAATAATGTATGAAAATGAGAGTATAAAATAAGTTAAAAACTATAAATATTAGAATAAGGAATAAACAACAAAAGTTGCCTTTTAAGGAAATTCAAATTATAAGTACAAAATTGTCACGATCAGGGCAGACTTCCGACAGGGTATGGAATCGGTGTTCTAGTTTAAGATAGACACAGTGACTGGAAATTACTGGCTCATTTATGCAGCAGTAACAGACATACCTTACTATGTGGGGTATTATTTGCAGTCACTGAGTTAATCTAAAAATAGCACTGATTCCATGCCCTATTAATCGTGATGATATTGTCCCTTTAATAAGAACTTTAGTTAAAGCAATGTACTTATAATTCACAAATGCAATATATATCCTTTATTAAACATACCACTTTATTAGATAAACCCAACAACAACAACAACAACAACAACAACAACAACAACAACAACAACAACAACAACAACAACAACAACAACAACAACAACAACAACAACAACAACAACAACAACAACAACAACAACAACAACAACAACAAATACAAGAACAACAACAAAAACTACAACAACAACGACAACATCACCAACAACAACAATAAATAAATAAATAAAAAACAACAACAACAACAACAACAACAACAACAACAACAACAACAACAACAACAACAACAACAACAAATAACAACAACAACAACAACAACAACAACAACAACAATAAATAAATAACAACAACAACAATAACAACAATAACAACAACAACAACAATAACAACAACAACAACAACAACAACAACAACAAACAACAACAACAACAACAACAACAACAACAACAACAACAACAACAACAACTACAACAACTACAACAACTACAACAACTACAACAACAACAACAACAACAATTACAACAACAACAACAACAACAACAACAACAACAACAACAACAACAACAACAACAACAACAACAACAACAACAACAACAACAACAACAACAACAACAACAACAACAACAACAACAACAACAACAACAACAACAACAACAACAACAACAACAACAACTTATTTTTCCAGTTGCCTTGATCTATATTCTCTATGATGAATTTTACACACAGGTACTTGGATGTGACAAATGTTGCAAGATAGTGTGATTGGTCAGTTGTACTAAAGCCACTATACCCTCTCGGTAATCTCAAACAAACATTAATTATCATAGTTTTACAGAAAACTTGGTGTGAAGTTGATGATGGTATGTCATCCAAAGACACAACTTCCATGTTGGAGTGAATACTGCAAACCATCTCACTGCATTATGACTATTTTCTTGTTAACGACACAATTAAAGGGGTAGTATCGTCACAATCAGAGCAGACTTTCAACAGGGCATGGAATCGGTGTCCTGCTTTAAGATGAACACAGTGACTGAAAATTACTGGCTCATTTATGCAGCAGCTACGGTAATATGATATTATCATGTGGAGTTTTATTTTCAGTCACTGAGTTAATCTAAAACAATTCCATGCCCTGTTGATCATGACGATATTGTCCCTTTAAGCTAAAATTCCATAATAAATAAGCTGTTAACTATTTTGCAATTTGTATTTTCATGCTGTGTTAAATGCATCCACATTCCTGAAGAACACATTAATAGAGCACATCTCATAAAAATTGTTCATATTTTTATTTTTCCCAAGTCTTTCTCTGATACCAGTCAATAATCTCTGCTTCACTGAAATATTCCATTAGTTTGATTTCCTTAGATAAATCATGCACAGACGTAGCAATGTTATGGCTTTGATATTTCTTATCAGTATAGTAGACTGAGTACATTTGTTGGTAACCCATACCAAAGACTTGAACGCAGTCACAGCCAGCATGTAATGCAGTGAACAACATCAGGGCACCAGTGCTTGGACGGAAGTAACTGGAAATGATAGGATTTTGCATCCAACTGAAAAAGGAAAGAGAACTTATATGAATTCTGAATAACCCAAAACCAACCCTCAACTTTTCAAGATTGACTAAATATGATGCTTTTGCTGTTTACCGTCGTAGCCCAAACCTGTATAGTTGCTACTTTTTTTTAGTGTCTGCAGAAAAAAATCCACAAGTGACTTTGGCAATACACAAACCCAAGACCTCCTGTACATTGTAGTTTGTTTGTGGACATTCAGAAAGCACCGAGTATACAGTGAAGGACAAAATGAAATGACAAAACATTTCTCTTTCAATTCCATTTGTGAACTTTTTTGATAAATTTCCATATCATGACTTGAATGGGTCCAACAACATGTTTATTATGCAGTCAAGATTTCTGGTCTCACCAAATAAAAATATTATCGAAAAACTGATTGAATTGAATCATCAGCACTTACATTCGTTGAATGTAGCGGATGAAGTCAGGATGCAAAATACGTACATCTCTTGCCATGGCATATACCTTGGGTTCCAATCCACTCACAACATCTTTGATGTATAAATAGTCTTGATAATGGCATGGAATGAACACATACTTCATACCCTATCAATGAAACAAAAATTACAACTTAGACATTAGCTGAGAATCATAAGAAGATATCAATGCCAACTTATAAGGGGTTCCTGATTGGGTCCCATCGATATAGCATCTAAGGGGTTCCTAATTGGGTCCCATCGATATAGCATCTAAATCAGGCTAAAAGTATTGCTAAAATAGTTGATATTACCCTGTGAGTCCAAGTCTGCAGCACAACTTGTAGTAACTGTAATGACTTTCATAAGAAGCCCCCCCCCCCCCCATTACATAGAGCTGCTAAGCACAGAAAATTTATGCTTAGGTTACCAGCCAAATTGTCACTTAATATATATTGCTTCTGGCAGGTTCTCAGCCAATCACAAAATGACAACAAAGTCATCTGTAATTGGTTGATGTATTGACCTACCTTATCTGTTGGTACATCCCTCTTCTCTAAGTTATCCAATGACCTGTCATAGAAGAAGTAGTGAGTAGTTCGGTTACCAACATCAACTTCGTGGCCTCTACGAAGAGCATTATTCAACCTAAAAAGTCAACCAAAAAATACTCTTAAATATACTGTATACTAATGGAAATATTTTGTAAAACATGATCAAAGTGCATACTGACTTGAACACAATAAAATAAACATTTTGGTTTTTAATGGAGCAGCAATTCTTTTCTTGATTGGTCACAGACATGGCAAGTGGGGAGGGGGAGCTTTGCCATTACCCAGGTGGGGATCCCAAAAAAGTGGGAGCACACAAAAACATGTGGTAAATTGACATACATGGTGATAAACAAAATGGGAGACAAGACCCCTCTGCCTTCCACCCTGGATCTGCCAATGCCACACATGACCCTGGATCTGCCAATGCCACACATGACCCTGGATCTGCCAATGCCACACACGTATCTATGTTTCTGTTATGTATATTCCATGTTGGAATGAACTTTTGTGAACAATCTGAATGCATTTTCATTTTTTTCTTGTTAACGACACAATGAAATAAGCTTAATCCTTCACAGGTTGGTTTTTATACATATCTCTTGATTCTTATCAAGTATAGAAACATTTACAGACATTCTACCAGAAATGTATGCTGCTTTAACCTAAGTACTTGCTAAGCGAAAAAACTCCGCCTAGCAGCTCTATGAAATTGGCTCCTGGTTTGTCTGTCTGTCTCTATATCTGTCTGTCTGTGTGTTTGTCTCTTTACCTGAATATCATATGATGGTCATCTATCTCTAACCCCTTGGCTGATCCATTCAATATCCCTCCATTGCCAACCACTGCACAGCGAAGACAAGACGGGCGAGGTTCATGGGGAGGGAACTCAAAAATTGACTCGGCTGCAGGAAACAGACTCAAAATGCGAGCCAAATCTGAAAGACATGAAAAATTTAATAAAAAATTATTCTAAAAATCAAAAATGTTTAAACATTTAAAGGTGGCAATCACTATAAATATATCCTTTTTCTGGTAATGATACCAATGATTCATCAAAAGTGCCTAAAACACTGTATCTTGTAAGATTGAAGAATTCTGTGAAGAGAAGACGATGAAAAAATGTTCAGATGTGGTTGAAAAATACCAGGCAAATATTCTATAGTAAACCACGTCATCAGGTAGCAACTGAAAACCCAATCAGTATGTCAGCTCAATTCTGAGTGGGATTCAAACCCTGGTCCAAGAATTTTACAACTTTCTGAAATACATTAGTTCAAATGCGAACAAGCAATTAAAGGTAAGATACAGTATGAGTAATGTTGGCAAAAGATATATTCATTATTAAAACAAACAACATGTGAAAGTTTCATCTAATAAGTTGGTCTTCATGTTTGGGAGAAAATTGGAATCATCATTTTCACATCAGTAGTCAACACATAGGGAAATATTCATTCCCATTGTAAAAGTACTAAATTTATGACTCGGAATCAAGTCTTAAATTAAAACTAAATATTGGGGGAAATAATTTCACTTTTCTTAAGACAAAATGACAATACCTCAGACAAAAGTAAGATTAATACCACCATCAGCTTTATACCAAATAAGTTTTAAATAATAACTTTGAATAACCTATACTACACTATAATGCAAAAAAGGTTTTTATATTGGCAAAAGTTGGTGTCTTGATTTTGATTGTATGATACCAATCAGGATATAAGTATCTCCCAATCAGGATAGTATAATTGATAGGTACTATTACAACAATACATTTATACTTTACCATCATAAGACATCAATGGAACAGTTTTGTAGCCGTATGGGATCGAATAGGGCTGGAGTCTCTTGTACTCTGATTGGTCCAATAGTTCTTCATTCATTAGCATATGTATCTCAGGGTGGTATTTTTCCGACATCCAATCAACATCCTTCATATTTCCCTGGAGGGATACTGGACATGTCTGAAAATGTGCAATGGAAATCCATCTTATTTTATTCTCTATACCAAGGGTCCAATGGAAATCCATCTTATTTTATTCTCTCTATACCAAGGGTCCAATGGAAATCCATCTTATTTTATTCTCTCTATACCAAGGGTGCAATGGAAATCCATCTTATTTTATTCTCTCCATACCAAGGGTCCAATGGAAATCCATCTTATTTTATTCTCTCCATACCGAGGGTCCAATGGAAATCCATCTTATTTTATTCTCTCCATACCGAGGGTCCAATGGAAATCCATCTTATTTTATTCTCTATACCGAGGGTCCAATGGAAATCCATCTTATTTTATTCTCTATACCGAGGGTCCAATGGAAATCCATCTTATTTTATTCTCTCTATACCTAGGGTGCAATGGAAATCCATCTTATTTTATTCTCTCTATACCAAGGGTCCAATTTCAAAGAGCTGCTAAACAGAAAATATTGCTTAGCAAATTTATCTGCCGAGAACCTGGCAGAAGCAATATTCATTATGTGGCAATTTGGCTGGTAACCTATTTTTGCTGCTCAGGCAATGTGTGTGCTTAGTAGCTCTATGAAATTGGCTCCAGATTCATATACATTCTGTATGAACCTCAAGCTGGCATGAACCACATCTTAGATATATGTGTAATTCTATTTGGATAACACTGTTTGATCAATCACAGCCACTGCTAAAATGTTTATGCATGCAAGAGAATCATACAGACTTTGGGACTGTCTGGTTAACAACAACATATTTTGTAACACTAAATATGCTGGGCAGGGCAGAACATTTATGATGGGGGGATAATAATGGCAAAGTCCCCCCCCCCCCCTAAAAAAAAATTAAATTAAAAATTAAAAAAATTAAGAAATATGAAAATTAATTATGAACCCCTTCCCCCCAAAAGGATTAATATTAAATAACAAAAATATTAAACCTACTCGGAGCACACCAATAATTTTTCCTTTGTATATTCAATTACAGACACCCCCTATTAGATTATGGCAAATATGTTTTCATAAAAAGTTCTTCATGCCCAGACCCCAAGTGTTTAGCATAAACTAAAAAATAAAATAAAAGGTTATTAAAAGCAAAATCTACAAACTGATTGTCTGAAAGCTGGATTGATTCTGAAGGTGTGTTCAAGACGTGATCTGACATCAAGAGGGTCTTCCTTCGGCAAAAGTAGCGTGATGTAATCTCTTGTTGACAAATTATCACTGTAACTGCTATTAGAAGATGTCAGTAATAGTGGCTTTGGTGGTGATGTGCTGAAATGTTAGACAGAAAAAAATAGATGAAATCAATCTTCTCCTGATTATTCAACGGTGAATGAATTTTGTTCTGCTGGAAAAACAAACAAATTTTGGTATGTGCACTCCTACTGGCAAAGCTGTGTAATAATGCAATGCAGATAAGTTTTCCAATGATACAATATAGGGTTGAAATTCCAAATGGAATGCAAATTCGAGTATAGTATTTATGTTTCGGTCTAGTGAACAGGGTGGTTAGAAAATTGGGGGGGGGGGGAAGTTGTGTTTTGGGGGAGAAATTTGAACATGAGGATAATCCCATGTTTTTTAGGTAAGTGACTGATTGACAAAATAAATGATCTTACCTTTTCAAGATTTTGAATCTTGGCTCACTGAATTTTCTCAATCTCCTGTTAAAAAAAAGATACATTTTCATGAGTTTGCCTGATGTTTTATCAAAACATGTCATTGTCTGAGATGCTGTCATTTGTCAAAAAAAAAAATCAGAGCACAAAATCTGAATACATTTTTATAGTTTTTTGTTAACGACACAATATTATAAACTGAAACTTTTACAGGTTTGTAATAATGTTGATTCAAAGAAAGTGTAAGTATACCGTAGGAGCAGTTTTGCCAACATTACTAATGATGTAACTTCCCTTTAATACATGAAAGTAATGACATCTTACATCAACTTACAATCACATATACCTTTTATCATGCTGCAGATTCCATGTGTGCAAGTTCAATTACAGAGCTCCCTCCAGCCTCGGTAACATGTAATTGCATTGAGCAATATGGCAATATGGCTGCACCAGGTAACAAAGATCCATTATGAACTTACCAGGAATACAATCGTGGCCCAAAGTACAGGATCGCCAAGGCGACAGCCAATCCAACAACAAATGTTACTTCTGCACATTTTTGTGACACCATGAGGACAATGCACAAATCAATCTAGACAATCTTAACAAAAATCAACTATACTACAAATAAATTTGACATTGGTTTTCACAAATTTAACATGCAGTATTTCATAGATGCTAAAGTCCAGGTTGTGCACTCTTTTTAACATATATTTATACAAGGAATTAAATATGTAGAAGCCCAATGGGTATCCTATATGCATGATAATGTTACAGTAGTACAATGCCAACACATGGCATAAAATAGTGCTCAATTTATGCCATATTTGTTTACTGAGGGTATAAAGTCCATGCATTTTATTTGAATTGTAAATTATTCAAAGGGAACTGAAAAGGCTGGTTTATTCATAAAGCAATAATTTTCTGTGTGGTTATTATATCAAAATGGCAGATTTAAAGAGTCTGTGGTGATTATAATCCATATATGGGTAGAAACAATTGCAATAGTATTTGTTGGTGACGATGATATTTGTCATTGTCACTTGTGAATGGAGTGTTAAGCCAAACTCCATCAAGTGATAAATGCTGTTTATATTGTGGCTGGACCTTTAACTTCAAAGTTCAACTCCAAATGTAAGGTGATTGATTGGGGAAAGTAACAAGCAAAAGTTGACTCTTCAATGGCACTGTGTATCATTGGTGATGTCACTTTGTACGGCGCCACCAATGTTCATGATCAACGCTACAAATAAATCTTAAAGAACACATCAGTAGGAAAGACAGCAAAAAAAACCACAAAAAACAATATTATTTATAATATAATGGTATTCCATACATTTATAAGTATTTTAATAAAATGCTAAACATTTTTCTCTTTGAAATAATTTACTTAATATAGCACACATACAACATCACTAATATTAAATTTTTCTTCCAACATATCAGGGCATATTCTCAGCACTTAAGTTGACCTGGATTTTGTTCAAAGAACAAACACATTGATCAGTACATGCATGTGGTGACACATGTTACCACATGCATTTAAATGTACAGCATACAATGTATATTAGTATGCATTTTTGTTTAAATTGTTTTTTTTACCAACGATATTTACATGATGCCACCCAATGATGCAATATGCTCACTTTTGTCCAATTTGAGCATAATCCATAAACGAAGCCTGAGAATATTTTCCTTTTGTTGGAAAAATACATTTTAAATGATCCAAGTTATAATGGTTTCATTTGCATAAAAACATGATAAGAACAATAATAAAGTGATATATAATAATTGTCATAAAATATTTTACTTTGAAAAGTTTGACATAACATTAAACTAGACATGTAGGCAGTCTGTGTCAATGTAAATGTCTATATGTGTACATATGCCACAAAATATACTATATAAAAATATCTTGTGCCATGAGTGAGTGAGGTACATTTTGAAAAGCTCTCCTTTCCTTTTCTCTCTGACCAATCATTCAGTGACCAAGAGGAGGAACACCACCGGACTTGTGAACTGTATGTGTATCATACAGGTACATGTACATACACATTCATGTACATATAATTATTTGTATGCAATATTACAGGATCAATATAATGTATTGGCCTAAACATGAACATGCAACATAATGAATATATTCATGAGTACTCGATTGAACAGCCAATGAGACAAAAATATAAAATGGCTACTGTTTTTATCTAGTTTTTGTTAAGTTACAAAATAGACAACATAAATCGGAAGTTAAAACTTGTAGCTTTGCATGGTGAGGATGATAAGACTAATTGCGGTGACACCATGTGGAATCTCAATTGAGTAGTAATTAGTTCTGAAAAGAACTGGAGGTACAACTCGACGTTTCGATCAGTAAGCTCTGATCAAAATGGCCGGAGTATTAAATGTATACCTGGCATATATACAGACTTAATGGCCCTTTGAGGCAGCGAAGGCCAAAGTAGCAGTGCCCTCTCAATCCTTGAGGTCGAAACCTGAATATCATGCAATGCATGTCAAACTCAAATAAAAAACTAAGGAAGTTTAAAAGCTGCATTTGTTGACATTATAATTACACATAATCTGTGGCCTTTTCCAATAACCTATTAGTTTTCGTTTTCATGGACAGGTAATGAATGATCCTATCTGGCCATCACTCAGTTTTGTTCATATGAATGTAAAGAGGTCTGTATGAACATGCACAAAATAGGGAATACAAACAGTTGTAAAAACGAGCACCCTGCATTAATGTAATTCGTGGTACAATACATTCTGTGATTTGTTATTACAAAACATTTAACACTGGCAGAAAACACCAATCAACTGTTAAATTTTCAACTTTAAAAGTCTGTTTTTTTTTTAGACAGACACAATTACCCATGATAAATATTCTAAACACAATAAATATTTGCATACATGTACATACATACTCTCAAGAATATGTAATAATTAACTACTACATTTTCAGCTGAATTGGAACTTACTGACAAAGTTTTGAAAACATTTCTGATAAAACTATCAAATGAATGATGCAGATCCAAATAGCATGATGCACAGGAGAAGACATGTAAGTACCAATAAATTATCTTCATTTATCAAAAAGAATAATTAATCTTCATCTAAAAAATAAAAACCAAACTGTATCATTATCATTATCTTCGCTTATAATCCAACACGATATTATTGTAATACACAATATTATCAAAATGAGGATCATGTAACAGGCATAAAATAGGCCACTTTACAGTCGTTACAGGCTTGGAATTTCATGGCGGCCACTGTCTCCCATGCCCTGGTTTTGGCAGTGGTGCCCCTTAAAAATATTCCCATAGACATTCTGATTTAATGGAAATGTCCTTTACTCAGGAAAGTGTAAGGCTGTGCATTTTTGGTTATTTTGGGAACTTGGAAATTGGATACCTGAAATTGGAAATCTTCAGATACCCGGGTACCCATAAACAATTTTGTAAAAACAAAAATACTCTGAATGTATAAAATATACTGAATGTATAAAATAACCAATATGAACACAAGTTTCTCTCATAATAAATGTGGACTTTCTGTAATAATTTCCCGCTTCAATATTAAAAATGACTCATAGCATCCCCATTCACCACACACAAAAATTTGAGACTACCTTTTGTGTGGATTAAATGTCCAGTCAAACATGTCAAAAGTCATTTACGGGTAATTGGAACCGAAAAATGGAACCAGGTAATGACAATTTCAGTCAGGTACATGGATACCCGGAATAGCCTTAGGAAAGTGGCCTTGCCCCTATAAGAATGAAATTTCAGGTTGAATTGCATGTAGTGCTCAATGCTCATCTACGTGAGTTAATGCTTAAACATGAGGTAGTCATGGAACTGTTGACTCGCATCAATAGACCTTTATCTTGATGCAGCCATCATGTTTTTCTTCCAATAAAATCAATGTAACCAAACCGAGGCTGGAAGGAAAAATAGTCTGGCACCTTTTTATGAAATGAGAATTAGAACTGTCATTGCCATTGTATATGCAGGGAATACGACGAAGATGGCTGCAGTGTGATAAAGGTCTATGACTTGACTTGAATCACCATTTTGATTTACTAGCTACTTGATTTGCTTTGAGAAACAAATGACTTGTGACTTGACTTGACTTGTAGACATTCGGTTTTAACAAGGAATTGTACAAAGAAAAAATGCAACCAAAATGTATTAAACTGTTTCATTTGTCATTACCATGATTACAAAGAGGAGATGAGAATGCACTTTTGATTACATTTTGTAAGAGGACAGACTTTTGTTGATGGTTAACAATGCAACTTTTAACTTTCACTAAGAAAAAATTACTTGTGACTCAATTTGACAAAACAAAACAAAATTACTTGTGAGTTGACTTTTAACAATATTATTTGTGACTTGTCTTGACAAAAATGGTTTGGTTACAACTGTGCTAGTCAGCCATATAAATTAATATTAACATCCAGAAGACTAGCAACACCCGCACTTACAACAGCAGTTACATCATCAACTGCACCAAACAATCAACAACTAATTATAACATCCAGGCCTGTGATTTCTCAGGGTTTTTTACAACTCATTGGAGATATTACATGGTGTCACTGCAAACCTTTCTGTTAATGTTTTCCATCATGCATAGCTTCAAATACTTTTTTTTAAATTGACAAAATCTACCACTAATATATAGCAAATTTGAAAAACCACAGTTTAAGCTGGAAATAAAATACATGTAAGTTTCTTTGGTGCATCATATTGCATAAAAACATATTGTAAGTCAAACATTTGCAAATGCTGTTTTTCAGAGAAAAAACTTTGTGGACAGCTTATTTACTAATACTGCATTCTGAATACTGATTATATTTATTGATACGTAATAGAAAACAAACTTTAAAAAAAAGAAAAAAGAAAAAGAAAACTAACTGACATGGTGCTAGCGCAAACCTGGCCAATACAATGTTATGCCTGCTATATTCTGAATACTGATTATTGATAGTAATAGAGAACAAACTTAAAAAAACAGTCAAACAAAAACGAAAACCAACCGACCCATCTTATGTTAATACAAAACTAGGTTGTTGACCTCTTATAAATGTTTGTGCAAAGTTATGGCAGAAGCACATCTAAAACCAATAAGACATGACAAGACAATGGCAGAACACTCACATTAAACTCACAAGAAAACATAAAAGACAGTTACTATAATATCATGTTACAAATGAATTTTTGTATTCAGAATGTTTATAATAATTATCAATAAATCTTTTGTACAAAGCCAATCACTGTGTTCTAATGCTGTGACACACCAAGCATTCTTCGATGTTTTCTCTGAATTTTTCACAAATATTTCCCAACTTTCCTTATCCATGTTACCCATCAACATGAAACAAATCATACAACAGTGATAATTACATTACTCACTAATGCATACCTGTGACAAATGTTGTGTGCATTGTAATGGAAGAAGCTGTGTTTGTGACATCATTGGCAAGCCAGTTTTGATAATCACCTTAAACTGAAAGGTTTGCGGTGACACCATGTGATGAGTAAATCTCTCTTTTGAGTATGTGTGTTGTTCCGAAGGAACCGGTTGACTCAACATTTCGGACAGTATGCTCTGTCCGTCGTCAGGAGTTCTCCTGACGACGGACAGAGCATACTGTCCAAAACGTTGAGTCAACCGGTTCCTTCGGAACCACACACATACTCAAAAGAGAGATTTACTCATCACATGGTGTCACCGCAAACCTTTCAGTTTATTGTTCTTCCACCATGCAAACCTTCAAGTCTTACTGATAATCAACTTGTTACTCTCAGCAACAATTTTTACATGATTATATATATTATGAAAATTTACAAACTTTTCCGGGAAGGTTTTGTTTTTTCACAAGACTTTTCCAAGCCTAGAGTTCAGTTTTAAAGAAATATTGATTTTGGAAGCACATATGAACCCGTAAACCCAACTGCAGAAATAACCCTGTAATATACGAAAAGACATTGTGTAATTGCATCACATATCTCCAGCATGTATGCGACATGACCATTTTAGTGATCACCTCTTCATAAAAAAGCTGCTTGACTGAAAAATGCAACTGTATACATGTACACTGTAAGAGCAAAAACTTTATCCTCAGTTTTGAAAAGTCACTATGATACAAAAGAAACTTATGCAGTCTTTTTGAATCATTGCTGCATTGCATGTTGTATCCTGACTTATTGTAATAGCTCGTATGTGACTCACATATGCGCCAGTCCAATTCTGGTGATCACCAAACAATCACAATTGGTGTGATGATGTCAACTGCACAACGTCTATACCCAAAACATTGGTTTTATAGCTGGGTGTCTTTTGGACGCCTTGTTTGCTTTATAATCTTAATTGAAACCCTATTTTCTAAATAGCACACATGCAAAAAATTAACCCTCAAATGTATCTGCTCTCTAGTGGAAATAATTATAGATACCACGTTTGTACCAGGTGATAGCTCCAATTTTGTCTAGACCTTTTAAGATCTTCAACTCACTTTTTGTATCGTGGCTATGCTTGTCCATCTTGAAGTGGTGGAATTTATCGTCATAATAGTACAGGGTGAAGTTATCATTATAGCCCATGCCGTATACGCTTACCTTGTCACAGCCAGAGTGAAGGGCAGTAAACAACATGAGGGTGCCTGTAGTTGGCCTGAAGGAACCCATTAGGCTATTAACCCAGCTGTTAAAACAAATATTCATATTATTTAAATGAAGTGTTTATATGAATATCTATATTTTTCCAATGAATATTGATATTATTGAAAATATGAATACTGAAATTATTTAAATGAATGTGGACTAAATAGATGAAGTCTATTACCTATACGAAGTGTGCTTGCCTGCTGTAATCCATACCACAGTATTGTACTCCAAATGCATGCATGTACAACGAGCATGGTTACGAGTTTTGCTACCCTATCTTCACGTAAGGCATCATAGAGTTAGGCACTTGACGAGCAAAGCTAGTTCCTAGAACTAGATGTAATCTTAAAGCAGACACGGGAGAACCATCAGCTGTGTGTGGTGTGAACCATCAGCTGTGTGTGGTGTGAACCATCAGCTGTGGGATGAACAATGGGCGAACACGATAAATGCTAAGGTGCACGTGCGAGATAGTTCTCTCACACATCATGCGAGATAGTTCTCTCACACATCATGCGAGATAGTTCTCTCACACATCAGGTAAGTCTCCCAGACTGCACTACTCCTTTTTTTTAGACCTTGAGTGTTCTTAGAGTACTTTGCCGTGGACAGGGTTAGTACACGAGTGGCACACTTCATGTAGGTAATAGACTTCAGTGTTGGCGTTTCATAAATGAATATTCATAAATGCCCAAGACAGTTTGATTGGATAAAACATAATCATGTGGGGGTGTATTAACAGATGGTATAGATTGGCTTATCAAAATCAGAACAGCACATGTGCTAGCTGTTTGCCAGCTGTTTTGTGCAATGCGGATTTCAACCAATCAGAGTGACGAAGATTGGCATCAAGTGCCTGACTCATGTACTATGGAAGTGTTTTGTGTGTCCCCAAAATGTGAATTTGCCCATTTCTGTTTGGCTTTATTCAACAAAAATTTCCCTTTTTTTACATTTTGAAAACAAAATCACTAAGGGCATTTATTTCGGTGAGGTTCTTATCGCCCGTGACCACGCACAAAACCGGTCATTAACCTGCAGTAAAGTCTGCACGACAAACTCTTATTCCTTGAAATTCTTGCGTCGGGAGATAAACAACTGATTTAATTTTGCCCTACACCGACGTGTGTATAGCACTGTATACTCAGTGCTTTCCGAGTGTCTGTGAAAAAACTACACAGGCGACTCTGGCGGGATTCGAACCCACGACCTCCTACTTTCACAGACACTCGGAAAGCACTGAGTATACAGTGCTATACACACGTCGGTGTAGGGCAAAATTAAATCAATTGTTTATCTCCCGACGCAAGAATTTCAAGAACCTATATAATCGCGGAACCCGCTGCTATATGGGATTCTAGCCGGCCAATTGTCATCGGGCAAGCTCGGTGGTCGAGAGGTTAAGACGTCTGCACTAGTAAGCAGGAGGTCGTGGGTTCGAATCCCGCCCGAGTCGCCTGTGTAGTTTTTTCACAGACACTCGGAAAGCACTGAGTATACAGTGCTATACACACATCGGTGTAGGGCAAAATTAAATCAATTGTTTATCTCCCGACGCAAGAATTTCAAGAACCTATATAATCGCGGAACCGCTGCTATATGGGATTTTAGCCGGCCAATTGTCATCGGGCAAGCTCGGTGGTCGAGAGTTTAAGACGTCTGCACTAGTAAGCAGGAGGTCGTGGGTTCGAATCCCGCCCGAGTCGCCTGTGTAGTTTTTTCACAGACACTCGGAAAGCACTGAGTATACAGTGCTATACACACGTCGGTGTGGGGCAAAATTAAATCAAACTCTTATTCCCTTAATATAATATACACTTCAAACACACCTCTGAGTTTACAACCTGAACATTTGATCAAAGGTGACTTACACTTTATGTATATATCTGATAAAGTCTGGATGAAGGATGCGTACATCCTCAGCATCAGCTTTGATCTTTGGCTCTTTCTTCTGGATAACGTTGCGGATGTACTTATAGTCATCGTCTCGGCATGGTATAAAAACTTTGATCATACCCTGGAAAATGACAAATCATGCTGGTATTAAGTCATAAATACAAGTGTTATATATGTAAGACCATAGTGTCTCCTTGTTATCAGTGACAAACTGAATGTATTGCCAACATTGGTAATGTTGGCAAAACTGCTTCTATGAGTATGCTTACTCTCTTTGAATCAAGATATACATTGAAGGCAAGGTACAACATTGGTAATGTTGGCAAAACTGCTTCTTTGAGTAAGCTTACTCTCTTTGAATCAAGATATACATAAGGGAAGGTACAGCATTGGTAATGTTGGCAAAACTGCTTCTATGAGTAAGCTTACTCTCTTTGAATCAAGATATACATAAAGGAAGGTACAGCATTGGTAATGTTGGCAAACCTGCTTCTATGAGTAAGCTTACTCTCTTTGAATCAAGATATACATTGAAGGGAAGGTACAGCATTGGTAATGTTGGCAAAACTGCTTCTATGAGTATGCTTACTCTCTTTGAATCAAGATATACATTAAACAACCAACCTGTGAAAGTTTCAGCTTATTACATTGTGTCGCTCATGAGAAAATAGTTTTGTACTCATTCTAATGATGAATTTAGGAAATAGTACTCTTTTCCAAAATTCAAATAATTTTTCTTTTCTTCAAAATGACAGAAACTCAGACAAAAATGTTCCAAGGGAAGATTAATATAATTATCCGCTTGAAACTGAATTTACATTAATATTTAGCCATTTGATTTGTTTTGAATAACCAATCCTACACTTTTCCTAAAAACAACTCTACAAGATAAACATTTCAGAAACCCTCTATTCCAGTTCAAACGCTCCTACACAGATATTCCAACCCCCACATATAACATAATCAAGGATCAACAAAATAAGATTTTTGAGCGTAACTACAAACTCCATGCCTCAAAGAAGGGTTTAAACACTTCTTTTCTGATCTTACCTGATCATTGGGAACATCTATCGGTGATGTTTCCCGTAATGAACGATCAAAGAAGAAATAATGCGTAGTTCGGTTTCCTACATCAATCTCATGTCCTCGTCGTATTGCTTTATTCACCCTAATAAAAAAAAATAATAAAAAAAACCACTATTTTTCAAATATCTTTCAAATCATAAGCTCAAGTTAATCAACATAAAAACAAGGGCCATGTTATTTTCATAGAGCAATAAATGCACAGAATACCAGCCAAAGTATGTCAATTTTGTATGACAACTGGCTGGTAACCAACAAAACATGCAATGTTTCTGTTTAGCGGCTCTATGAAATTAGCTAAGAAGAGGAAAACTACCTACCTGAATACCATGCGATGCATGTCAATTTCTTTGCCTTTCCTAGATCCATTGAGTATTCCACCATTACCAACAACAGCACAAGAGATACACTGTGGTTGTTGCCTGTCTGTAAAATTAAATATTGAATTCTTGGCTGGAAAGAACTTGAGGACATCCGATACCTCTGTAACAAGAATGGACATTATTTTACCATGGTGATATCATCATTTACCTAAAAATTACAATTTCATGTTTGGCTCCCATATCATTATTTCCAAGTGGATAAATTCCCAGGATTGCATAGTGAACAAAACCAGTAAGTAATTTTGATATTTGCTGTACAAATGAAGCACTAATAGTCAATATATACATAACAGCAAAAGAAACGTCATCCCCTAAATTTTGATAAGTCTGAGAACGTGTTTAGCTTATGTGTCCTCAGACGTCATGCATGACGAATTTTGAGGTCAACCAAATTTGCCACATTGTGTTCGTGTTACACTCCATACTCATAATATTCTTCATTAAACAAATTATATTAATTATAAAATGAAAATAAATATTTTTAGGGGTGACGTTTCTTTTGCTGTTATGTATACGTATTTGTATGGGCGAGAAACAATATAACCCAGCATAATAAGGTCTCTATTCATTATTCTCAAAGAATAATCATTGAAGTTACCTTTGAAACGAAACCTTGTTTTTGTGCGGTAACCAAACGGCATGAAGTAAGGCAGTAGTCTGTTGTACTCTGATTGGTTGAGTAGCTGACTATTCATTAGCATATGAATATCTGGATG
Source organism: Zoroaster sp. YZ-2022 (assembly GCA_029582265.1). Classification (NCBI taxonomy): domain Eukaryota; kingdom Metazoa; phylum Echinodermata; class Asteroidea; order Forcipulatida; family Zoroasteridae; genus Zoroaster; species Zoroaster sp. YZ-2022. The sequence goes on from CM055820.1 coordinate 48,167,020, forward strand.
ATAGAGGGGGGATGTCCAGCTATCGTTGGCCATTATCTGCTGAAGAGATGTTGGGCATTTCTGTAAGACAAAAGGATAAATGTTAAATCATACATAGACACTATTCTGTTAATCATACAAATCATACAAAGTACAGGTTGTACAACACAGTGCAGTCATCTCATTTTTTCTTCCATATAGATCCACATGACCAAAATGAGGCTGGAAGGAAAATAGGCTGGCACCTTACATGTATTGAGAATCAGTGCAAGTAATCATACCTGTGAACAGGGGAATCTGACCATAGACGCCACAGCCTGACTAAGTTCTCTATACGATTATCTTGAATAACCTTTCAGAGTTCAATCCCAGTACATATCACATACTGTACCAGCACAATAGTCTTTTCAACACTGCGGCCATCTTTGTCTGGTACCCAGAAGGCAAGACAATACGCTTGCATTTATAAAAATAAACTGCCCTCTGAGAAATGTTGTTAATGTTGAAACAGAAGCAGTATTTGTAATCTCATTGTTAAACCATGCTACAAACAGTCTGCACTACCTAATGTAAAACAGCACACACACAAACAAGCAACATAAATTTGTTACAATTGTGTTTTTGTTTTCTTACCGATGGAGAAAACAGAGGGTTTTTCCTGTATGTAAGCTCCCCCCTCCTGCGTCCTCTGAAGTTGATGAAATAATCCGAGTTGGAGATGTCCTCCCCCCGGATGATTTGAAAAATATCTCTCATTTTCCAGGTCCTGAATGTAGATATTAAATTTTTTTTTAAATGTTGAAGTTTTTTCACAGACACTCGGAAAGCACAGAGTATACAGTGCTATACACATGTCAGTGTAGGGCAAAATTAAAGCAAATGTTTATCACCCGGCGCAAGAATTTCATCAACCTATAAAGTGTAGTTACGTTATTCTGAACTCTGACTTCGCAAAAAGTAACCCGAACGACCCAAAATATTTGCAAAAGGTAGAGTAGGGAATTTTTATTATTTTTTTCCAGGATTTTTTTTTATTTAAAAAAAATTCTAGGTGTGTATTTTTTAAACACAGTATTGATACAAAAGAATTGAGAAAACAAACCAATTGATTTCATGATCAAATTTGTTTAAAGGGCAATATCGTCACGTTCAGAGTAGACTTTCAACAGGGCAATGGAATTGGTGTCCTAGTTTAAGATGAACACAGTGACTGAAAATTACTGGCTCATTTATGCAGCAGCAACAGTAATATGACCTAATCATGTAGGATATTATTTGGGTAGAATGTCGTATCCAACCGCCACTTTTTCTCATTCAATATAACCAATAATGTAATCTTACCTACCCAGTAAGGTGGAGAACATATGGATGATGATGGACATATACTTCAAATTATTCCAGAATATTTGTTTAATGAAAAATCAGGCATTTTTGGTATACGATTACTTCCTGGTCTTGTCAACTCTCGGTCTGGTCTTGTCAACTCTCCAATTAGTGACCAACACGGTCATCATACATGCGCAGTGGCAACTATAATAGGATTCTTTCTATTTTCTGAAGAGGAGAATTTTTAAAAATGGAAATAAAGTCCGAAAACCATCATAAAAGTGGATTTTAAAGATAGTTTTCACTTTCTGTACCTTCAAAAATCGATAAAATCATATTTTAACTGGTTAGTGGTTGCAAAAAAAATAAATAAATAAACCACTTAAAAAGTGGCAGTTTAATACGACATTCTTTCCTATTATTTTCAGTCACTGAGTTAATCTCAAACTAGCACTCCGACTCCATGCCCTGTTGATCATGACAAAACTGTCCCTTTAGTTTAAAATGTATTTTTAAACATTGTACGTTTCTGTACACATTATGATTATATGCACTCTAAATGTATGCATGTATTGCATCCAGGGACTCCTATACTGCGTGTTGCATGCGCACAGTATAGGGCTAGTATTAGTATTGCATATAATATTATATGTACAAATCCATATAAAAACTATTTTAAAAATTCCCTACCTACCTATACCCATCATTTTTGTGGACATGTTACCGGAAACACAACATTTATTATGTTTGGCCTTATAATACTTAATAGATATCCAAACTTGAAATATTATACTTGCCATTGTTTTTTTTTGGAAGCTGGCTCCTCTGTTCCAAATTGATTTCTTATATGAAAAATACTGACAATGATTACAAGGAAGATGAATAGCATCTGTAGCCTCCGACGCCTTAACATGAGAAGAGATAGCATTTGGAAATGGGCCCTAGACTTCCTAGGGGACTCATAAACTCTGCGTGGCATACAATCTTTCTGGTTGATGTAACAAACACCATCATTCTCTAATGTCTAAGCCGGTTTAGGTAGTGTAGCTCTAGTAGTATAAGACAGTTCAGTCATTCATGTCGATCTTGCATAATCATCAATCAGAAACGACAGAATCAGATGATAATGACTCGACCTCACGGTGAACTCCATGACCATGACCTGATCAGCCTTTCCAGAGGCTCAGGAAATTGGTTCTTCCACGTACGTACATGTAACTGTTACACACAGACGATCGTAGGGCCGCAGGCTAGTAGTACTACTACTAGTGGAGGTTACAGATTAACTTTCCAGGCAGCATTAGCAGACGGTCAGTCACTTTCACATGCACTCAACTATCAATCGAAATCTTCCCGCGGCTCTACATTCTGAATCGGAAAGAATAGAAAGATTACAGACCAACACTAACATCCATTCACAAAATAGCAGGCCTATGTTGACACCCGTACCCACAGATCGGTAAATCAGTAATCGCACTTTCTCCTCTCAATGTCTCATCATGGAGGAAGGTTCATAATCATGTCTTTCAAGTTGCAACCTACTTTCATCACTTACCCCCGCCCGCCGCGACCGGCTCTAGATAGCTAGGCCTAGTTCTGGTTCCATACACTGACTGTAAGTTAGTTCTGGTCCTTGCTCTATAGGTTATATTATCTGCAGCTAGCTCAGCTCAGATAGTCGAGTGTGTGGCGGCCTCGTATGCATACAGCTAGCTGGCTCTGTTCGACTGCTGCTGCATGCATGCACTGATCCGATCTATATCTCTAGCTCTTGAGCTAGCAGCTAGCTGAGATCATTTCTGTCTTGTAATATAATAATTATAATGTGTTTCTGTAGTGCTGCTCTCTCGCCGCGCGCGCGCGCGCAGAGCTAGAGAGATCCGTGTGTGGCGCATGGCCGGCCGCTGCCGCTTTATGTGTAGCCCGCCCTCTCCCGTTCTCCCATTTTTGCTTGCATATAAAAATATCGACGCGATCGACAGGTTAGACTTGTCAAAGTGATTATGATTGAAGGAACTTAATAATGGAACACGTTAATAAAGGGAATGAATAGCTGCATGAGTGCGCGGATGTGGACATTTCTTGGTTCAAACTTTTAATTAAAAAATATGCAAAAAAAAAAAAAAAAAAAAGCAACAAAATGCCGTTTGGGCAGTATACAGGGTCCAGTTGGACGAAAACTAGGGGGTCGATGGGGGGTGGACACAGACCTAAACTGGCCCAGGAGGGGACTGCTCTCGCTAGCGGAGAAGGTATGAACAAATTGTGTAACCATAACCAAATTTATTTCCCGATGTCCCCATCTACACCCGTGCGCCTAATTGATGATCAGGTCAGATATCAGGTTTCTTGAATGGGGGAGGGGCGGAGCAATGTGAATGTTGCTCAACTTTACAGTAGTACGAGATTCTGCGTGTTTACACGTAAGTTCTCACGTGAAGAAGCTAAACGATGACGTCGGGTTCGCTCGCTGGTTCTCTCTACACAGCGCTCAGGTAATTCGTTTTAATATTGTGCTTGTAAAGTACCAGTCAAATGAAATGGTCTCGTGACCTGTATGTACATGTACATGTACGTATTATTACATGATACACCGATCCCGGCCGTATGCAATATTATTGCGATTGATCTAAACGAATCCTTGGGAGGTGTGAAAAAGTGTGCATTTTCGAGAATAATAATTCATATTAAACAGTTCTTGACAATATTAAGGTATGTATGGTTTCCTTTGTTTTATTTCTAATGATGACGATGGAAAAAAGTTGTTCATTTTCTTTGTAAGTGGTCCGAAATAAGTCGGAAGTCATGGAAGTATCGTAACCGGAGCTGAGGGACGTGTGATTGTGTGGTGCGAGGGACATTGGGCATGGGCCATGGCACTGCCGGATCCACATATTGTAGCGTCACTGTCAAAGTTATCAGCTACGCAATGTTGAGTGGATAGAAGGAAGGAATAACACTGAAGGAAGGATCAGCACTGTCTACAGCTTGGTGGGCACTCGTCCTTAAATGATATTTAGATTAGGTCCATTTTTTAGACCTTTGACTTGGTGCATCCATCTTGTTTTTCTTGCATTCAAATGCACACAACCAAACCAGTTTTTTTTTTTAATAGACCTTATTGTTATGCATATGATGTCACAAACTGAATATCGCCCTCATTCAGAGGCTAGAGAAGGTCACTCATTGGTTTATGTATGCGCGCTGTGCGTCATATATGCACAGCGCACATACATGAACCAATGTCAATGAGTGACAGTCAGTGACCTTCATTTGCCTCTGAAAGGGGGCGACCTTCAGTTTGCGACGTCATATGCATAATAAGGTCTATTGCAACCACTAACCAGTTAAAAATGATTCTATCGATTTTTTTTTTATGACAGTATTCGGACTTTATTTCCCTTCTAAAAAGGATGCAGTTCAGTCGTAGTCTGGTATCCAACAGGCATAATCTAGGGGCTGCGTTACGACATGGATTTGGATCCCGAGTAGTTTCTGTTTTGTTTTCACACTGCTATTGTAATCACAATCTTAAGTAATTGCAAAATGTTACTGCCATCCCACAAAGTTTACTAAATGTTACTCTAGACACAGCGAAAAATTCCCCATTAGACGTGTACCACAGATAGCCACTGTGTGCCACAAAACACCACGAAACGTAGCGCGGTGCTGATTGGTCGGCTCCTGAGCTCGTGACGCCACAGACACGCGTTGGCAAGCGCATGCAAACTCGCATGCCGCACGCACAGTGATTTTCGGTGCCGCGCGAAGTCAACATGGCAAGAACGCATGCGCAAACACTTATGCACACCATGCATGCACGGACGCGCGCATCAAAATCCCGATCCAGCACATGACAATTCCATGCATAATCCCGTGGCGCACTCAATCCATCCATCCCATACATATAATACATGTCGTCAATGATTATTTAATACATCCCGAACACATTTGGAGGGTGGCGCGGTTTCATACTAAAATGGTAACAAAAATATAACTTGCGAAACTCACAATATCCGCAACAAATCCGCAAGTTGTTGATCCTCAGGTTGAAACCAAAGAAATTCCAGAAAAAATAGAAGAAAACGCCCAAATCGTAAGATTTTGGTACCATTGGAAAGATCGTCACGAGCTCTATCGAAGTAAAGATGCAGCGAGTGACTCATGGCAAGTATATGCACACGTGCGGCAATTTCATTCATGAAAATTGCCATATATGGCGAGTATCCGTGACGCGTATGACGTCATATAATGAGGTGGCTGCGCGGCCCTCTCGCGGCGCGCTCCGTGCCATTTCATGTAAGCCATTTTTCGCTGTGTTAGACAAATAGAGGGTTCAGTAAATTTCAAAGTAGTTATTTTTACAGCTGTCATCAAATACATATTTTAATAGTTATAGTTACTCAATCCACTTGAATAAAAAATACATGGATAAGAAACCCAATTTGCTTACTGAAAGTAGGGTTTTCAGTTTGTACGTGCTTGACCGAAGCCCTGCACACGCACAGCGCATCGCCCGCAACAAAAAACATCAAAATTTTAAATAAAAAAATTCTATTACTTTTACCTGTCGAAATCTTACATGTAATAGCTCATTGGAAAGCTTATACTTTATAGTCTCAGCTATCCAACAATGTACATAAAATAGCAATCGGAAGTACGTGCGAAAGGCTAGGTTTTTATGAATGAACCACTCTCGTCCCGCCCAGCCTTTCGCGAAGTGTTCCGAGATCGGGCGCATTCGGCCCATAAAATTTGCCACGTTCTGCTGAGGGCATCCACTTCGGAGCTGTCTCCACGCCCGAGTACATTGTGATTGACATGAAAACGGGTTTCCCTATAGAGTCAAAGGGCTCCTTTACATACCCATGCTTGCTTGATCTCCATAACTACTCTACAACCGAAGTTATGAAGAGATAAAAAATTAAATACCGTTTTTCGAGGTGAAATTTTTAAGTTGAAAGGTAAGAGCGATGTCTGAATGAATTTTACACCTCTTTTCTATCATATGTGAAAGTTTTGGGCTGAGAGTGTATTTTTTACACCCTTTCAAAAGCTCTTATGAGGGAAACGAGCACGAACGCTGTGCGTGTGTATCACACGGTGTGTGTAGGCTGATTCAACGGTTTTGTTGCCATAAGGGATGTACACAGTGTATGGACAGTCGGGCTTCATCGAATGCTGTATACTTGATTAAATAAAACAGGATTCCTCAAAAACTACTCGTCCGAATTTTCTTGATTTAAAAACCATTAGATTTCTTTCATCAAGACCTTTAATTTGATATAAATATTGAGCATATTGGTTTAGGAATAATTTTTCACCTGAAAACCCTATTGAAAGCCAATGCTCAATGATTTAAGGGATGGTGGTGGTATCATATCTTAAGTTAAGAACCTTGGCCAATATTTTATTGCCAATAAAGGGATTTCAGTAGACATCTTGAGATGTTGGTCCTTTGCGGACCGTCCAAGGAAGAAATAGGGGAGGGTGATGCATGGGCACCAGGGGTATGCATGAACATATTACATGTACACCCGTGCACTTTCACTGAGCTGTAAAACAAATACTTGAACAAAACTTTTTCTGAACTTTATATCCACAAAGAAATCTTTTATTTAGTGCACATACATGTAGACAGTCATCATTGTTAAGGTCATGTAGACATGAGTCACTCAAGGTTTCTATTATGTGAAGATCTTCATATTGTATTGACTAAACTCCTATTGTATTGCTGTTTGCTGCACATGTTTACTTCTATTTCTAACTAACCCTGTCTCAATAACAGTGTCATTTAACAAAGACTTTCCTAAACCTCAAGGCTATTTAAACATTGTGTATTTGGGTCATTCCACCATGGTGTCCTTGTTACGTAGGTAGATGTACTGTTCATTATCCTTATTATAAGTGCACATTCTCAGTTCTTCAAATTAGAATGAAATCAATCTCTGTGCCTTGAATAGGAGTCATAATAAATGGTACATTTACCTATGTAACAAGGGACACCTATCATTAGCTTGCCCCAACTTGGCGGAATGACCATTTACATGTATATGAACATCATGTATGGTGTAGCTACATGTATATAAAGGTCACAAACAATTGTTTGATTCTAATTCTAATGTCAAGGCTCACAGAAAAACAAATATAACAATTGCTTAATAGTTTGAAAGGTAAAGGGGATGTGTCACATTAGCATTCTGAGCTGCTGTTCCATTAAGGTAACCTTGACAGGAAGTAATCATAGGTGCCATGAATGAACCAAGTAAAATTCATCATATTGAAATATTTTAATACAAAATAATCAGGTTACAGGTAAAAATCTTATATTTTGTAGACATGTCAGCAGTTTAACCCTCCTACTTCTGGTACCTTTTTCACACAAGTTGATCCACCATTTGAAACCATTCGCTTTTGTGGTTTTGAATGGTGAAATAACTGTACAGTATTGATTTCCCCCAAATGGTTTTGAAAGGTAGGTCAGCTAATACAAAACCTTGTTTGGATCTTTCCAAATGGTAGTACAGCTAATACAAAACCTTGTTTGGATACTTCTAAGTGGTGAATCAATGGACCCTCTATGCATTTGAATGGTAGTAAAGCTTGCTGCCAACACTGTTCAAATGGTATCACCATGTGTGTACAAAACCAATGGGCATTTTGGTAAGTGGAAATTTTGAATGGTTTCAAATGGTCAAACAGTAGGAGGGTTAAACGTACATCTGTAATTTACCACATTATTAAATTAACAAAATGTCTAAAAACTTGCTTGGTTTAAATATGATATCAATCATCCTGAGAAATTATTTTGGTTGAAGTGTTTTCATCTTAGAGAAAACCAGAATTGTTTTGACGAATTTACAAAAAGTTGTCGTCTACTTTTTGTACAAAAAAACAAAAAAACAATTCTCAAAAATGTGAGCATCTATTGTGATTAAACTTTCACAGGTTCTATGATGTATGTTTTGAAAACTACAGGGTTTTAATGAAAGTTTGTTACCAAATACCATTGTTGTAACTTCCATCCACAATATCCGTAGCATTTCCCTAATTATTTAATTATACATTTTCAAGTAATATTTTTTATGCTCAGTGCAAAATGTAAAAAGTTGTTGCATCATGTTGCCCTCACCAAAGAACCACAAAACCATTGTTCTAGCTGGTGGATCTTGTTGCATTGAGCAGCCTGCACACTTAGTTGTTGCAGTGTGCTGCATTCAGCAGGGTGCCTGTGAAATGCCTGTAGGGGGTTAGGTTTTTTTAAATGGAAGTGTTAATCAGGTACTAGGTACAAATGTATACTGAGCAAAAATATAAACGCCCCATGTAAATTATTTATGTAACATGTAATGGGCGATCCTAAATGATTGCCAGACGCCACTATCGTGTTCTAACGGACAGTAATCTGTAGCATATTGAACAACAAAATGAATTTTGTATGATTTTGCAACCCCTAAGGCTAATAAAAGTTTCAGTGCCACATGGGGCGTTTATAATTTTGTTCAGTGTACATTTACTTTTATTTCCTGATATTCGCATACATAAAACATTAAGTACATGTACATGTAGCAGAAGTCTATTACATACACAAGTGTGCCAGCCTACTTGCTCTTGTAACTCTGACTTGTGGGATCATCGTTACAACCTCTTTCTCACCGTAGGTTTGTAGCCAGCCTCTGTCTTTTCTACAGATATTTTCATGGCAAATGTGCCACCAGTGTGTCCAATCTGGTTCCTCCTATCAGGGTGTTTAAGCGTGAGACCAGGCTTTCTGCTTGTTCTCACCCGTACACTCTAGCTTTGCCGAGATGTAGAACAAAGAGCTATTCCAGCAGCTTTTTTCCACGTACTGCATCTCTTTGGAACTCCTTGCCTGGTGCATGTTTCCCTACATCCTACAATCTAGACAGTTTTAAGAGGAATATCAATTCCTACCTTCAGTCCTCCTGAGTTATTTTCATCTTCTATGTTTTCTTCTTGTAGCCCCTTACCTAGAGAGGCTTTTAGCCTTGTTTGGGGCGAACTTGCATAAAAAAAATATTTTTTAAATAAAAAAATGCTATTAACCCCCTAATGGTTTTGGCTAAGAACCTTCCTGAATCCACCAAAATCCAATACCATGCAGTAACACTACCACCCAACTGTTGGACTTAGATGGAAGTGGGACACCCAGCCCCATGTAAAGTATCCCTGGATGGGCTATATAGTACCGAGTCCATCAAAATACAACACAACCAGCCATTGGAGTTGGATGGGTTTGGGGTTGTTAAAGTTAATTAAATTAATGATTTTAGCTTCCCTGTATCATGGCATTGTGAAATAAGGGGCTTGATGCAGCTAGGTTAGCAAGTTCCACAACTAGTGATGTTATTTTGGCTTTACTCATTAGTTTCTGGAGATATACCATGTACAATTTTATACACGACTGTAAGACTTTATGTTGGTTATCAGACTCAAGTATACACGTACATAATGTTATATGACATTTTTTAATCTTCCATTTTTTAAAATTAATTTCTGCAGATTGAAGAAGAATTATCTAAACAACAAAATGTCTTCAAGGAAGAAGGTTTTATTGAAGGTCATCATTCTAGGAGATAGTGGGTAAGATGGAAGAAATATTCTGACAAAATCAAATAAATAAATAACAACTACTTGGCATATTCTGTGTAAATTTCTTTTGTAATCTGTACACTGTACATTGTATAAACATTTGACAGAAAGTTAATGCGACGGTTCTTCCATTATAATATTACTAGTAATGGTATGTGATCTGAAATGTACAATTATAATTATTTATATTTATATGACCACATATAAACAAATTAAATTGAATGGACTTTTCTAATCTCAATTTAAAATCACTACTCCACCATTGTACACAATTGTACAAAAAACTGCATCGTCTTTATACACAGGTACTCGTTTGTATTGCCACGTTTGCAATTTACAAATCAAAACTGTAACCATTTCCCGCAGGTCACACATTTTCTATTCAGTGGTACAGCATGTGGAATTTGCCTGATGCATTTAAATGATAACATCAATACATTACCGTAATTTCCTGTGTATAAGACGCGGCTTATCTGACTTTCAAAGGTACGAAAACGTCACTGCGTCTTATCTAACGGTGCGCCTTATCTGGTGTCGCTTGAGATCAAAGTGATGATTACCGCTTGTGTAACTTTCGGTGGACCTCAACCTAACAAAGCGGCTGTGTTTTCCAATGAAGGTCGTTAGCGCAAGATTTTCATGCATTCATTCACCTTTACGGCCGTGCTGTGGTTTCCGACAATGCCCATAACAACCTTTGTTGGCGCACATGTATCATGCATTCAATTCACCTTATTGCGTTGCCTTGCTTTCCGACAAAGCCGTACCACAACTGTTGTTGGCACATGCCAATCATGCATACAATTCACCTTACTGCGTGGCCGTGCTTACCGACAAAGCCGTATCACAACCGTTGTTGGCACATGCTTATCATGCATTCAATTCATCTCATAGGTCACATTTCCCGTCAATCACGAAACCTTCCTAACACCAAAATGTGTGTTTTATTGTTATTTTTTTGTAAAGCTCAAGACAATTATATTTATACCAGTTACTTTTAAAGTACTTTATTCCTAGTCCGTTTTCATACTTCAATTTTAAAAAATTATACTGTATTAAACTGCAGTGAAAAATTTGAAGAAATATCTTTAGACTTTTAAAGTACTTTATTCCTAGTCCGTATTTACATTTCAATTTAAAAAAATAATACTGTAAACTGTAATGAAAAAATATGTGTTTCTCTAATAATTGTTGGTGTGTACCTTTGCCTCTTTTTGACGTTTGTTTGGTAATTGACTTCAAAGGGAAATTCCAAATTTGAAGAAATATCTTTGGGAATTACCGTATTTAGTTAATATGGACTTATGGGGAATTTCTTCACTTTTAAATAAATGTAACTTGCAGTAATATAATTTAATACCCAAACCGTGAATACAAATTCACGATGTCTTCGAGATCTGTTCAGTGTGTTTTAATTCGGAATTATGATGTCATCATCGTCCACGTGTCCCTGCAGGTCATGACCAAGCTCGTCCCCATGGGTCTTGAATCCACATTCGAGACCTTCAGGTAAACGTTGGGAACAAGGTTTGTTGGGAAAGTTGCATATTAAGGGGGAATCCCGGGCTGAGCAATGGAGAGAAGCACGTGCACGTACGTATTGCATGCTTATTGGACAATTTATGGTTGCCACTTTTTATGAATAAAATGAGCGGGATGCGACTTTCGCGGGATCACGTCGCGAAAATGGCTTGTTTATGCAAGCATGGAGGTAAGCAAATAATTTAACGTGTATACCAATAACATCGTTTCCGATGCATTGCACATGACACGATAATTATACGTGTGGCGATGTACCGACAATGAGTGGCACCCAGCTGGCCTCTGTGTCAGCGGTCATGGTGCGCCTTATACGGCGGTGCGCCTTGTACGTTGACACTTTAATCACATTCCCCCGATTCTGGGGTAATGCGCCTTATACACCGAGCGTCTTATACGCAGGAAATTACGGTAGTAAGCAATGTACTAACTAACACCTGAGCTCATGAAAATATCATAGTAAACTTACATTTACAGACATGGCACATTCATCAAAACTGATGTGAAACTGTCACTAATTTCGTTGTTGGAGACCGTCTGTGGGATTGGAATATATACGTATTGTAAGTGGAATGTATGTAAAGTGGTTATCCAATGGAGATGTATTATACTTATAGGGCAGCCATCTTTATTTTCTTATACACAAGTCTATAGGAATGAAATCAAGGCTTGTGTTCATGTATGCCTTTTGCCGGTTGACTAAAAATATTCATGATAATTCATGAGCTACATGTGTACAATTATACATAGTATTTCCAAGGTACAGTGTAATATGATTGTCAAATAATACCAAATAATAATTCTGTTGATTTGGAGGTTTCTTTACACCCTCGGCAACAAATGGGAACCCCACTGCATTGCCTCAGGTTCCACCTGTTCCCTCAAAGATACCTGCAAATATTAAGGCAAAATTATCAAGGCAAAAAACATTACAGTCAAATAAATTCGAACTACAACAGTTATTTTTATTTCAGATATCATAGTCAATAATAAAGCCATGGTTATATAATCTTAATCACATGAGTTCACATGATACCATTTCCACTCTCGCATGGATGATTTAAATGCAGTGTTCGGTTAGAAGAAAAATTACTGGCCAAGTGAGCATGTCACCTCACCTGTGCTGAAATAAGCTTGTCCCTGACATACATGTGACAAACAGCTACTGTAGTATTTTACATAGGAACTATTTTGTGATAAATCTACTTGCAAGATTCAAATAATAGGATTAAACTTAATTGTGAGAGTCTTTGTAAAAAAAATTAAATGTGGGAGCTGCCAGCACTTGTTAGGATCTATGTAAATGTGATGGAGAAGAATCTAAAAATGTACATAGAAATGGATAATCAACTGATGATCCAATTTATAGAAAAGACAAACAAAAATCAATCTGCATTTATATAAACATGTAACGTATATGAAATAAGCATAGACTACTTTGCAAATATACATGCCATTGCATCTTGGTCTAGCTAGTGGTCATCGTTCACATTTTCCAGAAAAAAATAAATATTTCCGACGTCAACTTGTTAATAGAATTATGTTGAGGTCCATAGGTTGTTTTCACCTTCTACCTTGAAGGTTCATGATTAAATGCTGGATCCTAAAAAAAAGACAGAAGTCTATGATGTCAATTGGTGTGGACGTGGAAGCCACTTTTATCTCTGTTGATATACATTGTTAGCAAATGCATTAAGAATGTTGTTTTTAATTGAATTATTTTTTATTTGCAACTCTTTAACAGTGTTGGCAAGACCTCTCTTATGAACCAGTATGTCAACAAGAAGTTCAGCAACCAGTACAAGGCTACAATCGGTGCTGATTTCCTTACAAAAGAAGTCATGGTTGAAGATAGACTCGTCACAATGCAGGTTTGTTTCTTCATTTGTTGAAACCACTAGCAGAGAACAAAAGATTTTCCCTTGTTACTGATCGTCACAAAAAAAATATTCTAAAAAAACACAAACAAATTTGCACATTTTCAAACATATTTTGCTCCAAGTGTTTTCTGTAAAAGAGATTGAATACTTATTCACACTTTTCTTGTGACTTAGACTCCACATTGAACTGAAACCTCACTGGTTTGTTGGTTAATAGAAAAATAAGCATACTCGAAGCAGTTATGCCAACATTACCAATGTGGTACCTTCTCTTTAATGCTAATTGCTTGCTGTCATTCAGATATGGGACACAGCTGGTCAAGAGAGATTCCAGAGTCTTGGTGTAGCATTCTACCGTGGAGCCGACTGCTGCGTACTCGTCTTTGACGTGACCAATCAGAATTCTTTCAAGTCGCTGGACAGCTGGCGTGATGAATTCCTGATCCAGGCTAGTCCGAGGGATCCAGAGAATTTTCCGTTTGTCGTACTAGGCAACAAGATTGATATGGAGAGTAGACAAGTAAGTGGCTATGTCAAATGTTCATCTTTCTAGGAGTAATTGTGTCTGAGGTCCTGTCATTTTTAAGAAAAGTGAACTAATTTTCAGTTCAAATTTAGAATAATTCTGCGTTAGAATGAATACTAAGATCTTGTTAATGACACAACGTAATAACTTGAAACAGGTTATTTAAATGTATATCCTGATTCAAATGAAGTAATTAATTCATATGGTCTCTCTACTACAGGTTTCAACTAAACGGGCACAAAACTGGTGTAGCAGCAAGAACAACATCCCTTACTTTGAGACAAGCGCAAAGGAATCCATCAACGTTGAGCAGGCCTTCCAGACAATAGCCAAGAACGCCCTCGCACAAGAACCTGAGACAGACATGTACAATGATTTCCCCAGCCAGATTAAACTCACCGACGACAATAAACAGGATAAATCAGGATGCTCGTGCTGAGGAATTTAGTAGTATCCCCCTCTTAGATTCCAAGAACACCTTTGCACATGTGTGCTCATACAGGTGTTTGGGTGGTTTATAATTAATACATATGGGGATTGTTGGAGGCTTTGTGAATACAGATTAATCATCTGGGTTGAAATTCTAAGCCAGTAATGGCCATACTTGCCTGTTAACATTTTTATATCAGGAATCAGAAGTTGCTCTTTGACAACAAATTACAAACATCACTTGAAGTGATCAAATGAATCATTTAAAGTTGTCATCAAAAAGTGTCTTGCCACATTGAATGATCTAAAAAAAAAAGATAATACCAAGCCTCCAACTTTCCCCACATATTACAAAGTGATTTTTTTTTTGTACTCGAGCGTAAACCGGACTCAATATCTGTAAATTAAAAACCTGTAAATGGTACCCTAATAAAGGCTTACAATTCATGCACCAGTGAGTGACATCCTTCCCTATTTCTCCCTGAACACCCTCCTTCCCCACCCTAGGGTGACAGAAATCACAAATCTTGGGTTCTTTTAGAGATCAGGAATTTTTAAATTGTGACACAAAAGTTCACAGTGGGTATTGGTTACAAAATACATGTACCATTTTACTTCGCCCAAATCCAAAGCTGATATTTTTGGCTAAATAGACAAAAAGAAAAAGTTGGTTTTCAAAAGGTCGTGCTGCTCTCAATCTTTACAACATTGTTTTGTCTGCTTAAACTTACTGAGAAGGTGGAGGGGGGGGGGGGGGCTTGCCACCCCGTCAAGAAAAATTATGTGTGGTTTCTGTTACTACATGTACATGTATCTCCTTGATATAGAAGTATGGGGGTTTTAAGCTTCGTTCATACTCACTGCTTACAGTCATGTGGCATTGTTTGCTGGGCATAACACGTCATGGATCAAAATAGATACATATCATCAAATATTAAATGTAGACAATGTGTCAGTATGTCTAAGATGTATGTATAAGTAGGTTTTGATAGGCGCTATCTAAATAGGCAGCTTAGATTTGGCTTAAAACTGTGTCGCGTGTTTATATTTTTTATGCTGTAAAGTGCTTCACTGACCAGTGATGTGCACAGTTTGATGAAACACGTGTACTGCGTATAATACCTACGTTTAATGTATAGTTTGCTGATTTTGCATTGTGTATATCAACTGCAACTTTTGTATACAGGATACATTGTGTGCCTTCCATTGCACTACATATTAAACTGTAAAAAGAAGCCTTACACACTGCTTACACAGTGAATATGCCGTGAGTATGAACAGGGGTTTGTTGTCGGAGTAAAGTTACTGGTGCATGTTGCATAAACATAATGTCAAACGTCTGCAATCTTTAAATGTTTTCCAATTGTAAAAATGAAATCGTCAACAAGTTTTTGTGATCACCAATTGTAAAGATTCTCACAGCAGTATAAAATTAGTATTTCAAGCACAAAATTGACAGATGTTGTTGCTTTTTGTTTGATTTCTGTGATTGTCAGTTTCATTTTAGACATAAAACAGTGGTATATAGATTTGCACATTATGTCAAAATCACTGTTGAATAATACTGTTACATAATAATACCTTGTCTAACAACTGGCATGGAATTTTATTCTTGTAGGTGCAAGGCCACTTTTCCTGAGTAAATGGATCAGAATGTCTACAGGAACATTTAAAAGGGGCACCAAGGCCAAGCCCAGGGCAATGAAGGTCATGATGCCTCTGTGGCTGTCTTGAAATTCCAGGCATGTAACATTATCTGTTGATAGAGCAGAGTTTCACATTTTAACCATACAAACGAAACTTGGAATTTACTTTTTACTTGGCATTTATACCACAAATTAGTTGCAATGTGGGTTAGAATTAACATCTCTTTGCTTTCAATTTAATGAACTATTTGTGTATACAAAAAAGTACATGTGTATTTGTGACATGGCCCCAAAGTTGGAGGTTTTTCAGGCCTAGAATTACATTCTTGTAGGGGCAATGCCAAGACCAGGGCAATGGAGACCATGGCCTAAGTGAAATTCCAGGCCTGGCTTACATCAAAAGAAAAATGTTTCTGTTCAATTTAAATTAGTCATTCTAATACAGCCAACACTAAACATAGGTTTTATGTCAATTAGAAAAATATAAATGATTGAATTGTCCTATATGCTTTGTAGGTAGGATACAATTCAATTTATATACACATTTAAAACAGTTGTTTTATAGGCATTGCACTTAAAGTGAAACCAAACGAGGTGTTTTCATTGTAGAAAATTAACATCTTCCAACATATGTTGTGAGTTTTGTGTGTGTGAGGACAAATTGACCGAAACATACCCAGAACTTATCAAAAGGATGACCAAAAATATTTTGGTTGTATATCTCTACAAAACAAATCTATGTAAATTGCATGTAAACAATTTTTCTTTTCAATCCTGTATCATTCTAAAAGTAGTTGTTATAATCATAATGTTATGTAATTAACTTAATTACTATGTACTAGATTTTCTATTATTGCCGATACTGTTAGATTTCATTTTGTTGCTAATTTACGATTTTATTTTTTCCTGTGATTTTTTTTTCTTTCTGGGCTGGCTTTAAGTAAAGAAGTATAAAGGTATAAATTTTATGTTACAAGAACATTGCATGAATGGATTTCTAGACAGTTTCTGTGTATTAGTGCTACAAGGTTTTATCCGAGCTATGACCTTATTGCAAACATGGATTATGGTCAGGGCAAAAATGTCATATCTTTTCAAAGAGTTTCTGGATGAACAATCTAAAACATTGGAAGCAGATTACTACACACACGTCTTAATTTATGCAAATGTATGTACTTTAGCACATGACCTTGTTTCATAATCTAGCTATCACTAGTTGCTGTAATATCCACATATCTAATCTACAGTGATGTGCTAAACCTGTTGGCACACCCTCACAACCCCACTCAATGTTGAGTTAAAACCAGATTTCTTTTGTGCGACATCCCAGCCAAATTCAAAGTGCTCAATATTTGACGAGGGGAGGGGAGAGGAGAGGGAGCTTTCTTGGAGAGACTTCTGCTTTTGTTACTATGTCAAGGTGTGCCCACAGTTTTTCTCACCATTGTAGTTTGGTGCATCCAATGTCATTTTGAAGAAAAAAAACTAATTTTTTTCTCTGCTTGAATCAATTTCTGACCCTCTCAAGTCAATATTCATTGTATATTATTGTCTTACTTCCCAAAGCAAATGATGAACAAAACACACCAACTTAGATTGTGGTTATCTTTGACCTCATCTATGGATAATTTGCATATGTGTGAATCCAACAATGCACTGTTGATACTGGTCAATGATGTGATTATGTTATATATATATATATATATTTTTGGGGAGGGGGGGGGGTTATGTGAAAAAAAATTGTGTAAATTATACTCTGTTGTTCACCATGAAATTGACAGTTTGTAAACCAAAATTAAGCATTAACCATCTGTGACAATACTTGACAGTATATCGACCGACAAAAAACGTTTGTTTCAATTGAGGAAGTGTTCCGGTAATTAACAATTTCTACGAAAAACTTATTTTTTTAATCACCACTTTTATTTTAAATTGAACCCATTTCTCAACATGTCTAGATTCTGAATGATATGTATCTTGTAAATTATGCAGTCTTGTAAAAAGTGAAGACTGATCTATTATCAGAATTCTCTGTTTTGAGTTTCATTATCGACTAATCGTTTCAGTATCGACTAATCGTTTCAGTCTATTATGAGAATATTTGTGTATGATAAAAGGTAATAAAAATGGGGGTAATTAATCAATTTGGTAATTCTTAAAGATGCATTTTATGTGTTTGGCTATTTAAACAGACATTTTGTTTTCATTTGTACATTTCTATTTTCCTTATAGAAATGAAGTTAATTACTTTGAAATGAGATTTTTTACGCAAAAAATTCACCAAGTCTTTATGAACCAGTCATTATGTGACTGGCAATTAATTTATCAAGGTGCCTCATAAGTTAATATACTCACGTACATACTCATTATCTATGTCACAAACAATCCTTAATTGACTTACTTGAAAGTTAATTGTTTTCTTTCTACTTGGAACAAAAGAAATGTACAAATGTAAACAAAATGTTGATAAAATAAGAATTCACACAGAATATACATCTTTAAGAATTAAAATCTGTATTTCTTTTGTCTGTATAAACTAATGTCTACATTATTCGGTTAAACTTAATAAATTTAAAGAAATTCTACTCATAAATAAATGGTAGGGAGTTAGGCACAGTATATTAAAAACTACAGTTAATTTGAAAGATTTAACCTTTGACCTCCTGCCAAATTGCAACCATGCCATGAATGTTTTACTTTTATTTGGTTGGTTCTTATCTTTTGGTAGATAAATCTTTTTAAATAATTAGTCTCTTTTGTTTCAAAAGGTACCATATATTAAATATGTAATATTGTTTTGGTATATGTTGACTTGTACTGCTATAAATATCAAATCACTGTGATAATACAAAATAAAGAATTTTGGTAATACAAATACAGTTAATGTATTTTTAAATTGCCTTTTTTTTTGCATAAAGAAAATAACCAAATATATAACCCCAAACTTAACAATGGGTTCACTGGGCTTAAAAAAAATAAGGAATTTTCTCATTAATGACATACATAAAAGGAATCAACTTCACTTAAAGACCAAGACTACATTATAAGCAGAAAACTTCACGGTGGCGCTATTTCACTGCAACCATGTCCCAAGGGTCTTCCATGAAATATTTGGATGATTGATTTTATCAAAATAAATTAGATGGCCTAGTCCCAGCCTCCATGCTACAGCATATGTTTTTCTTGGTAACAGTATTAGACTATCGCCTAATTTGCATATCCAAGAATGTTTGTTTCTATCAAAATTGTCCCTTTCCAGCAGTTTCTGTATACCTTGTACATACCCACTGCTCTTTCACTTTTATTTCTAGGTCATCCGAAAGTAATTTCGATAAAGTTGCCATTTTATTTGTTTTCTTTTCACATTAATTATTGTGTATTGTACACAAAACCTTTGTAGATATTCGCAATATAACAACTATTGAAATTATCCGAGATGTCTTAAGATGCGAGCAGAATATTTAAGCCATGTGATGTCATCTATCAGCAGAGGGCACTCTTTTATTGCGAATATTGAAATATTTAATAAAAATACTTTTTAATATGAATCAATGACCACAATTGAGCTTCTGTCATGTGATTAACATGTATTTATAATACTTTTGGCGTTCCATAGCTGTGCGCATCGAAAGTCGGCCTCGTTTTCGCGTGTATTGTATTTTGTTTTCGTGCGTTGAACTTTCAACATGGCAGCCTCCATAGGACGTCAAGACCCAACTCAATAACATTTGTCTCTGTTGACAAAATTGCAGTTTCTATCCTAGTTTTCTGAAAGGAATCTTTTTTATGGTAAGAATTTTGAAGAAAATAAAGTAACCTTGTCCTTTTTTGTGTTCACTTCCTTCCAGCGCTAAACGTTGCGCTGTCATGTTGTGCCAGCGGTGCCGGCATGGCCGGTGTGGGGTTAGGCCTATCTGGCTGGCGGGCTGGGGTGGGGGATGGGGAGGCGGGGGAGGGAGGAGGAGGAGGAAGGGTTGATATTATTATTAATGGATACTGCTGCCACTTATCTGAATGTCGTATCTGAATGTCTTATCCAATCGCCACTTTTTCTCCTTCATTATAACCAATATTAATCTTACCTGCGAAGTAACGTTAAGCCAAGGTAGAGAACATATGCCATATGTAGTTATGTCGATGATTATGATATGGATGATGAAGGACATAAGTTATAACAGTTACTTCGGGTAGAATGACGTATCCGGCCGCCACTATTTCTCACTCATTATAACCAATAATGGTATCTTACCTGCTCAGTAAGGTCGAGAACATATGAATGATGATGGTCATGTACTTTAGATGATTCTACATATTTTTTTTCATGAAAGAAAATCAAGCATTTTTGGTGTACGGTGACTGCGGAACAGCAATCAATGTGGACGCCATGTTTGTTTCCTCAGTCATGTCAGTCTGATCTTGTCACCTCCCCCCCAAAAACCCAGTGGCCAATCCGGTTATTGTACATGCGCAGTGGCAACTAAGAACGGATCCTTCTATTTTATAAGTGGGTAGGTCAATGCTAAAATTAATGGAAAGCACAGATATTAGCATGCCCGGGAAATACACGTGGCATTTGAAATAATGCAATTTGACACATGAATTGTTCGTCCACTGTTTGTCGCTCCAACATAATGACTACATTAAATCATGGCCACCATGAGTAAATGTACTGGCTTTTTTTTAAAGGGAAAGAAAGTCCAAATGTCGTCATAAGGATGTATTTTCATAATAGTTTTCATTCGTGATTGTCGAGGATTTTTTTAAAGGGAAAGAAAGTCCGAATGTCGTCATAAGGGTGTATTTTCAAGATTTCATTCGTGGTTAATGAGGATTCATCATAAATTCATCAACATGAATTGAAAATATTATTAAAGGTTTCTTTATTTACACAACGATTAGCCGACATAATAATGTTTATTTCTGTCTTTTGATTTATTGGGTTGCTTTCCGCCTAAGCGGTAGCCTGTGCTGGGGAGGCTGGCGCTGATCTTAAAAGTGCTGCCGGCGGATACTACAAGTACGGGACCTCTTGCGGCACCTCCGGTTGTGACACCGCCAAGCAAACCCGTCGCCCCGGTCTGCTGATTTATGCCGACAGTATCGACACTCCGGTGCACCAGCAATGAGGCCCCGTTCCTTGCAGAAATCTGCCGTTGACACGTGGGTTGAAAGCCTCCCCAGCAACTTCGCAATATTCCAATAAGTTGAACTCATATTGTACATACGAAGTGGATAAAGAGTACTGATTGACTGTACTTATACACTTACACTTTGAGAACAATGGACGGCAGCTTTCAATGGTTCTTATTCAGAACTTGGTATTTTTTCCCTTACACACCCTTGTCTGTTTCCCATGGAATAGTCCAAAGAAATTCACACATATTACATCATGACATCTGCCAACTTTATTCAGTAACTTATAAATATTCAACTTATAAATATTCAAATTCATTGTCAGTAAATAATTATTCTAATGTTTTATTCAGTAAACATTACATATTCATTGTGACCTGGGTAATAAGTAAGACGGTAGAGTCAAATAAAACGAAAGGACTTTCATTGGCATCAAAGCCTCACACTCGAGTGGTTTAGGTGATGCATTTGTGAGTTTAACATGCTTTCATTTCCCCATACAGGTTCGAATCCCAGTGAGTGTTCTACATGGTTATATGATTACTAACACTAACTTTCTTCACCCTTTCTCGGTATCTACAGATATGGAATAGAAACCACAAGCAGTGGTGTGTGGAGTAGTTGGAAAAGAGGATTAGAGGATAGGATAGGATACGGAGATATAATACAGCAAGGGGTTTTTATTGCACAAATTTGTTTTGGGGACCCCTTCTTTTTAAACCCCTTCTTTTTAAACCCCTTCTTTTTAAACTGGTCCCCTGTAGGAACTAAACCCCTTTCGCTTTCTGTACCCCAAAAATCGTTAGACCCCTTTTTCAACTGGTTGGTGGTTGAACAAAAAAAAATTTTAAATGTCAAAAAAGTGGCGGCCGGATACGACATTCTTTCCGTTACTTCAAATTATTCCAGAAAATTTGTTTAATGAAAAATCAGTCATTTTTGGTATACAATGACTTTCTCAGTCATGTCATTCTGATCTTGTCACCTTCGCCATTAGTGGCCAAAGCGGTCATCGTACATACGCATTGGCAACTATAATAGGATTTTTCTATTATCTGAAGGGGTGATTTTTTTTAGAAGGGAAATAAAGTCCAAAAACCATCATAAAAGTGGATTTTAAAGATAGTTTCCCTTTTGGTACCCCAAAAATTCGATATAATAATTTTTTAACTGTTTTGTGGATGCAAATAAATTCCAAAAAACCTTAAAAAGTGAAGGGGGAGGCAAACATAAGTTAACCACTTCCGTCTCCCCTCACCAATGCCTCTAGACATACAAATTATTATCAAAATACTATAAAGTTGATACATGTACCAATAATCCTGAGAAATGATTCCTTCTGAAGTGCTTTCAACTTCTGAAGTGCTTTCAATATTGAAATCACAAAATATTTCTGTCCAACAATTTTTTGTTAAACATAAAAATATAAAAAACATGTAACAGCTTTATTGTCATTTTCTCAAAAACCTTGAGCACCTGTAGTTCTATGATATATTTCTTGTTAAAGGGACAGTATCGTCACGATCAGAGCAGATTTTCGACATGGCATAGAATCGATGTCCTACTTTAAGATGAACACAGTGACTGAAAATTAATAGCTCATTTATGCAGCAACAATGGTAATATGACCTTATCATGTGGGGTATTATGGCAGTCACTGAGTTGATCGTGAAATGAATGTACATTACCAAACACCAATGTTGTACCTTCCCTTTAAAATAAACTTATGTATGAAATTTATTCTTTGCATCTCTTGGTTCTCCAAACAGCTTTCTTGACAGACATTACTGACTTCTTGGAGAAATAACCACTACCAACATGTCCTTTCCTGCATCTCATAAAACTGTTTTTGTCATTGACCATGGACCGTTTTTTGCCGATTCATGTGAACACCCAGTGGAATTTGATGTTGTTGCCTTGAGCAAGACGCGGTCGACTGGCTTCATCCCCTTAGCACCATTCTGCAAGACACTATGGACTTGTAGCATTGAGTCTATGCTGGAATACTGCAGGATTGTGTTTGACATCTTCCCAAAGGGAAAGTTGGTAAGATCAAACAGCATTGAAGGATTATGGATCATAGAGTCAGTGGAACAGGAAGAAGTGGGGATCAATAGGCATACTTTGACATTATTGAACTCTGATAAAATAAAAAATAATGCTTTTTTAATTGTCAAATGTTATTGGCAGTGGTATTGTAAATGTGGTTACATGTGTTCTCAACAGAAGTTTGTATGCACCAAGTTCATTAACACAACCTTTTTGCCAGGATTTATTAGTTTTACAATCTGGCGGGCACTTGACAACATACATGTGTATACTTGTGTAGAGTGCGTCAGTGTCCACAGAAAATAGTGAGTAATTCTATGTGTTTGTGTTTGTCATTACTTATAAAAATTACTTGTGTTTGTTTATTCGAATTATAGATCAATGTTTTGGCAAGTGACACTCAGGCGAGACCTCTCAATACATGGGCCCAAGATGACCAGAATATTTCTCAGGTGAGTTCAAAAGTATGGAAGTGGCTTTATCATCAGTTAAACCAGTGAATACTTTTGGTTAAATCATTGTAGATGCATCCATACTTTATAAGAATCAAGAGATATGTAGAGAAACAACCTGTGAATGTTTCGGCTTATTTTGTTGTTTAGTTTAGGGAGAAAATAGTAGAAATGTTTGGTGATGCAGGTACTTATACGCAATATTCATGCAATTTGCATGTATCATTCATTGGTATAATATTTTACTGTGAAGAATAACGTTTCCTTGGAGTGTGATGGCTGAGTGGTTTAGTGCTTCGGACTTGTGTTCTGATGGCTGAGTTGTCAGAATGTGGGTTCAAATCCTGGTAATGACTCCTTGAGCAAGACACTTTACTTGTAATTGCTTCTCTTTACCCATGAGTATAAATGGGTACCTGTGAGGGTAGAGATGGTTATTGTGTTTGATTAGCTCTGTAGCGCCATAAGAGGTTGCACATAATGGGCTGTATACTGCCCAAGGAGTTGAGAAAGATTACAAGAATGATATTGGCCCAGTGACCAGAGGGAATAATGTAAAGCGCATTGGGAAGTTAACTTCATAAAACAATATAACTCTCATTCCAAAATCTGATCTAATAGCTGATGGTGGCCCTGGCTAACCTCCCCCCACTCCGTTCTCCAAAGAGCAACGATGCGAGTATCCTCAACGGTCTATCCTCAGCCGTGGAGATGATGACAGAAGGAACAGAGCTTCAGCTAGAAGCTCAAGCTGCACTAAATGAGGAGGGAGGAGATGAGAAAATCATCAATAGAGGGCACATCATATGCATCACATCAGTTAAAAGGTTAGTAGAATAATTGCAGGCCTTGATCTTAACTGTGGCCACCACGGCCATTGCCGTGGTGCCCCTTTGAGTTGGCCGTAATGCCCCTTTGAGTTGGCCGTACTGCCCCTTTGAGTTGGCCGTAATGCCCCTTTGAGTTGGCCGTAATGCCCCTTTGAGTTGGCCGTACTGCCCCTTTGAGTTGGCCGTAATGCCCCTTTGAGTTGGCCGTACTGCCCCTTTGAGTTGGCCGTAATGCCCCTTTGAGTTGGCCGTAATGCCCCTTTGAGTTGGCCGTAATGCCCCTTTGAGTTGGCCGTACTGCCCCTTTGAGTTGGCCGTAATGCCCCTTTGAGTTGGCCGTACTGCCCCTTTGAGTTGGCCGTACTGCCCCTTTGAGTTGGCCGTAATGCCCCTTTGAGTTGGCCGTAATGCCCCTTTGGTTAGCCTTGAAAGTTTAAGGCAGCCAAGGCCAAAGTGGTCGTGCCCTTTCAATCCTTAAGATCGAGGCCTGTAATCATGAAATGTGAAGCATGTACAATGTTTTTTTTTGATCATCCGAGTCAGACATTGAGGCTCAGTAGCTGGGTATGCTTGTAGTCTAGGAAGTAACGGTAAATGCTATGCTGACATATTATTTGTTATAGTAATTCTTATTTGTTTGTGTTTTTGACAGTGAATCTCATGGAGACATGTTGATAGAGTGTGTTCGAGACACTATTATTCAGCAGAACAAAGCAGTTGCATCATCAGACAATGAAAAGTAGGTTTCAATAAGCCATCATGGGATTAGGCACTTGATGCGCGAAGCTAGTTCCTAGAACTAGATCTAATGTTAAACTACACGCAGGCAAATCATGCTGTGTGGTGAACAATGGGTAAGTCACCCAGACTGCACTGCTTCTTTCTGTGCAACAATACGCCATGAATGGCCCAAATCCATTGTTCTTGGAGTACACAAGTGGCACACTTCATGTAGGTAATAGACTTCTGACTATACCTAACGACTTGCTATCTGAATTTTATTTCATACAAGGTTGTATGGTTATCTGAAATTCTTGCGTCTATGGAAAAACTGCTGTTGCAGTCTTGTTCATCAGACATTATTTATCTGTGTAAAATTTACATATATTTACATATTTTCCCCTACAGCCTGCTGCCAATCACCAACTGTGAACTGACCCTACTAAATGTCCTACCCACCAATAAGGAGTCGGCAATCAAAGATAGGCCATGCACTGTGTTATCACCGCATCTTACTGCTGAAATACACTCTGCCAAGGCGGGACGTCATCTCGCCAATAAGCTGTCCCTGCTTGCACAGAAACATTATGAATTAGCTATCACCACAGTAACCGGAATACCAATGAAGGTGAGTTATTGTTGTAAAGGTGAGCGTTGTTTCTTAAATGTGACAGCTCCTTGGACAAAATTATTTCTAGGAAAGATTGGTACCATAATCAGTTATTTCGACATTATAATTTGCAATGTTGTTAATCCTGTATTGCCAATAATTTTCAAAGATAAAATGTACAACTTGAAATTTACTGAGACATTATGCATTAAAACATACGACAATGAAAATGTATATAAATTTATATTAACCCTTGGATAGTTTTAACTTTGGAAGTTTTTGAAAGGTAACAAAGCTATGTGTAGTGTGGGAATGCATTGTCATAGTAGTGTGCTCTACATAGTTATTCCACCTTTGAAAAACTGACAAACGAAGGGTTTTAGGTCTGTCAATCCGCTGGCAAAATAACCCACTGAGAATAGGGGTTACAATATTGTTTTTGAAAGTATCGAACAATTTACCCATAAAGTTTTAGTTTTAACAAACCAATTTTGCTATTCTCTTTCCAGGAGGAGCAGAACGCCATGAGCTCAGCCAATTATGATGTAGAACTCCTTCACCTTAAAGATGCTCATTTTGAGTTACGTAAACTAGAAGCCGTCATGACGAATCAAGCCGAGCCAGAACCATCTAATACAATGGTGATATCCACCAAAGGACCTGTTGCTACGGTAACCAAGTCACCTGATAGTAATAATATTTTACTGAAGTGGTGTCAGCCTAGATCAAGCTCAGTTGGTAAGTAGCAGATATTAAAAAGGAGGTCTTAGCAAATATTAATAATTTACCCTGTTTTCAGAGAAGTTATGTCACAAGTGTGACAGGTAGAATTGACATACCCTGGTTTATATATTGTACCCTCGCTTGATCCTTAAAAGTTTGATACCATCTAAGAAGTTGCTTTGTCTTGTGATCATGTGCACCACAGCTGTTGTCCAGCTAGGGACATCGGAAGTGCGTTGTCTACTTGACACGGGAGCGCTGGTCTCTCTTCAGAGAACACTTTTCTCTGGAGGACTTTGTAGATGTGACTTCGTTCATCAGGATCACCGGTGCCCAAGGCTTGGCAATACCCTACCTAGGATACGTCGAGTTGACAGTAACTGCATTGGATCATTCATTCAAAAATATAGGTTTTCTTGTCATGAAAGACGCATCTGGCACATCCATTGCACAGCGCAAGAAGAAAGTCCCAGGAGTCATTGAGTCTAACATATTTAGGGATATCTGGGACAAGTTAGGTTCTGAGGCTGGCTGTGACTACTTAAAGGCGTTGCACAGCAGGGCTGAGGGTGCCGAGTGGGCACGTCCTCGCCCTCTATGAGGAAATTAGAAGTGATAGAAGGTTCTGTGATACCTGTTGTAGGATTGAAGTTTACGAAGCTTTAATAGAGCAACTTGATGTAGATGTTACACACCTTCCAAAAGGATTTGCTGTAGCTCCCACACTAAATTAAAATGTCCATAGACAGCAGCGGCAGGATACCCATTCAAGTTGCTAATTTCAGCAGTAGTGACCTCCTATCTACCCTCCAAGGACTCCATTTGCCACACTTAGCAGTGCAGTCCCAGAATACACCAGCAAGACCCTCAATGCAACAGGACAAGAGATACAGATAGAAACAGAGTCAGAATCAGACCACCCTTTAGATGACGTCCAGCAGTTGATGTCTTGAATAAACATTGGAGAGAGACTAAGTGAAGCACAGCGAGAAAACTATGTCAAGTAAATCGCCAGTTGCAGTGATGTCTTCAGCAAGGATGATGATGAAATAGGGTACTGTGATAGAATTGAACACCGGATCATCACTACAGATGATATCCCAGTGAGAGTACCATACCGTTATATCCCACCAAAAGATCACCTGCAAAAATCTGTAGACCAAGGAATCATCCGAGAGTCATCAAGCCCCTACGATTCACTTGTTTTCCTCATCAGAAAACACAATGGAAAGCTACGGATGTGTATTGATTACAGAGCACTCAATGCGAAAACCCATAAAGATGTCTACCCATTCCACATATTGATGAGGCACTCGATGCACTGAACGGAGCCCAGTATTTTTGTAGCTTAGATCTCGCACATGGCTTCTACCAAATCACAGTTGAAGAACAAGATACAGAGAAAACAGCATTTTGTGTTGGCACGTTTGGCTTGTACGAGCTCACTCATGTGCCATCCAGTCTCTGCAATGCCCCAGCGACATTCATGCGTCTCATGGACAAGGCTTTCAGGGACAAGAATTTCCACTCCCTGATAGTATACCTTGATGACATTCTGGTGTTTGGCAAGATGTTTGACAAAACACTTCTCCAAATGGTTCTGGATCGTCTCCTAGAGTTTAACCTGATGGTGAAGCCCGAAAAGTGTTTCAGGTTTTCCGAGAAGCTGAAGTACCTGAGCCACGAAATATCAGCCAGTGGAATTGCACCAGACCCAGAAAAGATAAGTGCTGTAGCTGAATGGAAGAGGCCAACTACTGAAGGGGAAATTCGTAACTTCCTACGTCTTGCGAGTTACTATCGGAGATTTATGAAAGGACTTGCTAAGGTGGCCGCCCCCCTTCACGCGCTGCTTGGAGGTCCCAAAAAGAAAAAGGGCAAGAGAGCCACTTCACCAGAGGCATTGATATCTGATACCTGGAATGATGCTTGTGAAGCCTGCTCAAGTCACTGCTTCAAATCTCCCTTCATTCTAGAAATAGACCCTAGTCACCTATTTCTTGGTGCTGACCTGTCCCAGGAACAGGGCCATAAACGTGTTGTTCTTGGCTATGCTAGTAGAGGTCTTTGAGGAAGTGAGAGGAACATGGACAACTATAGCAGTATGAAGCTTGAGCTGTTGGCATTGCACAGGGCCATTACAGTGAAGTTCAGAGATCTCCTTCTCGGTGCAAACTTTGTCGTTTACACTGACAACAATCCCCTAAGTTATCTCCAGACCAACTCTAAATTGGGAGCAACCGAGACCTGGTGGGCTGCAGAGCTTGCACAGTTCAATTTCTCTATCAAGTATAGATCCGGAAAGAGTAATCAGAAGGCTGATGCCCTTAGTAGGAACGTTACACATAGTGCCGACTCACAAACCATACGATTTGAGCAGATGTCTGCAGAAGAGACCTTTGTCTTTACCTACATGTCAACCCATATCCCCAGGTCTATACGTTCACGAATCAGGAAAACTCTGGTTGATGCTGGATTAAATGAAGTTCATGCCAGACCTGAAGTCATGGCACCCTTGCAATGTCAACTCTACCATCCATCCCTGCTGAGGATCTAGCCACACTCCAAAAGAAAGACAAATACCTTGGTCGACTCTGGCACTACTGGGAGAATAGACAACAGCCGTGTCTAAGCCAACTCATGAAAGAAGAGAAACTGACACACAAGCTGTTTAAGTTTTGGAAAGAGCTAGACGTCTGAGATAACGTGCTTTATAAGAAGAGAAACGAGGCAAGCCGTGATGTTTTCCAGCTTCTACTTCCCTTGATGTTATGGGAGCAGGTGCTAGATGCAGTCCATGACCAGATGGGACATCAGGGAGCGGAAAAGACACATGCACTCATACGCAGCAGATGTTTTTGGCTAGGGATGATAACTGACATTGAGCTTTACTGCCAAAATTGCCAGAGGTGTACTTTAGCTAAAGCTGGAAAGAAATTTCATCCAACGATGGGTTCCCTTTTAGCCAAGTGATCGCTCGAAGTTCTTGCCATCAACTTCACTGTCCTTGAGCCGGGCACGAACAATGTAGAGAATGTGCTAGTTCTCACCAATGTCTTCATGAAGTTCACCCAGGCAAGGACGGTTGCTCCTGTTTTTGATGTTCCCCGCCGTCTACATAATGATCAAGGCAGAAATTTCATAAAAGTAAAGTCATAAAAAAACTCTGCGAGATGTATGGTGTCACCAAGAGCCATACCACCCCATACCACCCAGAAGGGAATGGCCAGTGCGAGAGATTCAACCGTACTCTGCATGATCGACTGTGCACCCTTCCCTCAGACCAGAAGCGTTGATGGCCTGAACAGCTACCTGAGCTAATTTATGCCTATAATGCGACCCCCACTCCTCGATGGGTTATTCCTTCACTACCTCTTCTTCAAGCGTGAGCCAAGATTGCCAGTAGACCATCTTTTCGGGGTAGGAAGTTGGGAAGATAACAAAGATCCTGGGTTAGATGAATGGGTTTCAGACCACCACACCAGGATGAAGCTGGCATTCCAGATGGCATCTGATAAGACTGAGAAAGAGGCACTGAGGAGGCAGACTAGGAATAACGAGAAGGCAGTAGATGCAGATCTACCTATTGGTGCTAGAGTGTTCCTGCTTAATCGAAGAATAAAGACGAGGCACAAAATCCAAGATATATGTGGAGAGAGACCACACAAGGTGATAGGCAGACCTAATCCAACAGGTCATGTTTACATTGTAGTTTCACTTGACGGAGATGGGCAGGAGAAAACCATCAACAGGAGAGACCTGTTGGATGGATGGGGCTTGGTGCAAGATGTGGCACCAGTAGCTGGTCGCCTGGCAACTAGAGATGATGCACCAGTTTCTTCAGTTCACTCTGAGGAGGAGGAGGAGGAGGAGGAGAATGACATTCTCTTGTTTGTGGAGCATCAAGAAGAGGCCCCTGAGATGCCAACCGTTGAGAGGATATAACCGGAAGAACAACCCACTCCTCACACAAAGCAGGGGAGCAGCACCAGTTAGTAATACATTACACCTCATAATGGCTTCCCACTAATTACACTGGTTTTTTAAAATTAAATGCAGTCGCATCATTAAAAGGACAAGACTGCTTAAAATGTACAACATCCACAGGCATGAGAATCTTCCGGTTTAAACCGGAATTCCGTTTTTTTCCCTTTCAAATTTGTGGTCTTCGAGTTCAGTGTGAATTTGATATAAAATTTGGGGGGTGAGTTGTAGGGGGTATACATTTGGATTTCGCTAATCCCTCTTCTCTAATCAGAAATTGTAAGTTTACCTTTGTAATCGTGATATCGCTGGATCCACACGCCGTTCGTGAAAAAACGGCACGTTAACAATAAATTGCCGCCCGGCAGCTGGCCCGACATGCGTTTGCGGTCTTCCATGCACCGCGATGCAGCAGCGAGAGACGCAATGGATGTATAGACTTGTCTCATTCCTCGCTTCGTTAACGGTACGGTTCAATAATGTTTGCCCGTAATACGTTTACTGCTGCAGCAAAGTGTGGAGACTTTTGAAAGTCTACTGACAAAACAATGCACGTGTTTTGTACCGTGTGTACATGTACTGTGTATATATTTGTACACGAACCAATGAGCGGCGCGGCACGACTGAAATCGCAGGCCATGGGAAACTGGTACCTGTTATTGCCTCACAATCAGCGAAAGATATATTGGGAACCAACGAAAACACATGATTGGTGGAAAGTAATATTAACAATGGCGGCAAGGCAGCATGTTTCGCGGTTTGCTATGCGTGGTGATACCGATGTAGAGAGGAGGCAGAGGAAGCTGTGAAATAGCAATTTATTAAAATGTGTGTTATCCTTCTCATGTATGGTATGTGATTTCTTGTTAATTGATATAAATGCATTATTAAGGCATTATCCCCACAGCATAGATTTTTACACAGCAATGATTAGATACAACATTTTTGGGGTGAGGTGTAGGGGGTACATATGGATTTCGCTAATCTCTTCCTGAATCAGAAATAGTAATTTTACCTTTGTATTCGTATATGAAAAACTGTTCAAAAGGGTTTAATTTGTCATTGTTCACTTCTTTTTGTTACAGGTGTTTAATCACTAATGGAAATCAATAAAAAGCAAAAATAGTGCACAATTTTACATTCTGTATTTTCCATTAAACCTATTATTTGTTGTTCAAAAAAGGAAAAATCTTACCAGAGTAGCTCACTTCTACCTGGAAAAACAGGTGTCAGAAATGCATCAGAGACCACCATAGAGCGTCTAAAATACCCAGAGCTTCCAGGGCCCTTAAGCGGGCCCTGGACCCTCGGGTTCAGGACTTCACACATGCTGCTGTGTTGTGTGCTTTGCACACAAATTTGGGAATCTAACAAGTTGCACTCCAACTTAAAATTTTTTCCTGTTTTTTTATCATCACCCATTCTCATGCCTGCATCCATGGCATGATATATTCATTTTGAGCTGTCACATAAGGAAACAAAATAACATCCTTTTTTCGATCGAAACTCATAGGGGGTTTACGTCACTGGTAATTACCCCAAAAGAAACTGGACAAATTATTTTCACAAAGCATCCTTGGTTTTCAGATGGTAATGATACCAAACATCCTACATCCTGACATCTTGTCAATGTAAAATAAAACGTGAATACAGATTCAAATCTTAAATGGATCCCGTCCATTTCCACAATAGAATTGATACAAATAATCTGGTTCACTTTTTTCAACACAACGTTATAAGCTGAAACTTTTACAGGTTAGTTTAAATATTTCTTCTATCAAATATGGATGCATTTATGGATATTTTACCAACCGATTCTTACATATATAAAATAATGAATTCTATTTTGCTTTTCTTATTCCAGAATTGCTTCACTGCATGGGTGCATACAGAGTTTCCCCTGTTGGAGTAAGTTTAGCCACTTGGTTGACTTTTTGCTTGTATTATTTTCCCTGAATGACACTTTCAGTTTTTGAGACATCCAGAATTGATTTTCATAATTCCAAATGTTTGAATTTTACCCCAGTGATAACCCTTAAAAATAAATCTGAGAGGCAAAGTTTTTCAGTGGGGGAAGTATATTTATAATTAAAATGGATATTTAGAATGATGAGATTTGTAGATGGTAACAGAAGTAGCTTGATGAAAATGAAGAAGCAGACATCTAATATGTAATGAGAAGCAGTTAATTACAAATGCTGTCACTAGAACTATACCCTTCCTAAAATTATTTATTGAATTTAAAGAGCACGTATGAATATAATTTGTTATCTCTGTCAACAGGTGAATAGTCGGCCCTCTGTCTGCCTGACTAACTTCTTACTGAATGGACGCCAGGTGATGTTGGAACAACCTCGTAAGGTCGGCAGTAAGGTCATCTCCCACATGCTGGCAAGTCACGGTGGAGAGATCTTCCTGCATTGCCTAGCAACTGCAAGATCCAGCCTGGAGGACCCACCGTCAATCAGCGAGGGGTGTGGGGGTCGCGTGACAGATTATCGGATCACCGACTTTGGGGAGTTCATGAAGGAGAATCGCTTGGCGCCATGTCAACCCACGCCAGAAACTGAGGAGGAACCACCTATTGAAAGGGGTAAGTTTATAAAACCTTGTATGAAATTGTGTACCTTTTAGGAGGGGGTTTGGTATTATTTGCTATGTTGTGGTTATGTGTTTTACTTAATTTTATGTGGTTCAGTCTGGTGAGTCAAAGCCATCATAATTCACTCTGAGCATTAGTGCAGATTTATTAGTAAACATTTCAGTAGCCAGCAAGTATAAATATGTTACACTAAATTGCATATGTGGGTTATATTTAATTTTGGTATATTAAAATTTCGATTCACATTGATTTTTTTTAATACCATTTTTAATATATAAGTTCAGAATATTAATATTTATTAATTTATAAAATAAAAGTAATTAATCAAATCTCATTAATTAAAAAAAATTTCCTCAATTTCTATAATTGAAAAAATAACGGTCATGGTTTTTACTTTTTAATGAAAAATAATTTTAGCTCACAATCCAGTTGTGAAGCATTTTGTTAAATCCTAACATAATATGGAAGGCTGTGGTGCATTTTCTGCATGCATTTTCTGCATACATTTATGCCATTGATTAGCCCCCATCAGTGGACAGTGTGACATGGGATTTATTTCAGTCCGTTTCATGTCTTGCATGTTCACATTTTATTATATTGAGGTAAGTGGAAATCATTTGCTGGCTCAATCAAAGAGTACCACTTTGTACCCATGGTGTGCATTTTATTTTTAATAAGATGCAACTTGCCTGTAATCGGGTAGGTCACAGAGGTCAATGAAATTTGCATATGTTACAGGTCAATAAAATTTGAATTTTTCAAACCTCATAGTATGGTATGCTTTTCAGGTAATTGTAGACAAGTAATTGTAGTTTATACAATAGACATTTTCATTTGATTTCACAGTTTATACATTAAATTAAAAAATAAGTCTACAGCATTTTTTTTAAGGGAAAATAATTGGCTTGTTATTTCAATACAAATTTCTCAGTGCACACCCCAACATTTTCATTATCTTTTCTGTTGACATTAGTAAGCTTTTTCAATTATTTCATTTATGTGTCCTGCTTATTATGTGCTATTTATAGACACATTAAGTCCTGGTCTTTGTCCAAGTATCTACTTCACTAGTGACCAATAAGACATGGGATTTCTTGACAGTCCTTTTCATGTCTTTATATTGATCAGTGATCAGATTCAGTGTTAGTTTGTTTTGGGAAATTCATATGGTGTCCCACTGTAACACTCCCACTTTGAACCCATGGTGTGTAAAATATTTACTGTCACAAAATTAGGCTTCAGGTATAGCATCTTGTTTCTTTTTTTGATGATGCTTGACAATTTATTAATGTAATTTTGTAAATTTTTCTATAAAATAATGTCTGCATTTCTTTATAATAATTTGTTTCTAGTAAATGATAATTTCTTTCCATATCTTGTACACAGCTAAATCACAGCTTGAGCGTATGACAAGACTATGGCCAATGGTGATCAGTGATACGATCATCTTTAATATGCCATCGGTAAGTAACAACATTTTTATTGATACATTTCTAATTTGAAATAAATGTAAACAGATCAGAATGTGATTTTTTTTCACTTTTGATAAAAATGTGTATTTATTTCTCAAAACAGAACCACTTAAGACATTATTTTTTATAAAAAACAACCAGTACAGCAAATATATTTATTTCAAATTTGAACTATGACCAATGTGCATATTATTAACTACAAATGAATTATTCATGAGAGGAGTGGCTATATTAAGTATTCCAAATGAATATTTATGGCCACACCTCCAAAGCTAGTTGGCATTGCAGAGGCAGTTCTTGAATACTAATGACTGCTCCCGGTGAATGATTATGTAGCCACACCCCATTCTTCCTTACACATATTGGCCATCAATATGTACATGTACATGTACAATATAAAATTAAAGCAAGGTTTTTGAAGTAAATTCTTTTTCATTTCTTTTTCTTCTGTGAAGTATTACTTCTAATTTAAAAAAAGAAAAATGTAAGAATGTATCAAAAAATTTAATGAAACAATAACATTTTCAGTTTTTTTTTAATTAATGAGATGATAATTGCTCATCATGATTACATTTTTTTTGTCATTCCAAACAAAGTATTTAAACAAAATTTCGTGAAACAGTGTGCAAATGTTTTATGTACATGTAGATGATTGTGCACAGATACCAATTGTGCACAGATACAGAATTATGTCATTGTCTGTTATTGATGCCAAAATGTATCTCACAATCAATGTTTCCCATGATAATTATTGAAGATAAAATATCTTCTTAAATGTTGTAATTGAAAGTAATACATGTAATTCTTTTGTTCTTTCAGCATTTAGATCCCCTACCGACCCTCATCACAAAACCAGTCTTAACAGATGAGGAAGTTTTAGAATGCAAGAAAGCAGTTTATCACGTCGTTGGCATGGAAACAAGGAATGAGCCACTCCCAGTGCCTACAATAGGGTCAAGGGGCAAGGGTCCAAAAAGGTTAGTAAGTTGGAATTTGTCTTCTTGACTAAGAAGAGCTTTTTCCTTGTTTCTTTATTTATTTATTACATTTTAATAACATTTTTTCTATTGTGTTTATTATTTTGTTACTATTTTTTCTCATAGGTTTCTCTCATAGCCAGAGGTAAGTTCTCGATTACAAAATTTCCAAAATATTGTCTAGACTTACTTGATCTGAAGTTTTTAAAGGTATCAATCATCCTGAGATATTATTTCATCTGAAGTTGATTTTTCAAAGTAGATGATACAGAACAGTTTCCCTGCTAATAACTGAATAAAATTCCCAATTTTGATCCTCAGGAATAATGCATCGAATGACTTTTTACCTAAAGTGAATTGGTGCTTTTAAGATAGTCTGAAACTTTGTATTCTAAACATGAAATTTCCAAATACTTGTTTTCAGAGAGGAGCAGTACAGACAGATGTGGTCAGAGCTAGAGACATTAGTCCGTGTCAACAGCACCACATCACCAGCACATGAGAAGGTTCTGCAGTGTATACTTGACTGTCGCAAGCCCCCAGGAGACGAGGCTGCAAAGATATCAACAAAGAGGGCAGCAGACAGAGTCACTGTGAAGGTAGAGAAGACTGACCCTGAAGCCATGGAAACACAAGCTGTGTGGCCAGAAAGCGACAGGTAAGAGCATAATGTAGACGTTTTTGTGGGGATTTTTTAGGGGGCAGTTTGGTTATTAGGGAATGTGGTATTTTGAAGTACTAGTGTAGTGGTTGATGATCTCTTGACTGAAGAGGGATTTGAACCTGTGATCTCTGGATTACCATATTGGTGCTCTACCAACTGAGCTATCTAGCCCTACAGTTGGCGGTCACATATTTGTAAATATCTTTGTTCTGAGGATGCTAGTCAGAAGCCATGACAATGCATGGTTTTCACAATTGACTGCCAGTGATGTTGTTTTTGGGCCAAGCTGTTTGATTCATAAAGAGACAGGCCTGTCAGAATATACACCTGATCCATCATGCCTTTTTTCATTAAAATTGCAGTGATGATAAAGTATAGAATAGATATGGTGTATAATGTTGTTTGCATTATTTCAGATTGATATTATTATAATGCCTGTGCAGAGCTGCCAACCAGTACGATTTTGTCGTATTTCGTACGATAAAACGATTAAAATACGACACTACGATATACATGTAAAAAATACCAACTAAAAAATTATATTGCCTGGTTACTACTTCTTTCCGTCCGCGCGCACAAACCTTACGGTATTTTTCTGCAGGACTAAAACAATTAAGCTCCAAAAGCCGGAGAAAGGCACGAGTTAAGTTTCTTGTAGTCGTTACTGATCGCACCCACTGTTGATGAAACAAAGTACTGGCGGAATTCCTACTTGGCAGCCTAACGAATTTTCCTATTGGCTGAATTCCGACATTATGTAGGAATTCAGCCAATAAACAAATTAAATGTAGTACATATGCCGCGTAACAAATTTTCCTATTGGCTCTCTGCCTTCAAACCTAATTACCATGCACGCAAGCGATTTTAATGTGGGTTTCCCAGTACTGCTTGGGTACCAATTGATACACGTGTTTACTACACGTTTTGGTTTTATGGGCACCAGCGGTAAGCCAATTTTGCTGTCTTTTTACGTCTACTGGAATAGCTTTTAACGTTTGTTTGCATTTATAACAACAGCAAAAAGATCGTTTTTTTTTTCTCGTCTAATGTTGGCATTTGTTATGCAAGATATAATGAAGGACACGGCAATTTATTGCCGTGAAATGTCACGGTGATTTTGGGGGCATCGCAGCAATGGCACAGACCGACGGCAATTTCGAGGCCTGCATGTGTCCTGAGTGTACGTTATTGCTCGCATGCGTGCACCACGTGTTGTGTTAAGTACGTGAGTGTGTACTGCTGTACTGGCTGTGCATGTAGCGTATGTGATCAACATGGCGACCTCCGTGAGGTGATTTTTGTCGTGCGATGTGCAAGGGTTTTTGTCTTTCATCAACATCGGCATTGTTTTTATAAAGAATACGATTTTTGTGTTAAAAATAGTATTTTTGGGGATTGTGAATACGATTTTTTTTGTCTGCTGGGGTTGGCAGCTCTGCCTGTGTATTATAAGCAAAGAAACCACTTTTATACTTTGTTCATTTTAAGAAAAGTTTATATGTTGCAAAAGTGGTCTGTTAAAAAAAAAAAAAACTATAAAGTAATCCAAAGTTTATGATGTGATATTTTGTATTTGTGTCATGTAATCTTGTTTTTACAGGACGAGTGGACTAGACATTAAGACTGAGATACACAAAGAGAATGTGAGAGGGGTCGTAGATCAGCCGCCAATCAAGAAACAAAAGATGTTTGCTGGTGACCTCATTGGAAAACCAAAAGGTGAATGAACTTTATGAGTGATATTTAAAAAGGACATTGCAGTCTTAAAAGACTGATTGTTTGTGATATGCATTGAGAGGAAATCAAATGATATTGAATAGAGCATCATCGGTTTTGTGTTGCAGTGCTTCTTAAAACCATTATACACTATTGGTAATGTTTGCAAAACTACTTGATGAAAAATAATCCAGATTCTTCTTAACAAGAATTCAATCTTATCATGAATATTCTTGTTTATTACAGCTGGGCCACAATCGTTACTGTCACTATGGAGTAGTCGTATTAACTCCATTCACTCTAAGAGACATTCTGAGTTTGCAGGGAGGGTCGAGTCAACAGGCAAAGTGGCTGAGCTTTACCCTAACCTCATGAGAGAGGAGAAAGAGAGGTATGTTAAGAATGTCCTCCAAAATTTGAGTACAAGTAGAATCCAAACTGACAAACTGTTTAATTTCATAGCAGTTATTGAGCCAAACATATCAGACATTTTTTTAATACCGAGATTCAGACACACACACTCACACAACTTGTAGTTTTATCATTTGTGCAAACTTTTAGTTTCACAATTTGGCATAACCAATTTTCAGCAAGAGGAACATTCACCCTCTAGTCAATTTTTAGATGGCTTACAAAATCTCACTTTATTGTCCAATTGTTATTAATTTCAGTACCAATGGGGATGTAAAAAAGGAAAGAACATCATGACATTTCACAGCCACGCAGACAGGGATTATCAACTTATTCAGGTATAGTTGAATATTACTATGCATCCACTATTGATATGGTGATATGTGTTCTGTCGTCTAGCACCCTACCCCATTGCTGTGTCATCTGCTATACTGTGGCTAGTGGACTCAGGTAAGAGCACATCAGAGGTCACTGTTCTTTTTCTGAATTGTTTGAGAAGCAGTCACAAGATGAAAGTCTCTGTAAAGGTTAAAACCCTGCGTTTAACGTTTTGAACGTAACCTGTGACTTTTACCCAGGCCCTCACCTATTGAACTTTGATAAGTTGGGTAGCCATGTGGCAGTTAGTTCCACAAAGCTGTACTTACAGACTTGATGTATTACAGAAGATTCTCTGGTTATTTTTAATGAACCATAGAATCAGAGTGTGTAATGTAAGATTTTAACAGGGTGAAGACATGACAGATTTAATTGAGGTAGTTTAAATACTACTTGTACGCATATTGTATTTGAAATATGTTCCTTTCATTGATCGGGATTATTTATTTTAAATTCACAGCAAAGATTTGTGTGTATGGGTATTGTTGCAACCCACATGAAAAAAAAAAAAATTAAAAAGTTATTGTATGATTATTTTCTGCTGTCAAAACTGTAACATTGTGTGATGTTGTAAATATGTGAATAAATTACTTGTATCTCAAGTAATTAGTGTATATGTACTGGTTTAAAGATGATTACAATTTTCATGGTTTTTGATATAAAATGTCTTAAATTCTCACAGCAATTTCCAGCGATTTTGTTCTTAATTTGAAAATGGTTATTCTTTAAGAAATGAAGACAAATTGTTGAAAATGAAATATTTTACAAAATGATTATGAATTAATTAGCTTTCTAAATAAATTCATGATAGGGCCCACCACAAATTAATTTCTCGCAGATTCCTACTTGTCTGCACAGACAATTCAACTGATGGATACATGTTGCACTGTATGTTACTATAGAAACTGCATGACTACTTGTTATTAACATGAACCAGCCGTTTCTCACTTACTATGGGTGTGAGGGAGATGAATCCCAAAATAAAAGGATGTGTCTCCTCGGTCCCCTACTGCAAAATAAAATTTCTAAGATATATATAAAAGCTTCTTAGTGCTGCCAAAGAACCTCCCTTAAAAATACTTATGCCCTCACCCCCTGCAAAACATTTGCTTTGCTGCCTTCTTCACCAGTTATTTTTATTCTATTTTGATAACCCAAGAATTTGAAAGTGCAGATTGGCTTTTGGGTAAATCATGTGTAAAGTCACTGTTATGTTTGTTTATCTGATGCTACAAGTGACACAAGTATACAGAAGCTAGACCATTTTAGAACAGCAATGATTCCTTTCACTGGGCAGATGGCAAGTCCACAGCAAGTCTTCTCTCAGTAATTCTAACAAGCAGTACTAAATGACCAGTGTAATCCTTACAACTTCTCCATGTGAACAGTAGGCCTTACATAATGATGTTTCAACCATGGCAGTCAAGACACCAGATGACCAGCGTAATTATTACATCTCCATATTCTTTATGTGAACAGTAGGCCTTACAGATGATGTTTCAACCCTGGCAGTCAAGACACTAGATGACCAGCATAATTCCTACAACTTCTCCATATGAACAGTAGGCCTTACAGATGATGAGTCAACCCTGGCAGTCAAGACACTAGATGACCAGCATAATTCCTACAACTTCTCCATATGAACAGTAGGCCTTACAGATGATGAGTCAACCCTGGCAGTCAAGACACTAGATGACCAGCATAATCCTGTCAACTTCTCCATATGAACAGTAGGCCTTACAGATGATGTTTCAACCCTGGCAGTCAAGACACTAGATGACCAGCATAATTCTGTCATCTTCCTACAACTTCTCCATGTGAACAGTAGGCCTTACAGATGATGTTTCAACCCTGGCAGTCAAGACACTAGATGACCAGCATAATTCCTACAACTTCTCCATATGAACAATTGGCCTTACAGATGATGAGTTAACCCTGGCAGGAAAGACACAAGATGACCAGTGTAATTCCTACAACTTCAGCATATGAACAGTAGGCCTTACAGATGATGTTTCAACTCTGGCAGGCAAGACACTAGATGACCAGCATAATCTCTACAACTTCTCCATATGAACAGTAGGCCTTACAGATGATGAGTCAACCCTGGCAGTCAAGACACAAGATGACCAGTGTAATCCTTACAACTTCTCCATGTGAACAGTTGGCCTTACAGATGATGAATCAACCCTGGCAGGCAAGACACTAGATGACCAGCATAATCCTGTCAACTTCTCCATGTGAACAGTTGGCCTTACAGATGGTAAAATCAACCCTAGCAGTCAAGACACTAGATGACCAGCATAATCCTGTCAACTTCTCCATATGAACAGTAGGCCTTACAGATGATAAATCAACCCTGGCAGGCAAGACACTAGATGACCAGCATAATCCTGTCAACTTCTCCATATGAACAGTAGGCCTTACAGATGATAAATCAACCCTGGCAGGCAAGACACTAAATGACCAGCATAATCCTGTCAACTTCTCCATATGAACAATTGGCCTTACAGATGATGAATCAACCCTGGCAGTCAAGACACTAGATGACCAGCATAATTCCTACAACTTCTCCATATGAACAGTTGGCCTTACAGATGATGTTTCAACCCTGGCAGTCAAGACACTAGATGACCAGCATAATTCCTACAACTTCTCTGTGTGAACAGTAGGCCTTACAGATGATGTTTCAACCCTGGCAGTCAAGACACTAGATGACCAGCATAATTCCTACAACTTCAGCATATGAACAGTAGGCCTTACGGATGATGT
The DNA here is from genome assembly GCA_029582265.1 of Zoroaster sp. YZ-2022. Taxonomy (NCBI): domain Eukaryota; kingdom Metazoa; phylum Echinodermata; class Asteroidea; order Forcipulatida; family Zoroasteridae; genus Zoroaster; species Zoroaster sp. YZ-2022. The sequence continues at coordinate 48,208,448 of CM055820.1, forward strand.
TTCAACCCTGGCAGTCAAGACACAAGATGACCAGCATAATTTCTACAACTTCTCCATGTGAACAGTAGGCCTTACAGATGATGTTTCAACCCTGGCAGTCAAGACACTAGATGACCAGCATAATTCCTACAACTTCTCCATATGAACAATTGGCCTTACAGATGATGAGTTAACCCTGGCAGGAAAGACACAAGATGACCAGTGTAATTCCTACAACTTCAGCATATGAACAGTAGGCCTTACAGATGATGTTTCAACCCTGGCAGTCAAGACACAAGATGACCAGCATAATTCCTACAACTTCAGCATATGAACAGTAGGCCTTACAGATGATGTTTCAACCCTGGCAGTCAAGACACAAGATGACCAGCATAATTTCTACAACTTCTCCATGTGAACAGTAGGCCTTACAGATGATGTTTCAACTCTGGCAGGCAAGACACTAGATGACCAGCATAATCTCTACAACTTCTCCATATGAACAGTAGGCCTTACAGATGATGTTTCAACCCTGGCAGTCAAGACACAAGATGACCAGCATAATTTCTACAACTTCTCCATATGAACAATTGGCCTTACAGATGATGAATCAACCCTGTCAGTCAAGACACAAGATGACCAGCATAATTTCTACAACTTCTCCATGTGAACAGTAGGCCTTACAGATGATGTTTCAACTCTGGCAGGCAAGACACTAGATGACCAGCATAATCTCTACAACTTCTCCATATGAACAGTAGGCCTTACAGATGATGAGTCAACCCTGGCAGTCAAGACACAAGATGACCAGTGTAATCCTGTCAACTTCTCCATATGAACAATTGGCCTTACAGATGATGAATCAACCCTGGCAGTCAAGACACTAGATGACCAGCATAATTCCTACAACTTCTCCATTTGAACAGTTGGCCTTACAGATGATGTTTCAACCCTGGCAGTCAAGACACTAGATGACCAGCGTAATTCCTACAACTTCTCTGTGTGAACAGTAGGCCTTACAGATGATGTTTCAACCCTGGCAGTCAAGACACTAGATGACCAGCATAATCCCTACAACTTCTCCATATGAACAGTAGGCCTTACAGTTGATGAGTCAACCCAGGCAGTCAAGACACCAGATGACCAGCATAATCCAAGGGATGTATTTTTCCAATATCGATGATTGTACTCCTGATCTGTATGGATGGCATGGACAGTATTTGGTTGTGGCTACATAGACAAGTATTTGTTTTAAAAGTATGGAGTATGGAGTTATAGATCTGCATTTGTAATGTTGTTTTCAGTGATTGGAAGGATACTAATTGATACAAACAATTTCTTACCTTGTGAGGAGAACATATTTGTGAGCAAACCATGTGCATCATTTTTGGTTCATCCCTTCTATGTGCTAACAACCAAAACCAAATGAATTTCACATGCATTACATCTATTTCTTTATCACTAAAACTTCCATGTTAGTTTATGAACAGTTAAATGCTTTCCACATTCCCTATTGTGTTTAGAAGCAACATTATAAAGACCTACATGTATTTATCCATCTTTGTTTATTTTCAAAATGTCCCAGTGTAATTTTGTGTTATTTTGTGTTATTTTGTTGATTCTTTCTAAAACATTTACATATACATAAATCAAATGAATTTTACAAATTAAATATTTTTCTCTGATACCTCCACTGTCCCCCCCCCCCCCCCATCTTAGGCTATTGTGAGTTTATCATACAAGGGGTTGTTGTGGATCAAGTTAATTATGGTAACTATGCAGTGTCTGTGGTTTGTAGGATGTAATGTTACTTTATCTAGGCATCAGATGGTATTTATTTGACTATGTACGTTTTAAACTATTTAAATAATGGTGCTCACCTCTCATTCTTGGTGAGCCAAAATAATAAATGGGGTGCAAAAACAAAAAAGAAATACGATATGAAAAAGATAAAGCAAACCTTGGTCACTTCAGAAATTTAGAACTTGCCACAAAATTAGGAATATTGTTTGTGGTATAGTATAACATAAAATTTCTTCTGATTTAGAGACATTTCACTCAAGTTGGTCAAGTTGTGTATTTAGTTATAATATCAGCCCCTAAGGCAGATTTCTACAGCAACTTCACAGTATGGAAGAGCAATGTTGAAATAACAAGGACAATCACAGTCTCAATGCCACATTCAAGTCTACTATTGTAAAGGAGAAGACACACAACCCATTTCTTTAGAACAAGAGTTCATCAAGTGCTGCAAAATGGGACACAAGAAAAGTGAGAGAGATATGTTCAAAGTCAAGACTTATTGGAAACAAACATCTGGTCAACAACATGTTATTTTTCCCATACACCATCTTTATTTATTTATTTATTAGATTCTTTGCTCTGAGTATTTCAAAATATAAATTTGTATTCCAAAAGTGTATAAAAAGTATAAAAGGTATCATTACAAACAGTTTCTGCATAAATATTTAATTTGCATGTTTATAGTACTGGAGTGTATTGTTACAAAACAAAGCTTACAACTTTACTAATGTTCTTAAATGTGAAACAAAATAATTATTTGGTAAAATTTATATGTCAAAAACCTGTAGTCACAAATATTGTAATAATCATTTTACAATCTGTCAGATTTCCCTATTTATTCATCAGCAATACTCTTTCTACACAGATGCACAACCTCCGTTTAATAATGTGCAACGTTTCAGCCGCATACAACTAACTACATGCACCTTTTATTATGAAGAGGCCACCTTGGTTTTCTAATACACAACTCTATGTGAATCATTATGAGGCTTATGTCGAAAGCATAGTGGTGTCATTATTAAACTTAATTTTCAATTGGTAGAAGGGAGACACATATAGAAGCAATGTTTTTAGAATCTATTTGGTGAAAATTTCAAGTTACATGAAAATGAAATATGCATCATTATATATATTGTAAATTGTCTTTAAAAAAAGTTACTTACTAAGCAATTAAAAATGCCCAAGCAGTGTCTTTTACAAACCACATAAGCATTTTAAGACATTATATAAAGTGTAAAATTCATTGGCCAATTTTGATAATAAGTAGGCTGTACTTCGTATCATTTTGGTATCCCAAAACCTTAAGATTGTCTTGTCTAAAATAATGGTGTAGGTTTTATTCCACTTTATTTCACTATTTTCTTTTAAATGACAAAATGATAAACATTTTAAAGGAATCGAGTCAAACCATTAAATATACATATACATTTACTTTTATTTCTGAGTAAAAAAAATAAACTTTCCCAAAAATGCTTGTCCCTACTGTAAAACAACACAGCAGTAATACAGTAGGGTACAAGTGTTACTTTTGTGGTAAATAAGAACCTGTTATCTGGGTAATTTATAACACTTCTTTAAAATTGTTCAACCAAGCTCCCCCTACACCATAAGAATCATCATCAAAATGATAAACATTTTAAAGGTTGGTTTATATACATGTTGATGCATTTATTGAATGTTGTGTTTTAAACACTTATTTTCTATATTACGTCATTAAGTTTACATGTATAAAAAGAGCTGTTCAAAATAAGAAAATCACTGCACGGAACAAAATGCTTTATGTGGATTTACATTTCTTGTATGAAGATTGTTATTTTTTACCAGAATGTTGTTGTATAATAAAATACTCGAATCAATCTTACATGTAGCTAATGATTACAAAGTCTTGTGTGGCAGATGTTATATTTAAATTGTTTGATACAGACCCTTATTTAGACCGAGTCTTCATCATTGCTGTCTACATTAGCAAGCACTGTTTCCACTTCTGTCAACCTGTAGGCTAAGTGTTCCCTTTGGCAAACTTCGTCATCCTCAAGAATCTCAACAATCTGAAATTGTATGGAAGATTAATGTTTAAATCTACACACTCTGTTCTGATCACTCTTCATGCTCTTTCGACCGTTGTCTGTCACGTTTCGATACCGCCACGTTGCGACTCCTCCCCGCCCCGTTTCGACCGCTCCCCGCCCCGATTCGACTGGAACGGGGTGGGGAGCGACCCGAACGGGGTAGGATTAAAAAAGGACGGTTGGTTTAAATACCTTTACATTGAACTTGCTGATGTACTCCCAGAGCTGCAGAAGTGTACTGAGCTTGCTGAACAAACCAGTGAAATTCTAAGGATTGATACATCAAAAGAAATATCACTAAAAAAACAATGTGACTTCAGCAAAAATTGTGCACAGCAAATATATAATCATTGTAAATGAAGAAGTTTAAGGAAAAAGATGCCATATTCTCATGGTTACTTTTCAAATTAATGTGGAAATAGGGCGAATGTTAAGGCATCACATAAAATATGAGGACCTCAAACCTAAACAATGAAGTGCACATTTTGTTACTCCAAAATCTCAAAGATTCCGAGTCAATTTAGGCACCAAGAATATGCCCTATAGAAAATGTCTACTTCACAGAACTGCTTAAAAATATTAACTGAAAGCCAGTGTAGTAGGACGAATATTTGTCCTACCTGACAAGTGGTTTCCATTTCGATGTTGAGATCTTCAGTAGATACTCTCGGCTTCCTGGCTATGCCATCATAGTAGGTTTGGACTAGGGACTGGATGCATGGCAGATCCTTGTTGAAGAGAAGCTTGCTGAGGTCGGAGTCCTAAAAGACAGAGAGCACAGCTGATAAAAAAACCTGAAATAGATATACCTACCTCTTTCATTACTTGTATATCTCTCTTGATTCTTGTAAAGTATGGATGCATTTATAAACATAATACCAATGGTATACAATCCCTTTAATACCGTCCGCATCCCCCACCCTCATTGATTATAAACACACATCAGCATCCCCCACCCTCATTGATTATAAACACACATCTGTGTAGGAAATGTTATAGTACCAGCAAAATGTGTGACTGGTGTCAAAACAACATTTATAACTTGCAGCGATTTAGAAATATTTCCAAAACAGAACATGGGCATATCCTTGTAGCTGAGAATGGGAACCAAAATTCATAGATTGATAATTAGCCCCTATTACTTATCATCCCCCCCCCCCCCCCTTCCTGACTAATCTCTTACCTTGCCGAGTTTCTGATCACTGGCTTCATGAGCATCATAAAATGCTTGTGCAATAACTCTAAGACTGGCCTCAACAGGACGAGAGGGTCTGATGTCAAAGATGAAGTCAGGACAACGGATGGCACTGGACCAGAAGCGTAGTGATAAACTGAAAATAGAAAACATGTACAAATGAAATAGTTAACCGGATAATAACTTCATAGTTTGTTTTTATTATGGGTGAGTCCATACGGTTATTTTATCAAGTTGAAAACCTGTCCCTTTCCTAAGTGTTTGATAAAAAGTGATGAAAATTGGTCATAATTTTTACTGATGAAAGCATACACACAGGCCAGAGACTCATAACTTTAACATCTTTTTTAATATATCTAGCTGTAAATCACAAACCTGTTTTTATGTAACTAGATGTACTAAATATTGGAATGGAAAAGGGCAGAAAATCTGTTTAATTAAAGACAAGATACAACATTGGTAATGTTGGCAAAACTGCTTCTCTTTCATAATTTCTTTGAATCAAGGTATACAATCAACAACCAAGTTGTGAAAAAGCATTCAAGAATAAACACAAATTACCACAATATCAACTTATTAGAAAGTTCTTTGTGTTCTCTCCATAATGTAAGCACTTCAGTATGATTGTAATCACATCTAACTAGCATTCAGATAATTACCAATGTTGTACTTTACCTTTAAAACACTACCAACTGGCATCAACTTCCAATTTTAGTGATTTTTTGGGGTCTTTTTATTAACAACACCTACCTGTTTCCCTTCCAAATCCTAACGGCGTTCGAGTCTTCAATATCATGTCTGATTGATTGGCTGTCAAAGAAGTCAAATAGGTATTTCACAGCATGTGGTGCCTTGCTGGCATCTAGGATGGTTTCAAACATGTGGTCTATGTACTCCTGAATTGTACCCTGTAGTGGAGAAAAAGTTGAAAAATGTTTTTGAATGGTGGCTTGTTTCACTATGGAAAACCAACTGCAAGATCACATGGTTGGTGGAATACATTGATGGGATCCAAGGTAGCTTTAATCTAAACATGCACCAAGAAAACACATTCTTCACAAACAACTTTACACAAGATTCAAGGTTTCAAACATTTTTAAGATTATTATTATTATTATTATTATTATTTTTTTTTTTAGGGGGGGGGGGGGTTACAGCCAAAACCAGAAAGTTTTATTTACTTATCACAGTACTCAATGTTTTTACAATAAATATACATTTGCAATACAATGCTGCTATAATGAAGTATTATATCCAATATTTGGCTGTACTCAACATAATGTATCACTATTGGGAACAACCACTGTAGTTAACATTTTGTGTGTACCACTTGATGTTCATTATAGCATGATTTTACAAAAGATGTAAAATTACAAGTGCAACATTTGCCAGTTGCCATAACAACATCATTGACATCAATCTCACCTTGGTACCGATGAGTCGGGGGATGAAGATCTCGCGAAATCTTTTCTTGGGACGTGTGGGCATCATGGACATCCGGCGGGCAAAACCATGAGGTTTATGCTTAGTGTCATCAAAGTCACTATCCTCAACCTTAACCTAGGATATTCAATAATATAAAAACAAACAACAAACCAAGCAACTTTTGATTAATTCTGTGATGCAAAGTATACAATAGGAAACTATAAGAATGTAAGGTTTTCTTGAAGGCTAATCATGTCCATTGGTTGTGCATTTACAAGTACCCCTTCCCTCCAATACTACTAACCAGATGCCATACTCTGGCAGTCTCCTCTTGGTCAATTTCTACCACTGTGTAACGGTTGGATCGTGGACCAGTAAATCCCCTGTTCTCTGCAGGAATCAAAACACAATTCAGTCAAGGAACAAGACCATATTATAAGGGTCAATAGAGGATTTTTGTGATGCAAGATATGATTGTGATTGCACCAATGAATAACACATCCAGGGTCTTGAAAATGGTGGAGCAAACGGCAAAAATGAGGGGGGGGGGGGAACACTCAAAAACATTAAGTGCACAACAATAATTCCACAAACCAAATCATATGCATTTTAAATGCAAACGTAATAGGGACTTACCATGCGCTCCTCTTAGAACATCCAGGGTGGCATAAGCTGCTGGCACCTGTTCTATTCTTTCAGCAGACTTTGCTGGCACTATAGCCATTGTGGATTTATTTGGGACCTGTCAGGATAAGCCAATTCCCTGTTAATCATTCAAGTCTTCCACACAAACCTTTAGTCTTCTTGGACTAAACATGTAAATGATTTTTTTTCATCATTCTTCTGAAGAAACATAACTTACATGATAGAACTTGAGTGTGCCAACTCTTTTCCAACCATCAAGTGTTGGACTGGACATGTCACTGTCTCGTAGTACCAAGTGGCCTGATCTTCCACCTCGCCATTCTAGAAGGAAATTACAAATTGATTTAATTAAATTTGGGGCAACAAATCAGTGCCATGGAAATAGGATTGTATGCAAATGAAGTAGTAGAAACCTTGCCCAAGAGAACAAGAAGCACAAGGGCTGCCCAAAGTAAAGTTTATGTATTGTGAGCAGGAAGCAGATTAAAGTAAATGATGATGAACATAAGATTTCAAGGACTGATTTATAGATGGATCATACACAACAGAGGCAGGTAGAAAACCTGTTGAAAACCTACCAAGATCAACTTCGTTGGCACTGGGTCTGCTGGAGTATGGCTTATTGCGATGGATCACATCTAATATCTTCTCCTTTACTTGAGAAATGGAGTCCACATCTAGTACCTTGACTTCTTTAACCTCTCCATCCGCATCATTGACAATGACATTCATAGTCTGTTGGGAAAGTGGTACAAGATGTCTTAGATACTGTGGGTCAAACAATCTAGGAACATTGTTTTTAAAGCTAAAGCAAAAGAAGAAAATGGGAGTTAGTCTTGATTGACTTATTCAACAAAGTGATTGCCCTAAACATCAAAGGGTATGTCACTGACAGGATCAAACGAACCATAGAAAAGCCAGTTACTTTGTGAAGGCATACTTGATATATCAAGAAATATGTGCAGCACATAATCTATAACTCTAAATTCTGAGAAATGTGTAAAAACTGTTCAACTTTCTGACCAAAAACTACACAGTTCAAAGTGAAAATACCCTGTGTAACTATTTGCTTTTGACAAAATGTACAAATGTTCCCAAAAAAGGCTGTTTTTATACATATATATCATTTAGATGTATTGTGACCAACATAACATGCTAAAAGAAATAGTCTCACCATTTCTCGGGATTCAATGTCTTCAGTGAGAAGCTTTTCATCACTGAGGGTGAATTTGGCCTGGCCTGAAATAACATCCATAGGACCACTCTCACAGTGGCATTTGATGGCACGATAGAGAAGGAACAATGGGTAGGCTGTATGATCCTTGGATATCAATTAATAAACAAATAATGTACATTATAATCAAATTGTACTTGCCGTTTTACTATTCTGATTGATAACATAAATAACCCACAGACTATAATTACACATAATAATAATAATGTGTGGACTTATATAGCGCACGTATCCACCAACTGAGTGGTGCTCAAGGCGCATTATATTATTAACCCTGCTCATAAGGCTCATAAGACTCATAAATCATTCCTGAAACCATCTCAGCTCCCTGGGGAGTATACAGCTCAATTGCTGCCATTACAGCGCATATAGGGCTAACCAACCAACTCTGCCTTCACAGGTACCCATTTAACCCTTGGGTGGAGAGAAGCAATTATGGTTAAGTGTCTTGCTCAAGGACACAAATGTCACAGCTGGTATTCGAACCCACATTCTGCTGCTAACACCAGAACTTGAAACAATGGACATATGCGTGAAACCGTTTTCACATTGCTGTCAAAAAGTTATGTCAGTTTCGCTTCTGCCATCTTGATGATTGTCCACATCTCCATTTGTCCATAGCCATAGATTGTGTAGTAATTTTCACAATCATGCCATGTTGTCCAATAAGGATCAAAGGCATATTTACCATGCTACATAACATAATGGCCCTGTATACACCCTGTAGACATCCCCTCTTCATTTTTACAAACAGTAAAATCAACAAACGTATGCCAATAGTTCTTCATAAAGTATGAAAACATCATTTTTGGTTACCTTTACAGAATCATACAGACACAAAGCAAGCCAGTTGGACAGAAGTTTCTCCAAGATTGTCTCAGTTCTAAGTACAAAAATATGAAAAACATTTGATCAATAAATTATTTTCTTTCTCCACAATTCATTAAACAAACAAGTCAGTTTCATAAACTGAAAATGACAAAGGAGAGAGTTTGTCAAGCATTTTATGACCACCTGATAAAATTTCATAAAATTCAGGGTGTCCCAACAAGGTCCCTTGTTTGTTTTTACATATCTGAGCCAAAGATTCTTCAACATCATTTCAGGATATTTGAAACTAATAAGATTAAGGGATATCTTACCGACGGAACAATTGTCTAGGTCTGTTATTGTCTAACTCATCTTGTACCAGTTTGGCCATCAGGCTGAACAGCACACTGTCAATAAGAACACAACAGCACAAGAAATTAAAACTGTTTACAACTTTAAATAGAGGCTCTTAGCAACTATTAATAATTGACCTGTCCCCATATTGAAAGATGTTATGTCATATAATTTATAATCTAAACTCTCAGAATGTTTGATATCATTAAAAATCTTAAAGGGCAGTATCGTCACAATCAACAGGGCATGGAATCAGAGTGCTTGTTTTAGATTAACTCAGTGACTGAAAATAATACCCACATGATAAGGTCATATAACCGTTGCTGCTGCATGAATGAGCCAGTAATTTTCATTCACTGTGTTCATCTTAAACTAAGACACCGATTCCATGCCCTATTGAAAGTCTGCTCTAATTATGATGATACTGTCCCTCTAAGTAGAATTTGAAGTTTTGCATGGTGGAAGAAGTGTAGGAGTAAGATATGTGGTAGCACAATGTAACAATTAAGAGTTGTAATAAGGGTTGGTTTTGCAAAGAAGTTATCTCACCATCTGTTCTTTGCAGAACTAACACGATTGTTACATGGTGCTACTACAAACCTTAATCCTACATGAAACATTAAGTAATTTTTAAAAATAATAATTAGAGTTCCGGGTAATTGCTACTAGTGAATTCAACTAGCTATACATGAAGAAGAACATCCGAGACCCAATACTCACTCAGTGAGGTAACCTAGTTTGTTCTCAGCCATCATGACGACTGTCAGAAGGGAAGCAATTTCCCCCCTGAAAGAAACAATAACATAAATAACTGTGGAAAATTTGCAAAACATTTCATAAATTTGCCATGAAGCTGATTTTTTGCTTTTTTCCCAAGGAAAAATTAATTGTGAAGCACAGAAAATGGGTTAACTGGCTTACTTAAAACGTTGTGTTATTAAAATATAAAATCTTTTATGAGCATATCCACACCACATTTATTTTGCCAACTGTTGTGCTTACAAAATCAATCTGCAGGTTTATCAAATAAATTAACGTCAAAAGTGGGTAACATGTAGGATGATTTTGCCAGGGGTTATAAGGGATAGCCTGCATCCCTGCACATAACTTAATACTTAGCATTCTCAAACTGCTTACCAACCAAACATACCTGTAGTTTAAATGCAAATATATGTTAGTAAGTGGTCTGATGTTTTGATCACAGAAGTTTTTCAAAATTTGAGAACAAAGTAAATTTCAACCTATGTAAATTGGAAAATTGATATGGAAATTTCATTGAGAACTTACTTCTCCCTGACTGGCAGTTTGGACTTGCTCTCTGCATCCAGGGTTTGGATGAGCATCAAGAGGAATGTCTTGTTACCAAGGAGATCTGCAAACTTCTTCATTGCCTTCTCAACATGCTCCTCTGGATTCTACATGACAGATAGAGATGAACATTTATTTATTCATTTAAGTACTCTTAAAGGGGGGTGATACCATGCCCTGTTTGCCACCCTTCAGTCTCGCAATGAGGCAACTAAGAATTTAAGAGACTTAAAGAGTTCCATTTGGTGTAGACTTTACCTCTGGATCAGAAGTCAGGGGCTTGGCTTCCAACGCAACAAACAGCATGTTGGTGGCGTATTCTCTCTGACTGACAAATGGCATACCGAGCCCCTCCAAGTCGCTAGTCAGATCAGTCATGTCTGTCTGCAGTTCAGCAAAGGCTATCCAAAAAAAGACAAATTAATTTCAAAATATTACGATCGATGTGAATCGAGTCGTTGCATAATTTGCACATATTTTGTTTCCATGCATAAACAAAATATGGATTTTTTTTCTGATTTGATTTGATTTCTAAAATTGATATTTCTGGAATAAAAATCGGTTTACACTATAGATGTGTGCAACTGTGTGCAAATCCTACAGGATACGTTGATATAAGTTCATGCACAATGACAATGGGAAGAACAATAGAAGGGAACAAGTTTACACAATAGATGAGACTTTAAACCTAAGCTCACCTCTTCTCATATCCTCTCCCAGCTCCAACTGCACCCTGTCAATATCATCAAGACACTTATCCACTTCTCTCCTAGCACGTGCAGACTTCTTGTATAGCACTATGGCTAGTACCAAGGCAAATAATAAAACAACAGCACTGACTGTAGACACTACGATGACCGTTAAAGGTAGCCCATTTGAATAGCTGAAGTAACCGATCTCAAAGGTTAGCGTGGTTCCATGGATTACCTGAATATAACATTACTGAATTATAGTTTAATAGCTTACTTGATATGAAGTTTGGTGATGGTACCAAATATCCTGAGAAATTATTCCATCTGACATAATGTAGTTGTATTACAAATTTTGAAATGGATCACAGCGAGATCCATTTTCTGAAACAGAATACAAATTTGAATGCATTTTCACTATTTTCTTGTTTAAAGACACAATGAAATAAGCTGAAACTTTTAGATTGTTCATATTCATTCTAATGTAGAATTTACGTCTCTCAAGGGCAAAAACTTATTTTTTTTTTTTTTACTAATTGTATTAAAAGTTGTACCTTAAACATAAATATTTCAAGGGATGTTTGAAATCATTATCATTTTTAAAACAAGTAAATCTGTGATCATTTATGCTTAAAAATTTGTATAGTGATCAAAGATATTTTCACCACAATGATCTCCAAATATAATTACCACTGATTTGGAATTCCTTGGACTTTATAACCTGAACAAAAACACTTAATTGTTTATTTATTATTGGTTTTTTTAAATTTTGTTTAAAGCATTTTCATTCCTGTGGTGTATATACTGTACATGCAGATAGAAAGATAGGTCTATCTAGTTCAAGGTGGTGTGGCCAAATGGAGGTGTGACTTCTGCCAAGTGGCTATGCATATGGTAGTGTGGCCAATGAATAATTACCATGCTTTATGCTAATTATTCCATCTAGCACACCCCTTAAATTATTTATTCAAGTCTAATGAATTATTCATTAACTACGAATAATTAAATTTGTAAATCAAATCTAGTGTTTTTCAATACAATTATGATGAACTTCAATTGTTCCCTCAAAAGAATTTTAGAAGAAGTTCTCTTCTTCAATAACTATTTATGAAAGGATGAAATAAAACAAATTAAATAAATTTTAATTAAAAAAATAAAACCGTGGGTAGAAGTAGGTTTGTATTTCATGACTTCACTCTCATCAGCAGTTAAGTTTTACACATACTGCATAATATCACTGTGCATAAATAGTGCAAAATACTTGCAAAAGACTTGCAGTATTACAACTGAGATGAGATGACTAGACTCATGATATGATATGACTGAATGTTCTCAAATATTTAACAATGCCCTTTCCCCCCCCCTCTCCCCCAAATCGAAAGTTAGATTTAATTATGAGATAAACATTAAAAAACCACTAAATCTGTTTACTTTATACTATACACGTACAGTACATGTACGTTCTGCTCCCATTGGCCCTGCAATATTTAGTTTAGAATCGTGCACCAGCGTGCTGGTACCTGCGCAGGCAAGTTCAGTTCACGCGGTACTGCAACATTCCTTGACAACAGAGGTCTCCCTCGTGTAAACAATAAACTTTGACCCCCTATCTAGCACGCTGAGTTTAAATAACTTTTCATTTAAATTGACATTACAAACACTCCAATTCATGAATAGACGACACACAAGCACATTGAGTGACAAAACTACGAAGAAGATGTGTAATGGACCAGAAATTGGTTGTTAAGGTAATTATTTTAAAAAAAAGTAAGGGTTAAAAAGCACTTAATTTAAATCCATAATTTCTCAGTTTCAAAAGTTTTTGTGAAGAATTGGAAAATAGGTTTCACGAGATGAATGGTTTGAATTTACAAACACGCTTACACTTTCTTACTACATTTTTCCTTTTCCTTTTTGGGACATTTTAGAAACTATAAAATGGAGCATCATCTTACTGTTCTGGAAGCACTTTGTCGAATCTGTGGAAACAGACAAATGAGCTCAGCCTAAAAAGCGAAGCGAAAATCTAAAATAGTTGTAGTGATATGGTGATATAACTAATAATTATTATTATTAAAATGATTCCCTTGCTTTACAAACTACATCAATCGGGAGGCGATTTTTTTTCTTTCTGCAAACAAGAATTGCCATCCCACAATATTTCAGCCAATCACATGGCACGTTATTTAAGATGACGAATATGTATAAGACATCTGATTGGCTGAAATATCGCGGGATGGCAATTCTTGTTTGCAGAAAAAAAATCGCGGGCGGGGTAACAACAGAATTTTCAACATATGCAAACGTCTAGTCACTACCAAAAGAAAAATGGTAGTAACGCAATGTTTACACATCCGGGAACTTCATACCCTCATAAATCATTTCTATTTTTTGATTCTTCCCTAAAAACTTTAACATCGTTTTTATAGCCCAAACAGAAGTGCCTTAATATCCAATGACAAAAATGTCCCCGAGTTGACTATTTTATCCACGAACAAATTCGCAGGGATTTTCTGTTTGGATTTTGTGGAAATTAGACTCAACATGACGTGAAAGAAGCCTTGTTAACATAATAAGGGTCAATACACTGATACAATCATGAATAATGCGGCTAACAGCGATGACAAAAAAACCCGCGAAAACCTTGTTTGTTTACATCGCCTACTTAGTATGCTAATAAGCCGTGAAGTCGCGCATGCGCACAAGCTAAACTTTGCCACAGAACGTACGTGTATATAGTATATAGGTGGTAATCTAACATAAATCCTTGAAAACCAAATAAGACATTATTTTTTTCCCCCTAGATTCTTTGCATTATGCTGCAAAATACATATTGATCATCATATTTACTACCTCAATGTTACACTAGACAGATCATTATGAATTTAAAAGGAAAGGACATGGTTATTTACCAATATATAATCCGTACTGAAAAAACTTTGGCAAAATAGTTTACCTAAGATGCTCAATACCATTGTCTAGTAAAATGCATTCACAAACTGCAATCGAAAAACACGACTTTGTATTCATGAAATATTGATACAGTTCATTTTCAACATTTTGATATACATAATTGGGAAATAACATTTTACTATTCTTAAAAATGACAGCACCGCGGATAGAAAGCTTTCAGCGGATGTTTGATACCATCAACGTTACACCATGTAAGGTTTATGTATAACTGTGATCATTTGTGCTTCTGTCGATTACAAAAGGTAAACACTGCCTTTAACCCAAAGATGAATTTCAAGAAAATCTAAGTTAATAATGTACGCAGGGATTTATAAAATAATCAAAAATGTAGAATAAATAAGTGATTACCCTGACAATTGGCAGATTTCTTGAGGTGTTCATTCCAAGATTATCTCCTGGTTTTGGTTGCTCTTCTGGTAATGTGCAGAATAGATTCTGTGATCCAACATTGATGTCAGTGCAGAGTTCTTGTCCAACATAAATGGTGATCTCTTCACTTGTTATTGCAAGATCAAGCATCTCACCCTGTTACAGGAAATAACAACAATAATAATAAGATTTATACAGTGCATTTGTCCAATGAATGTAATGCACGTCAGAGGACAGCTCCTGAAAGAGAATAAAATTGAGCAACCATGTAAAAAAAAAAAAAAATTTAGCATGAAGATGAAACAAATGTTTATAGTTTTCTCTTCGATAATTTTTTTTCTGGACTGGAGTTGTGCAGGATTCAACACACAGTCTCTTCACATCACTGATCTAGTAATCTCTTATACAAAGGCATTAGCAATTGAATCTGGATAGAGTAGACATTAGAATAATGGTAAAGCCACTCTAGTTTTGCTGTTTTACTCACAAGAATTTCTAATGAACTACCATCCTTCCGCCCGACGCCGTCTTCGTATCCATAAATATCAGCATCAAAGAAATAATAGACAGGATCCTGAACATACTCCAGAGATCTACACATAGACATGGTCTGCTCCTCACACCATCTTAGTAGGTCAGTGACTCCATCCATGATGAAACCTGTAGTTACATTTCCAGTTACAAGAGAAAGCTCCTTCACACTGGAGGACAATGCCTCGGCACTTGAGGAGTTAGAGGGAGGTTCATCTGAGAGCTTGATGGTGGGAGTTACACAAATCATTTCTGCATCATTTAATACTTCACAATCCTGGAATTGAAATTAACACACCAGACTTAACTGTGACACAATGTTGCCATATGCAATGTGATTCAGCACAAGCTCTTGCGTAATAACCTTAGAGAAGTCATGTACCTATAAACACAGTTAACAATGAATGTGTCTGTCACAAGGGTGTCACAAGGGTGTCACAAGGGTGTCACAAGGGTGTCACAAGGGTGTCACAAGGGTGGCACAATTTCCCTGATTATTATTTCTCAAGTGGGATGTTAGTAAGAAACAACCTATGTCGTCAGAGATCTCTTTTCTTCTGTGAATTGCATTCATGGAAGTGACAGTACAGAGATTTATCCAATTTGTATTTACTACAACTTGTTCAATATGAACAGTATATATAAATGTGAAGAACAGACATTAAGAGGTTCGAATCCTGCTTCATTCAGTGCTGGTTACTTACCCCAATGAAGTCTTCATCTCCCACTGTAATTAGAATCTGAGGTTTCTGTATGATGGAAAATCCAGATCCATTAACTCTCACCTCTCTACCACCCCTAAGACAAAAACAATTGTAAAGAAAACAATATAATTCTCTAGAATAATCAATTTAGTATTTTTAATGCATATACATGTATATATCAGAGATTAATTTTACATCCACCAGGTTTTCTTAGCATTATTCAGAATGATTAGGCTCATGAGAAATTCATATCTCAACTCAATGACAAATGTTTTGTACTTGCTTCATTGATTTAAAAATATGCAACATGCATCAAGTTTGAAGATTTATCTGAGTGTATACATGTTACTAACACTGTTTTTGTGTTGTTGTACAAGCCTCCAAATAATTCTATTGATTTAATGCATCAAAGCCAAAGTACTGTATAACTGTTTTATCTATAATTTCTATGTGCAGCATTTGTGCCGCTGTTTAACAAATTTCATTGGCAAAACTTTTTACATAACTTTTTTCACAAAGGATGTATTTACTTACAAACTTTTTTACTGAAATTTTAATTCGACTTACGATAAGATGCTTTTTGAAGGGTTGATTGCTTCAACCATGGGATCCTCAGCATATGTATACTGCATTGTGGATTGTCTTACAGCTCCATCAAATGTGACGTTGAAATCTCTGACACCGAGTTTTGGATCTTCTGATGTTATGCAAGTCATGTTGTTATCAATAACTTGGTCTCTGCATTAATACAAACCAAATAAAACAAAAACAATTTTAACCATTCTAGTTGCAAGTTACTTTATTCAATCATTTGTTTTTGTAACAAATTTGATAAGTTTGAAAGTAGCATTATTATAATCTTCATAAATTTATAGAGAATTAGCTGTTGCAAACTGCTTACCAACCTAAATGACCTGTAGTATAAATGTAAAATAGTAGTTATTGGCCTTATGTTTTGAACCTAGCAGGTTCTTTCTCAAAGGTAAAATGAGGCAGAATACAAACATACATTCATACAAGAGGAAGCAGAAGTTAGTCAGGTGTGAAATGAACACAAGATCGGCATAGGGCCAAAGCCAATATGCATTCCTCTAGTTGGCCTGTGAAGAGACAGGCTATAGATGGCAGCATACGTGTGCCCATCACAGTACCATGTACCTGTAGATAATGTTTATCCAAGCAAGTGAAGTTGGTCTTGGTTAGTACATGATTCATGAGGGTTACAATGTCTGTGATGGGGGGGGGGGGGGGGGGGGGTGAAGCATAACCACTCTCAGCCAGATCTTTCATGCATGCATTAATTCCTTCATCATGGGGGGAATGTGCCAATGATGGCTGTGCTTGGGATATGGTGTTGGATGCCTGAAATTCTGCAAAGGAAAGCAGGAGTGTCATGAATATATGAAGATATCCGGGATATAGTGGCTTCAGGAAACTGTCAATGAAAAGAGAGATATGTTCAGTGGGGGATCCGTTGCCAGATATGATGGGTCTTCCTGGGTTGCCAGCTAGGTCTCACATATCATCCACTGTTTCTTGAATCTCCTTACAGAAATTACCTTTATAAATTTGTGTTTGTGTTGCACTGTCAAAGGAATAAAAGGAATCAAATCTTCATGACAAGGTCTTAAGAATACATTGCTTGAATCACTACAAGTTTGTTGTTTTTTATTAATAATTATGATGACAACATAAGAATAATAAAGGATTACCTATCAATCAAGCATGGTATAACACCAATCACTACAAGTTTGTTGTTTTTTATTAATAATTATGATGACAACATAAGAATAACAAAGGATTACCTATCAATCAAGCATGGTATACCACCAATCAACACTCCAATGACTGTACCAGCATCAAGTTTACTACCCATGATTGTGACAATGGTCCCACCAGACTGAGGACCAATCTGAGGTGCAAAGCTACTTATATCTGGATCCTGAAACAAATCATTTAAAAAAAAGTTAATAAGAAATCAAAAGGACCTTTCCAACTCAAGCATCAGCTCTGGATTCTTTTATAAATCACGTTAGATTAGATTTTGTTGGTTGAAAATAGAATAATACCTTGTATCCAAAGGTTGGATCTCCTGTACTTAGTTGATCATTACCATCTGCACCTGTAATATTCACCAGCAACTGCTGTAGTGTTAACTCATCAGAATTGCTTCTTGTTTTACAAGTCACACTGTCATGAATAAAAAAAATTAAAACCATATACACTATTGGTAATGTTGGCAAAATTGCTTCTATGAGTATCCCTACCTTCTTTAAATCAAGATATACATTAACAACCTGTTTCATTTTTTAGATCTCACACCCAAGTCGAATAGAAATTCAAAAATGAAACATGATGTGATGGCATATATAATTTAAGCAGATAATTTTGTGGATGTCAAGGAATGAAAAAGTAATCTTGATTACACAATGCTAATTTTTCATTACACAATGCTAGTTTTTCATTACACAATGCTAATTTTTTTTACTACTAGCAAAATATCATCAACTACGAAACCATCAATATATTACCACCAACCATCATAAAAGTGAATAAAATCTTTCCGAATGTTATAAAATCTTACTCGCATCTTTTCCACTGACACTCCAACGTTGGTGAAAGGTAAGATTCCATCAATTGTTTAAATTTATTTTACTTGTTGAATTTGCTCTTTAACAAAAATGTAATTACCTGGCACCAGTTTTGTAATACATCTCCAATCCGGCATCCAGGTCACATATCTGACCTCCGACCTTCACCTCTTGGAGGTCACTAAATCGTCGACCCAGATCCGTCCCAGTCAGGGTAAGATTTGTGTTACCTTCAATGGGTCCATACAATGGATATATCTGTAATATATACATTGGAGTTAATAATTAGCATTTTTACTTGGAAATTGAACAATGCAACTAAATGCTTAACAAGTTTACTCTAGGATGGGAATTTAATAAAGGCCAAATCGGCAACGGAGTATAGCCCTTTCCTGAGCAAAACAACCTGAACAATACATTTATTGCTATCTGGCAATACGTGTCTAACAAGACGTAGCTAGGCAGCCAAAAGGTACAACATTGGTAATCTAAAAGCTTACTTTGTGTAAAGTTGGTTCAATCATCCAGATAAATTATTCCGTCTAAAGTTCTTTCATTTAAGAGAAACAAGGAATTGTCATATCATTTCAAAAAAGTTGCTGTGCAGCATTTTTGGGGAAAACATTAAAACATAAAAAAATAATTACAGTTTATTTATTTTTGAGATTTTTCTCAAAAATATGAGCACCTAATGTGATGAAATTATAACAGGTGTAAAACTTTTGTGTAAAATTTGTAAAAGTATAAGGTTAAAATGAACGTACTTTTCCAAATATTAATATTGTACCTTCCCTTTAAGTAACCCAGGACAGCAGATACACATGTAGTATCTGTATTTTGTAAAGGTTGTCCCAATTCTATTAAAAGAAAAATACATTTTCTCATACCTCCAATATAACTGGGTCAGGGCAGTTGAGTCCATTATGAAGGGTAATCATTTGATTCG
This sequence comes from Zoroaster sp. YZ-2022, assembly GCA_029582265.1. Classification (NCBI taxonomy): domain Eukaryota; kingdom Metazoa; phylum Echinodermata; class Asteroidea; order Forcipulatida; family Zoroasteridae; genus Zoroaster; species Zoroaster sp. YZ-2022. Next base: position 48,228,073 of record CM055820.1, read on the forward strand.
CTAACAAACAAACTGTGCTGTCAATAACCCCACAGTCTTCACACCACACACATCCAAGCTCTGCACGGGTTGTTTCCTCAGACACACAGCGACTACAGTCTGGGCGCAGGACTTCACATTTATACAACGTCACTGGAGAAAGGAAGTATAAGTTTTTATTTAGTTTTGCCAAGCTTAACAAATTAATTGCAACAAACTGGAATGTCCTTTGATAAAAATGCTGTAAAAGTTGGCTTATCCTGACAGTTTAATCCTAGCATGATTATTTTTAAGAGCAAAAGGTGATGGCAAAAGTATTGCCTTTAAAACCTACATGTAACTAGTGGTCCCAGTTTGCTGGGGATTACGACTAGATGGATTTACTTCATCCATTAACTTTCCCAGACTAGAGTTCTATAGAGTTTACCCTGCGTCTTCTAGAGAATTAGATCCAGAATACAAGAAATGGTTCACACACGACCATATTGGCTTATTATGTTTCATTGTATGAATTGTTCTATTTTACTGAGGCACTGAACCAAATTATGGAGCAATGAGGCATTTTCACTGATAAATAAGAAATGTAACTGTTTTCCTTGTTTTGTCTAAATGGGTACAGCAAAAGAAATTATCAAAATTGTGTTTGGAAACATTTTCATTTTTGATGTATTACAATGTATGAACTCTGACCTTTGAACCCATGTCTATCATCCAGAAGATGTACATTGTTATCTGTATCTATCCATTCCAGTGTCAGACTAACATTGACCTCTTGCTCATTAGCTGTGTATGTGTACTGTGTGAAGGGAAATATGAAGGGAACAGGTGAATAAAACAAGCAGTGATCAGATTGAGGATTAATTGAGCAAAATGACACAACAGATGAGGCTGTTGTCTCAATAAGATGAGTCAATAAATTTCACTTCAGATGTGATCCTTGTTTTTAGTGAAAATTACAACCATAATATCTTCAACACTAGGATGTGTTATAAATTGGATAACAGGAATTTTGTGACATCAGTCTGTCTGTTTGGATTGAGTCATTATAATTTGATTGGAGTATTTCCTATTACTTACTGATTTCATGTTACAGGTCAAAGTTGAATTGACACGTGAGGCATCCACCGATTGAATTGCTCCATCTATATTTAAGCTACATCGATAGTTCAAAATCTGAAGAAAAAACAAATCATTCAAAATCAAAATCAATATAACAGGGGAAACATCTTACCTAAAATTAATTTTCTTATAAAATTGCATTTCGATGAAATTGATGTTTTTTCCAGATTCCTTTAAAAAGATTGTACAATGATACGATATGATCAATACGATATGATTTATGTTTTCACAATATTGTTCACTTCTTTTGTCACTGAAACTTACAGAAAAAATTTAAACTTATTACAAAACAATTGATTGCAAGTTTTGTCTGTGTTTCTGCATACCTGATTATCATCTGGAAGGTTTGATGTTTCAACCATGATTTCTCTGTCCACTGCATTAGAAATCAAGACTTCACCATTTTGAGCTTGTAGCTGAGGGCATGAGTCTGGACCATCCATAGATGATTCTGGATTCTGGTGAAATATTACACAATGTCAGAAAATACTCATCAAGACCAGCTACAGTCTCAAATATTATGGACTCGGTTCTGGTCTCAACACCTGAGGTCTCGATGACTCGGCTAAGACCAGGCTAAATCCCACAAATATGTTTTATTATTCAAATATTTTTCATATGTACATGTGTCATGTGACTTGCTATTTGACTTGAAAAGCTTTGAACTAAAGTCACAAAGTACTTGTCTTGAACACTCATATTGACTATCAACACTGTGAAAGTACCATGCATCTGATGTCTTGCACTTGGAGTTTTTCTTGTTTATTTAAAACATGTATTAATACTTGGACTCAGTCTTGAACTCAGACTTGGCACTCTCTAATCATTCTCCTGATGACGATCAGAGCATACTGATCGAAACGTCGAGTTGTAACCTCCAGTTCTTTTCAGAACTAATTACCACTCAATAGAGAATTTCACATGGTGTCACCGCAATTAGTCTTACTTATCCTCTTCACCATGCATAGCTACAAGTTTTAACTCTCTAATCTTGATCTTGACTGAAGTTGGATGTCTAAGAATCTATTGGTCTTAGATAATGCCGGTCTTGGTCTCAATTTGAACTCAGATTACATGGACTAGTCTCCAACACCATCAATATCTACAGTGAATTTACACACTGTAATCATTCTTGCTCTGTCAGTCTTTAATGTATAAGAAACTAGGTTTGAATGTGACTGTTGCATTTATGTCAATGAATTGCACTTACATTCTGTCCTGTAACAATAATCTCATTAGGTCCTGAGCAAGAAGTGCTTTCATGGGTACATCTATTCTCAAACACACACCAATCACAGGACCAGCGACTACTAACACAGGATACACAACTAAAGTGAAAATGACCCAATTAAAAGTGAAGTGATTTCATCAACAAATTTCTTACTTGGGTGATGTTGGGCATGTTTTTTTTTTCAGAGTAAACTTAAGAAGTCTAAAACACGGAAATCTAAGAAAATGTTCAAATAAAACAAAAAATCAACATCAAAGAGCTGTTTTAACAACCAATACTTATACAAATGGAGAAAAGACAATAAAATCATATTCATAACATATTTTCAGGATTTTTACTGATATTTCTAATGTTATTGTCCCTTGAAAATGAACCTGAGACACAAAATATTTGGATAACTTACCTTTTGTGGGTCGAGCATTCATAGAAATTGAAATCTGTATCCACAAATTTGACTCCTGTCTCCGTTGACTGAACACTCAACAGCATCGTCACATGATCTTGTAAATGCAGAAATATGATTGCATGTTAATAAGCTTTGACAATTTCAGTGAAACTTTTGTCAAAAATTAAATAAAGACAATTCAGGAATAATCTTATGGGTTCCCAAAGTAGCAGTTTTTTACAGAAATATTGACTGGGTTTTATTTACTGACCTCCATTGATTATTTGTGGTATGTTGTTCCCAGGTGGTGTCATACATTGAAGAGTATCTCCAGTGATTGCTTGGTTATTAAACTCATCATCAAAATGGCAGACATATTGCTTGTTAGGAAGCAGGTCTGGTAACTGTTGTACTGTCAAAGTTATCTGCAATAAAAACAATGAGGGTTATATAACAATATGACATTGTTATAAAAACAATATGACATTGTTATAAAAGCAAAACAGTTTCACATGTTTTTCATTATTTTAATGGCAATTTCTGACATTTTATTTTTAATTGGAACATTCTACAATTCATTTAAGAAAAGAATATCAAATTCTTTAATGAAATATTTCACAAAATAATTGTCGGATGTTTGAGTGAACAGTGATGAAGTGTCCAAATGAATTTGTGCTTATTTTATGTTGTAATTTTAAAGTATTTTGTTCCTTTCCTGGAGTAAAACAGCAATGTTCTGATTAACAAAATTAGCTGCAAGTTGCCAAAAATGTTTGCATCAATAGAAGGAAATGAGCTGAGCGGAGTTACCTGTTGATCAGTGACAGTAATTGGTAGGCTGTCATACGGGGCTATGTTAGTGATCTTAATGCACTGTGCATCATTGTAGGCCAACCAACGTGAAGATACATCTCTCAGTAGACAGTCATGGTACCTAGTACACCTACAATGGGAGAATTATGATTTTTTTTTTAGTTTTTAGTCAAATCGTCTAAAACATACACGTTACAGAAATTATCTCACCTCAATTTTACGATCCGCCAAACAAAATTATTACTCACAGCAATTCGAGAAGGAAAAAAGCAGTATTAAAAATACCTGGAAGGTTATCAACAGTGTTTTGAAAAGTAATACTCCCTCAAAAACTACTACTATTAATATTAATAATCAGACTATAAATGATCCTCGATTAATTGCTGAACATTATAATAATTTTTTTGTTAACAATGGACCCAATCTTGCTAATAAAATTCCTGATTGCACTTCCCATTTTCAAGATTACCTCCCTGATGCTAACTCACATTCTATTTTTTTCAACCCAGTTACTGAACATGAGCTTTCCTCTATAGTTTTTAATTTACCCAATAAGAAAAGTTTGGGTCATGATTTTGTAAATTGCCCTCTTATTAAAGAAGTCATCGATGTGATCTCCAAACCTTTAACCTTCATTATGAATTTATCCCTCTCTACCGGCAGAATCCCTGACTCCATGAAGATTGCTAGTGTCATTCCTATTTTTAAAAGCGGTGATCCTCAGTTAGTTAACAACTATAGACCAATCTCTATTTTAAGCTCCTTTTCGAAAATTCTTGAACGTATAGTGTATATTCGTACTTCTCAATTCCTGCATAAACACATTATTTTATCTGATTCTCAGTTTGGATTTAGGGCTAAACATTCTACTACTCATGCCATTTTACAGATGATTAATCAAATTAATGCTGGTATTGAACAGTCTCTTCATACCGTGGGAATCTTCCTGGACTTCTCCAAGGCTTTTGATACAATTGACCATACAATTCTTTTATCCAAACTTTCTTATTATGGTATAAGAGGTATCGCGTTGGAGTGGTTCAGGAATTATCTTTCTAACCGACAACAATATGTCTGTCTGGATGGCATGAAGTCTTCTCTTAAAGAAGTACCTTGTGGAGTTCCCCAGGGTTCGCTGCTGGGTCCTCTTCTTTTTTCAATTTATATCAATGATTTTGTTAAATCATCAAACATTTTTTCTTTCATTCTTTTTGCAGATGATTCCAGTTTATTCTGTTCTCATAGAAATCTTGATATCCTTGTAGATATTGCTAATTCAGAGCTCGTTCAAATCTCCAACTGGATTAAAGCAAATAAACTTTCTCTCAATATAAAAAAAACCAATTTAATGTTATTTAGTAATATGGCCAAGTTGCTTCCTTGTGATATTTTATTTGATAATATATCTATTAATCAAGTAGATTGTATAAAGTTTTTAGGTTTATATGTTGATTCTAAATTATCTTGGAATCATCATGTGAACTATTTATGTAAACTGTTATCCAGAAATATAGGAATTATTAACAAATTAAAACATTTTTTTCCTTGTGGAATATTGTTTAATATTTATAATGCATTAATTTTGCCTTATCTATCATATGGTATTCTTGCCTGGGGCAATACTAGTGCCAACCTGTTAAATAGAATCCATATTTTGCAAAAAAGGGTCCTCAGAATTATCGATTGAGTTGATTTTCGGGCGCATTCCAATCTTCTATTTTTTAATCATAAGACTCTTAAACTCAATGATATTTATTTGCTTCAACTTGGTATTTTCATGTATCAATTTATTTCACATGATTTACCAAACTCGTTTCAGAGTATGTTTACCTTAAATACTCAAATTCATTTTCATCAAACTAGACAGTCTGATGACTTTCATATTCCATATGTGCGTACCTCTCAAGCTCGTAAAACTGTCAGTTATCAGGGACCTAAGTTTTGAAATTCTTTAGGCATTAACCTTAAAATTCTTAAAACTTGCCCCGTATTTAAAAGGAAGCTTAAGTATAGCTTGTTGGAAAAATACTGTAACATTTAATTTCAGCTAATTTTAATTAATTGTATAATTTACTCCTTACTCATATATTAATAATGCCCTCCTGATCTTTCATTATATTTTACTGCTGTGCAGTTACACCATGCTGCCTTGTCTCATTAGTGTTGGTCCTGTCTTGTTTATGTGTAGGTAACATTAATATATTTCTCTGTGTGTGTAATTTATGTATCTAGTTGTATTTACAGTTGTATTAGTTCAGATAAATTTCTACACACATTATTTTTGGGGGTCTCCACTCGACAAGCTTGCTTTTCGTTTCGTTTTTAATTACATGTATTATTGTTTAACTGATTTTGTATTTTTTATTGGCCTTATATCTCAATTTGTTGTGTTCTGATTGAGTGGAAAATAAACTGAAACTGAAACTGAAACAGGTGTCTATCCTGTTTGTAAGTGGACGTAGTTGGAGCCAGAATACATTGCTTAACACAGCCATCCATCCCTGCATCAGTACCAATACACATCTCACACGTTGTATACTGACTACAATTCTCAACATGCATCTTAATCAGACAAGATACATTACTTACTTTCTCTTTAGAGTACACCAGCCACAGTATGGGTCTCCATCCATCCCTGCATCAGTACCAATACACATCTCACACATTGTATACTGACCACAATTCTCAACATGCATCTTAATCAGACAAGATACATAACTTACTTTCTCTCTAGAGTACACCAGCCACAGTATGGGTCTCCATCCATCCCTGCATCAGTACCAATACACGTCTCACACGTTGTATACTGACCACAATTCTCAACATGCATCTTGATCAACTGATTACAAGAAAAAGATTATTATGCAGGTCAGAAATTGGTCAATATTTGTTAACACGAGGGAGTCATTTTAATTTAATATTATGGGGAAGAGACAATTCATAATGTTATAAATTTTTATGATATATGGGAAAGAGACAAAAAACTAACAATTCATTTACAGGAAAACAAGTTTGTCACATTCTTGTAAATAAAGACCAATAGAGGTGTGGAAGATGAGGATCATTATCATATGTGGCCATAAATAACCATATAAATCTTTATCCTGTACTAAAGACTAAGTGTCAAACTTTTATTCCCATTAGTAAATGGCCATCTTGTTTTTCCTTTTTACAATTTGAATATTTAGTTGAAAACCTAACAGAAACAGTCTAATACATTGAAATACCTCTTTACAGCCACTATTGGTAATATTGAAAACATAAATGATCACAGCAACCAGTGTAAATTTGATGATGGTATCAAACATCCCTTGATATATTTCTGTCTCAGGTGGTATCATTTTAGTTTTAAAGACCACAGCGTCAAACCTTTTATTTCCTTCAAAAATCTTAATTAATGTTTGATTAGAGAATATTTCCTTCAAGCATATACCTTCTGTTCAGTGAGTATGTAGAGTTCTTCCAATGTTTCATTAATCATGTTATCTCTCATTACTGGATTATCAATATCTCCCATCACTGGATTACCAAGATCTATTTGTTCATACAATCTGGCTGTAGATTCACTTTCAATATGCACCTGAGAATAAATTATTGAGAAGGGGAATTCAATTCAAAAATCCATTATGTTTTGGTCTCCTTTATGTAGAATACACCCATCCAATTATGGCTATAGTCCCTGCCCACCCTTAGTCACGCCCTTAGTCAAGCAACTGTATACAAGCAAAGCGTGTTAATGAAATCGTGGGAAGGGGTGACCCTACTTAATTACTTAATTTGGGTTGTTTGATTGTATGGATGTATTCTAGTAAAACATATATTAACTGAATTTTATTTAATCATCAATCACTGGCAATTTCCTTTTAATCACCAAAATAAATTTCTTTGATATGTCTCATTTTTAAGTAATTTACTGACATTATAAAGTAAAATAGCAATGTTAAAGGGGATGTTACCTTAAATGGTAATTACCTGAAGAAGAAAATATATGAGAGAATTATTAAATAAAATCTTACTTGATTTTCAAACATCCTGAGAAGTTATTCCATCTGATATATTGTCATTGTTGACAAACAATACATAATAATTTCAATTTGAAATGGATCATCAGCCAGTGATCCATATCCACAGTAGAATGAATACAAATAATATAAATGCATTTTCAATATTTTCTCCTGAACGACACAACAAAATAAGCTGAAACTTTCACAGGTTTGTTTCTGTACATATCTCTTGATTCTTATAAGGTATGGATATCATTTACAGATATTTTACCAATGAATGCCTTTAAGTTTAAAAGGAAAAATTCCCAAGAATAATTTAGAACATGTGAAATTTATCTTTTGAGACCTGTACCTATTTTTGATCTCAATAACTGCAATCTGTCTCAATTTTAGCAAAGTCTTGCAACAAAAAACATATTTAGTATTTAACGGCAAAGGTTTGTTCTTGTATTTTCTACCCAAAAATGTACACTGACCTAGAAACAATTCTGTGATCTATCAGGAATATATTACAAATAAAATCATGTACCGAAATGTTTTGATTTTATAAAATTATGTGAAAAACAATTATTTTCCATTAAGTTAAACAGAAATGAAAATGACCTTTAAGAGTTGTCCTTGTGAGGTTCCAATGAAAGCTATGGTATGGTTGAGTTCAATACTAGTAATAATGGATGATGTCAAATGGTCTGGTAGCTCCAATACTGCTGTAGACTCCACTGGAGTTATGCCATCAGCATATTTGTAGGATAATGTACCTCTGGCATCACAGTAGTCAGGAGTGATAGATGGCTAGAAAATAATTAAAGGGAAGGTACAACATTGGTATTTAGTAACATATATTCATTTCAATAATTTTACTCTTATAAAAATTAACACTTACCTGTAAAAGTTTCATCACAATCTAAGGAGCTTATGTTTTGTGTAAAAACAATGACAAATTGTTAGATAAAATTTGTATGTTTTATTTTTTATACAAAATTTGACATAACAATTCCTTTTTTCTAAGATGAAAGCCCTTAAATCAGTTATATCAGGCAAAATAATTTCTCAGGATGATTGACATGTGTACCAACTTTATAAAAATGTAGGTTTTTTAGATACTAATTAATTCATTTGATGGAGGGGGGGAGGGAGGTGCGGCAAAAGCTGGCTTGTGAGTGTCTGGGGTCTGAAAATGTTTCTATTATTGCACTGTCTAATGCAATACATGGGTGTTTTCAGGACCAAGTTTGTGAAGTATTACCAAATTACAAAATAACCATTTTTTAAAAGAAATTAATCAATCTGAAGTTCTTTTAATTAAGGTAGTGTACAATTTGGTACCATTATAATCTAAAATCTTACTTGATGTGAAGTTAGTGATGGTACCAAACATCCTGAGAAATTATTCCATCTAACATGTTGTATTTTTTTATAAAACATGAAATGTATAACAAATGACTGATCCATTTTCCACATAATAATGCGTACAAACAAATCTGAATGCATTTTCATTATTTTTTGGTTAATGACACAATGAAATAAGCTGAAACAACATGATGAATTTTATACCTCTTCATTCTTATAAAATATGCATGCATTTATACATTTTACCAATGTGTATAATTCCTTTAATTTAAAAAGATGAAAAATATGCAAGTTTCAATCAATCACCAATGTGGTGGTTGTTTGCCAAGTCCATATAGCCTATGATGCCTTTTATTTTAGGATGAAATATTCACAAATTTTACACTTATTTCATAAAATTGCGAACTACATGGAAGCCTACAGCTAAAACCTTCACAGGTCTGTTTCTATATATTTGTTTATCTTAAAATAATTATTTAGTCAACTTACTGGAAATGTATTGCACTGGGTTCCACTCAGATATCCTGTAGTATATGAATTTCCTTCCGTTAGACATCCCTTCACAGCATCTTCAAATGCAGTTACAATATCACTCATCTTGTACACACACAGTGCTGAGCCTTTAGTAGGAATAGGGACATCACTATCTGCTTCATTTGCATCATTCTTAGCAAACACAGCATATAACACTTGATCATCAGTACTCAATGACTCAGACAAATGAGGTCCTGCTGGTCCAATATGGGCAGACTGTACCAAACTGTACAAACTACCATCTACTCCTTGGCACTCAATGAGAATCTCTGTGTAAGAGTCTAGGTTGTTACTGTCATGACAAACTCTATTTATTTTAGAAACCTGTGACCTTAGACCAAAGTCTTGATTCTGGAATGCAACAAAGTAGGTGAACCCTTTCCAAACAAAAGCACTCACATAGTTAATGGGAAATGGCCCACTTAAGTAAGCTGAACTAAAAGTGAGTCTGTTATCTTCATTAGCAAACATAAATCCATTAAATTCCAGAGTTCTTCTAGCAACAGGTGGGATGTTTTGATCATCAGTTTCTGCACTGTATGTTGAAGCTACATACAATCTTAGATAAGACACACCATTGATCTTTTCTGGTGCAACAATACTTTCTGTAGTTCCCCTTCCAAATGATGCAACATTCTGATCAACAAAACCATTACCCAATAAATTGACTTCATTCCTTGACTGACACCTCCCACTCCTCTCACTCCCACATGTGATAAGCCTGCCCCCTTGCAAAACCAGAATCTTATTATAGTTGACATAATCCTCTCCTATGTCTGTTGCTGTGCTGACATTAACAACTTGAACCAAATCCATGTCCAGTCTGTATATGTAGTTCACTGCTCCGACATACACATCTCCAGACTCTGGGTGTACAGTGAAATGATCTAGTTGAGTTGTCACTGTTATACCTGGTTTAATGGGATTATTGAAGGATGATATTTCATAGACTGAGAGATTCCCAATCCACTGAGAACAAACTGCTGGAATGTAGACAAAAATGAGGAGTAACTTAAGCCATAGGTTTATGAAGAGCAGTATTGACCTTACTATGGCTTCCATGGTTGATAATCTCCCCTCAAGGTCGCACAGTTTGAACAGTCTTCAATACTTTCCACTCTAATGTAAAACACTACAGAAAATAAAATAAAAGACAAATCATAAATGTTAATTTTATATTAAAATCAACATTTGAAATGTTTCATATGATAAATAATGTCTATAAGTACTTTAACTGGGAAAAAAGCTACTTCTGTGTTTCCATATTAAAATTGAAACACTTGTAAAGTAATGGGGACTTTTTGAAATAAGCATATTTGATACCCCAAACTGTGCATGACATCAATTCTCTCAACCAATTCAAGAGTAAACTTGAACACATTTGTTTTCATCTTCACCCTAATTCACTTTTCCATGAATTCTGTTTATCATTTTCTTTCTGTATCCATTGCAAAATGAGCTTTATAAATCTAAGTATTGTTATTATTCAATTCAGTTCAATTCAGTTCAATTCAGTTCAATTCAAATTTTTATTTCCAAAACTTCCTTATTGTTAATAACGTGCACAAACATATCACACAGTGCGCATGGGTATTGTTAAGTTTTGTCAAAGCAGGCATTTTTGAGAGAGTCCCTGATGTCCGTGATGCATATTGATCAGTGAGTGGGTGTGAGCCTGACATGTTTGGGAGCCGTTTGTGCTATTCAGTCTCGTCATGGGGCTAATACTGATATCATTTTATCTTGCAAGTGATCAAATGCGTTATGCGCAACTTACAATATGGATTGGGTTTTCTCAATGGGCATGCATATTGTTGTGCACTCGTTAGCCAGCGGCAGGTTTATGGGCTATTTTCCACGTCAAGCCTTTTATATGCCCAGGGTGGATCATGGCACAGCCAATCAGGGGCGTAGGTGGGAAGTTTCCCGCTTTTAGGCCTCCATCAGTAGTTTGTTTGGTGGCAAACTTTGGTGGAGGTTTTAGCCAATCAGGTTGTGCGCTGTAAAAGTTGGCGCTTGGTGTCAAGCAACCAGTGTGGTTTGGGGCATTCTTGTCACAGCTCCTTGTTTATTAACATTAGTCCATGGAGTTTTTGGGTTAGCGGTTTATGATTTTCCCTCCTCCAGCCCCCCTTTCACCACCAGTTGGGATTGTGCTGTTGGTTTGGCAGTTTTTGGCGGAATAGCACATTAACTTCCCACTTTTGGTGCAGCAGTTCTGGCAATTAACAGTTAGGCCTACTGCAGTTCTAGAAAATTAAACTTAATAATATGGAAATTTTAGTCCTCCGATCCGTTATTTACATGTTATTAAGTGTTCATAGTGCCGGGATCTCCCTCGGGCTAGTCCAGACCGCAGCTTCCTAGGTGGGACGCGAACACTTGATTACAGTTGGGTATTGGTTGATTCCTATTGTATTGATTCATATGATATGCTGTGTATTAGCATATGTTACACATGTGCATTATACTGTTTGTTATTGTGAACATTTAAATGTATGTTTTAATAACTATCCCCATTGGGGGTTAGTGGTGCCAGGTCTGGGTATACAGAGTCTTGGGTATGCTGTATAGGTGGTCCCAGCTGGCTTTTTTTTCTCTGAGGTCTTGGGTATCTCAGGGTGTGTGTTTGTTTGTCTTTATCAAATGCTGTTTAATGACAAATCCGGTTTGCCCATAGTTTGGTATTCCGGTGGTTGATGGTGTCAACCTCTTTGAATAAAAAAGCTTGAAAGCTGTGGCCAAGTGGCATTCAAATTAATTTGTAGTTGGTGCTATTTATTGTGAGTTTGAGTATACATGAGACCTATTCATCAAGAGTCAAAGCTCAATCATAATACAATGAAATATAGACCAGGAAATACTTTCATTATTCATTGCTGCATGTAATTATTGCAATGTACATTCATGTGCAATAAGATGAAAATAGTGGTCAGAAGACATTTATAAGATTTTTAAAGTTAATACAAAAGGTATTATAGTGTAACCGGAGCTTTTGCACACCCAGGAATAATACACAGAATGCAAGTAAGGATACCGTGGACCAATGAACTCTAATGAAATCACAAATCTAGGGAAACTACAACCAAAATGAAACGTAAACTCAAAACCCAACAACCAAACAAAAAAAGAAACCCCCAACCAGCGACACTGGGTCTACAGATCACGGACCCACTGACCAGCTGTCATCAGCAGGTGGACGATGGTCTGTATCAGACATGTACTGTAATAGTCGAAGAATATCCTGACACAAAGACGAAACTACAATTAAGGCTCACTGGACAGACGTTCATCTTCGCAACCGCCGTCACCGGCAGCGTGTTGGCAAGTCCCAGCCAGGCTCGAAATCGTCGTACCCGCTGCAATCCAAAAATTGCCACGGGGCTAAACAAGGACGTGGGTGTTATAGCACTCAGTGGTGGCAAGACCCCTAGTCTTACCGCGTTTTATAACTCGAACTGAACATTCCTAAATGTAACACGAGAAGGCAATAATAACACTACTTAACTAATATTAAGCAAACAAGATACAAACGTACAACTACAATAAAAAAAAATCCTTTTAACGTTGCGTCCATAATGTAACCGACAGGGTTGTATATTGGAATTATCAGGATTTCAAAAGTTTCCACAAACACAATACACTTAATTGCATATTCATGATGGCCCATCCAATCCCAACTATATTGATAAGTGCTAATTTCATATCAATTCATATATCAAAAACCACAGAAAATCCAGCTGGATAAAACACAGGAAGTAATTATCTACTCAATATCTTCCCTGTGCAAGACCACACACAGGATACAGTCTAATGTGAATCATCAAACAAACAGATGATGAAATAATCAAAAATATTATGAGCAATTCCATGATATATGAAGTAGAAATGTCCCATTGGTTTACACAGGAGAAGTTGGGTTTGTTGTCGGGATCAAGGATCACAGGGCTTATTGATCATACAAGAACACTGCCTGGCACAATGTATGTGTGCACTGGAACATTCAATCATCCATAGTGTTGGATGTATTGACTGATTTAAAGACTTTTATGATTGATCATGCGGCGTGAAAATATTGTACACAAGTTGCAATGCACACTCATAGTGACTGAATCTTTTGTTGGAAGGGGAATGGAGGTGCTTGTTGCTAAATTATTGGTTGATGCTTTTTGTAATTACAGGTTTTTTAAAATTTAAAGTAACTGATTGTTGACTGGGCAAGTATTATTATTCCTTGATGTAATATCATCACATAATTATAGACACAAAATGAAGATTTTCATTAAAACTTTGGGTAAATCAATTCATATTTTGCAACACAGCAAAACTAAAACTTGTCTGCTTTATTTATTTGCTGTTTTATTTTAACAGGGTAGCCTTCTCAGTTAAAAAATGCTTTCCTTGAGGGCCCTGTACTTGACTTTATCATCACTAAGTACACAGCTATATTTGCACATATCAGTGACCTGACTCAATCACATTGTACCATGAAGGATACAAAGCATTCTTAGGCACTACCCTGGATTTATTCATTGGAAAAGGTGTATTCATAATGCGTGTTTACTCATGGTACAAACATGGTGATCCAAAAAAAGAATTCAGGGGTCATGTACAGAAATATCTGGCACTCATCTATCCCGCATAAAACTTTTTGTACTTAAAATGCTGAATATCAACAGTTGTTTCCTGTAGACATAAATAACACCCTAAAGAAAATCAATCTAAACAAATTGGGAATAAGGAAGTGTTTTTTCTGTATCAGGAAGTAAACATTCAAAAAAATAATGTAGCAACAATGATAACGTGTTTTAAATTGAAATTCAATTAAATTGAAATTTACTTTTACACATGCTGACCCGGTCACAAGTTTTACCGGTATTAAATGGTTTAAGACCTGAAGATGTTGTTTATTACTGGTTAAGGCTGGATATTTTAAATGCAGTGTCAATATCACTCATGGAAAGAATGTCGTATGCAACCGCCACTTTTTAAGTTTTTTTTTGCAATCGCGAATCAGTTAAAAAATGATTCTATTGATTTTGGGGGTACAGAAAGCAAAAACTATCTTTAAAATCCACTTTTATGATGGTTTCCAGACTTTATTTCCCTTCTAAAAAATCCTCACCTTCATAAAATAGAAGGATCCTATTATAGTTGCCACTACGCATGTACAATGACTGTGTTGGTCACTAATTGTGGAGTTTACAAGATCAGACTGACATGACTGAGGAAGTCATCGTATACCAAAAATGCCTGATTTTCATGAAATAAACATCCTGGAATAATTTGTATATGTCCTGATGAGGACGATCAGAGCATACTGATCGAAACGTCGAGTTGTACCCCCAGTTCTTTTCAGAACTAATTACTACTCAATTGAGATTCCACATGGTGTCACCGCAATTAGTCTTACTTATATGTCCATCATCATCCATATGTTCTCCACCTTTCTGGTTAGGTAAGATTACATTATTGGTTACATTAAATGAGAAAAAGTGGCGGTCGGATACAACATTCTACCCTCACTCATCTTGTACACTTGATTTGTCTTGTTGGATGCTCAGTTTAAGCCAATCAGAGTATAGTAACCCATGATGTGTCCACACTCTATTGTCATCTTAATACAAGGTTGAAACAGTACATTGTTTTTTGCAACAAACATAAATAAAAATTGACATTTTGTCAACTAAATGGGTAGAATGTCGTATCCAACCGCCACTTTTTCTCATTCAATATAACCAATAATGTAATCTTACCTACCTGGTAAGGTGGAGAATATATGGATGATCAATGATGGACATATACTTCAAATTATTCCAGGATATTTATTTCATGAAAAATCAGGCATTTTTGGTATACGATGACTTCCTCAGTCATGTCAGTCTGATCTTGTAAACTCCACAATTAGTGACCAACACGGTCATTGTACATGCGTAGTGGCAACTATAATAGGATCCTTCTATTTTCTGAAGGGGAGGATTTTTTTAGAAGGGAAATAAAGTCCGAAAACCATCATAAAAGTGGATTTTAAAGATAGTTTTCGCTTTCTGTACCACCAAAAATCGATTAATCATTTTGGAAAGAATGTCGTATCCGGCCTTTTTTGGATTTTTTTGCAACCACTAACCAGTTATAAAAAATCATTCTATCGATTTTTGGTGGTACAGAAAGCCTGATTTTTCATGAAATAAGTATATGTCCATCATCATCCATATGTTCTCCACCTTACCAGGTAGGTAAGATTACATTATTGGTTATATTTAATGAAAAATAGTGGCGGCCAGATACGACATTCTACCCATCATTTTTAAATGGTTATTGGTTGCAAAACATTTCTCCAAAAAACTTTAAAAAGTGGCGGTCGAATACAACATTCTTTCCAACTAAATTAGGAAGGTATTTATGAATGGAAATAAAAACTGTGAAGCGTTATCCCAACCTTGTATCAATTCATATCGAACCCAGCATGTTGTACAGATGTGCTGTACACTCAGCAAAAAAAATGTTGCTCATACACGAACTGCATTTTGTGGTAACTTTCTGATTGTTTTGTTTTATGAATAGATACCGTGTAATCGCTTAGTGCACAACAATATCAGTTTTTCTGCAAATTTTGAGACCCCATTGGTCTGAGACTGAAATGGGACCAAGACCACTGCACTGGTAGTCGATAGAGACTGAGACCGAGACCGACAAAAAAGTGGTCTTGATACCGGGACTGGTCTTGAGACCTACAACACTGATATATACACAGTGAATTATTATTATTATCATAATCGTAGGCTACTGCTGCTCAGGGCATGAAATGTACACACATGATTAATGCAATGAATATATACTGTAGTACTAGTACTACTACTAGTACTACTACTAGTGAGTAGTGTAGTACTAGTGAGTACTATACTAACTAGTACTAGTAGTACTAGTAGGCCTACTACTAGTACTACTACTACTACTAGGCCTTTGTTAGTTTATGAATACGGTATACACACATGCATGACGTGTGTAACTAATTTATTACTGAAAAAGTAACGTTCTGTTCTATACATTTCCACTGTGGGGACTCACTATACCTACATTATACTTACAACCAAACTTATCAGGAAAAATATGTGAAGGATCACACGAAAATGAAGTTTACGTAACACAGTTTCGTTAAGCAGTACAGGCTACAGCATGCGTGTAAGCTGTCGTGTCGTCTGCATTCACTTCCTGGAGACACGTACCCGTACCCCAACATGTAATGACCCATTATGTGTGTATAAAACAAGTGCGATTCAATGTGTTCGGGTACCTGCACAAAGTTTACTTTATTTCTGCCGGTGACATACTACGGTATCCCTGATCGGCCATCGTAATCAGATAGGAAACACTGACAATCGTTTCAGGAATTGCTGCGCACGAAGGATGCGCGTGGTAAATCCTCATAAAGAAGTTAAAGTAAATTGTGCCAATTAACTTCGGGCTTTCCAAAATTTAACTGTACAATTTGCGTGTTATTGGAAATTCACCTCACAGGGCTCAGTGAGGAGGGGAGCAGAGGGGCTTTACTCCCCCAGTCAGCTACTGAATACCAAGTATCCCTTATTAAACAACATCTCATTTCA
Source organism: Zoroaster sp. YZ-2022 (assembly GCA_029582265.1). NCBI lineage: Eukaryota > Metazoa > Echinodermata > Asteroidea > Forcipulatida > Zoroasteridae > Zoroaster > Zoroaster sp. YZ-2022. The sequence goes on from CM055820.1 coordinate 48,245,095, forward strand.
GGCATGCAGCCAGGATTTCTCAGGGGCAGACTGGACACAGCTCCAATATTTTTTTCAAAATGTTTAATTTAATTGTATTTATTAATTAATTAATCGATTTGTTTGTTTAAGAGAAGTGATATAATATGCAGTTTGAATAAGAAAAGGGTTATCTTTCTTAAATTTCCACACTAGCATGAACAGCATATGATAAATCTGAATGTCACTATCTAAATGCACTATATAGGTTGTTTAATTGATTCAAAGAGAACAAACGTAAAATTATGCAGACAACATAACCAGTGCTTCTCTTAAAGGGCCTATGAAATAAGATTTTTTTGTATTCAGAACTCTCTATTATATTTATCACATTACTATCTATTAATTGCCAATTTCTTGGTGTTTTATTTTATTTTATATGCAAAAAATTGTATACGGTTTCAGGGGGTACAAAAATGTGTACAAAGAAAATTGTAAGAAAAAAGGTGTAAATAGGCGAGTCATGGGGGTGTCTGTAAAAGAAAAGTTACATACAAGCATGAAAGACTCCTCTTGACCTAATTTTGGAACTTGGACAGACAAAATTGACAAAGAAATCACACAAAACTAAGTTGATATAAAGCAGAAAAATACAAAAACAAGAGCTTTATTGTTATAACATTTCATTTTATATCGCAAAAATCAACTATATTTAAGTAAAATCTGGCTGCACTATGTAAACAAAAATATAAATTTAAATTCACTCAGTATTGGATAAAGATAGTCAACTTAATCAATATTATAATTAAATTCTTGATTATATGAAATATTATATACACAATGTATAATATTACATTGCATAATGTATAAAACCTTTGAAATTGAAATTATTGGCAAATAAACAAAAATTACATAGGTGAAGTCCTTGGTTAAGAATTTGACGAAGGTTTTGGGCATGCTCACAAAATATCAAAAATTTCAAAATGTCAGAAATGTGTCATTTTTGTTGAATAAAGCCACACAGCAATGGGCAAATTCACGTTTTGGGGACAAACAAAACACTTCCAAAGTACATATACATGAGTCAGGTGTGTGATGCAAAACAATCTGTGTTACTCTGATTGGTTCAAATCAGTGTCATGCATCACACAAAACAGCTGACGAACGGCTGCTGCTCTGATTTTGATAAGCCATGTCTTTACCATCTGTAAATACACCCTCATGTGATTACATTTTGTACAATCAGATTGTCTAAACTGTTGTCTAAACAAAGGCATTTATGAATACTAGATAAACTGTTCCGTGAAATATCTAAGTTATAATTATTTCCTTTTCCCCCAACATACTAATGCTCCTCTCATTGAGTTTTATCCAAAAAAATTCAAATAATTAATGGCTAGCCTTAAAATAAGCTGCCTTTTTTAATTACCATATTTAGCATTTCACAAATTAGATGTTTAAATTTGGCACAGTTAAAAATTGTGATACTTATATAAATCACATAAAATAAACTCATATTTTCTAAAATTTCAGATCGATCAGGTTATGACTGACAGTTGCATATCCAAACATTTTTAAAAGTTAAATACACAAATCTTGAATATGTGAAATATACCACTTAACAAACAAATCATATGAAATCCATTTTGAATTGATACAAGATGATTAACATAAAACATGCATATACTGTATAATTTTGTATTTCACATGCAATTTTTTGTTTAATTGTTACACTTTTAATTACAATTGTAAAAGAAAAGAAGATAATGTTCAAAAGATACATAACAAAATAATTGACCTAAGCATTGTGAAACATTCCATAGGTGTCATTATTTGACCAGCAATGAATTTATCTGCAGATAAATGACTTTATTTGCTTAATTAAAATTTATCCATGCCTTGGTCAAGTATTTGTGAAATGATTTATTGAGAGTTATTTACTCTCCTTCTACTAGGCTAATAGCAATGTATACATTTGTCCAAATATCCATACACATCTGAGATTGCAGAAATGTTTAGAGGTGGCCCCTCCTTGAATTTGGGAACCCTCCCTCATGGTCACCATTACAGGAAGATGTTCATCATTATCCTGTTGGTAAGTGTAACCAACCATGCCTCCTTCACATGGAGTGGTTAAAAAACAAATCTGCTTTTTCTTTTAAGAATTACAGAAGAAATTGTGATGTATTTTTTGCAAAAGATTGGAATCATACTAATGGCTACCATTTCATTGATAATATCTTATCGAAATCTTAAAATGAAGGTTTTCAGTCTCTGTAATTAAACAGTTAACTATTCTTGCCTTGGAGTCACAAGTTGAAAAATGAATGTGTGTACTGTCAATACACTTGCATACAACGCATTTACTTATGAAGAAGATATTTGCTGCTCATAGTGATGAGATTCTGGTTCTTCATACTGGTTACTGTAAGCTGTGTGTTAAGATATCAAGATCAAATCGAGGATCAATCACTCACATTATAATCTTGTATTTATTAGTGGCCTGTATCAAAACTACAGATATAACATTACGACCAGTAAACACTTCTGATAAAATTATTGTAAAGTCCTTCTGTACTTTATAAGAATCAAGAATCACAAATTTCATTGTGTTGTTAACAAAAAAAATAGTAAAAATGCAATGCATATTCTGCAAAACAGAAATCAAATTCAGACTATTTTCAAGGTGGTCAAATTTGAATGTATTGTTTGAAAACAAACTTAGTACCCCAAACATCTTGGGTCTAGAATTGCCTCCAGGAGGGGTGGGTTAGTTTGAGAGCCAAGCACCATTGCTAAGTTGAAATGAAGTGACAAGCACCAGTGGTAATGTGATAATGAGGGAAGAGGAGCTAGGGATAAATATATATTCCACCAATCCCCACCTCCTGTCTATAAACTAACCTTTTGCGATATCGTCAGCCACGTCTAGCTGCATATTAATAATGTCAGTACGAGTCCTCTCCAAACCTTTTCTGGCAATCTTTAACTTCCAATAAAGCACTATGGTGATTATCACAACACCAATCAGGACAATCACACTGACCAAGGATGCTACCAGAATGCCTGTATCAAACCCACTTGTGTAGCGGAAATAACCAATGTCAAAGGTTGCAAAGGTTCCATGAAACACCTAGATGCAATGAATAACAGATGTCTATTACAACAACAATAATAATAATAATAATAATAGTAATAATAGTAATAATAATAATAATAACAATGAAGGCATTTTTAAAGTGCTCTTACACGAGGTATCACAGCACTGTACATTATTACCCCTGCTCATCAGGCACATAAATCATTCCTGAAACCATCTCAGCTCCCTGGCTGAGTATACAGCTCAATTGCTGCCATTTCGGCGCATATAGGGCTAATCAAACACAACAACCAACTCTGCCCTCGCAGGTACCCATTTACCCCTGGGTGGAGAGAAGCAATTATGGTAAAGTGCAGCGGCTTAGCCCGGACTTTTGTGGGGGGGGGGGGGGGGGCACTGCTTTTCACTGGGGGGGGGGCCATGGGGTATTGGTTTTTTCCCCTTTCTTTTTCGGGGCACTATCAGGATTTTTCATGGAGGGCACCTGGGGGGCACTGGCTATGCCGCTGGTAAAGTGTCTTGTTCAAGGCATGCAATAATGTAGTACATTGCTTAGTATTCCAGGAACAATGGTTTTGACCATTCCCATTCTTGAGGATATGTTAGATCTTTCAATTCAAACAAAACTTATATTTGGTTACAATAGTAAGTGATTACCCTGACAATTGGAAGATTTCTTGAGGTGTTCATTCCAAGATTATCGCCTGGTGCTGGTTGCTCTTCTGGTAATGTGCAGAATAGATTTTGTGATCCAACATTGACATCCGTGCAGAGTTCTTGGCCAACATAGACGGTGATCTCTTCACTTGTTATTGCAAGATCAAGCATCTCACCCTGTTACAGGAAATAACGTAAAAGGAATTGCCTTTTTTTCTCATCTTAATAAGCAAGATTGGTACCTCAAACAGTAAAACAATTTGGGATAAAGGCTATGATATTGATAGCTGCATCAATTCCATTTATATTATAATTTTCCTATGTGGCAGTGCTACAATGATGTACATGTACATAAGATTTAGTGGCTGATCCAGGGGAGTAAAGGGAGACATGCCCCCCTCCCCTTTATTGCCATGCACATAGCCACACATCCATACATTATGACAACCATTCCCAAATGACTTTGACCTCATTCATGAATGTGCAGTCTGAAACCCAAATTCGCTTAATTATTACTGATACTCACAAGAATTTCTAATGAAATAACATCCTTCCGCCCGATGCCGTCTTCGTATCCATAATTATCAGCATCAAAGGAATAATAGACAGGATCCTGAACATACTCCAGAGATCTACACATAGACATGGTCTGCTCCTCACACCATCTTAGTAGGTCAGTGACTCCATCCATGATGAATCCTGTAGTTATATTTCCAGTTACAAGGGACAACTCCTTCACACTGGAGGACAATGCCTCGGCACTTGAGGAGTCAGAGGGAGGTTCATCTGAGAGCTTGATGGTGGGGGTTACACAAATCATTTCTGCATCATTTAATACTTCACAATCCTTGAATAGAAGTATACAAAAGAAAGTGAATAATTAACACGCCTCAAGTTTCACTTTGTTGAAATGCTTTGCCCTTAAAGTCATACTTATTGAAATTTGTATAAATGTTTTAAAGATGCATAATCCATGTCAATCCTTATTTTTTTCAGTAAGTTTTGTTCAATCTGTAAATTGCTCTTTTGACTAGGTAATTTTAACTAGTAATTTAATGAATAAATATTTTTTTGTCAAATGAGGCACAGGATCAAATCCTGCTACAGATAATTTTCTTTGTTAACCTTTAATAGAAAATGTTAGTTCCTTACCCCAATGAAGTCTTCATCTCCCATGGTAATTAGAATCTGAGGTTTCTGTATGATGGAAAATCCAGATCCATTAACTCTCACCTCTCTACCACCCCTAAGACAAAAACAATTGTAAAAGAAAACAACATAACTCTGTAGAATTAGTAATATAGTATTTTGAATGCATAAATATCAGGGATGAATTACACATCCCTCTGGATTTTTTCAGCATTATTCAGAATAATGAAACATCATGCTTACAGATATTCATATCTCACATGAGCAGTGTCATATGTTTTCTGTGTATCTATCTCACCGATGCATACATACACCCAAACACAAATATTACTCAAGTACCCAAATTAAGAATAGAAAAATCCAATCTATAGGGTTTTATTGATTTTTATTGTTAATATCAACTGGTGTTTAGACTAGCTGTTGCGTGTGGTGATGGCATTTTCTCAAGGAGATCATTGTAGCTTTTTATAAAAGTGTATATGTATGAACAGCTGCAAAATTTTAAAAATATTTTCAATATAATGATAATTATTATTGTCATTATTATGTGCATAAATTGTCTAAGATTAATTACCTATGTGAATTGTGCATGCATGTTACTTAGATGAACAAATTGTGAGATATGCCTACTTGGAATATAATCACTATTGAATGTATTGTTGTGTATTCTTGCATTCTTGCATATTAAAAATTAATTTGTTTCTAGTTACCAATTTATTTTGCCAAATAGAAATGAAGATAGGACTTACGATAAGATGCTTTTTGAAGGGTTGATTGCTTCAACCATGGGATCCTCAGCATATGTATACTGCATTGTGGATTGTCTTACAGCTCCATCAAATGTGATGCTAAAATCTCTGACACTGAGTTCTGGAGCTCCTGATGTTAGGCAGGTCATGCTGGTATCAATAACTTGGTCTCTGCATTTAAACATTTTTAAAGCATATTTTCATAGCCTAATGTATCATTTATTTTTGCAATAAATATTATCTTTGCACATAACTGTTTTTGAGTAATTTCACTGTTTTTGAGTTTTTGACTTACTTCAGAGTGTGAATCAAATACAAGCTCATCGTGTGATCTTAAACACGGAAAGAAACTGATAGGGATGAAGTTAAAATGCTTTCAAAATATAAATATTTAGTAATTTTGAGTGAAAACAAACCAATCAAAAAACATAATAGTAATGCATTTGGAATGCCAGAAACATTATTTAAGTGTTTGATGTAAAACAAACTTGTACAATCAGAGCATTGATGATATGTTCAGTTCATTTTGTTATAAAAGGTCACATATCCTTAACCAGATATATCTGATATCCACAACAAATGTTTTGTTTTTTATGGATAATTATGACAACAAAATAAGAAAGGTAAAAAATTACCTATCAATCAAGCATGGTATACCACCAATCAACACTCCAATGACTGTACCAGCATCAAGGTTACTACCCATGATTGTCACCACGGTCCCACCAGACTGAGGACCAATCTGAGGTGCAAAGCTACTTATATCTGGATCCTGAAACAAATCATTTAAACAAAAAATAGTTAATAAGAAATCAAAAGGACCTTTCCAACTCAAGCATCAGCTCTGGATTCTTTTATAAATGTGTGCTATATAAGTCCACACATTATTATTATTATTATTAAATCACATTAGATTAGATTTTGTTGGTTGAAAATAGAATAATACCTTGTATCCAAAGGTTGGATCTCCTGTACTTAGTTGATCATTACCATTTGCACCTGTAATATTCACCAGTAACTGCTGTGGTGTTAACTCATCTAAATTGCTTCTTGTTTTACAAGTCACACTGTCATTAAAAGAAAGTATGTAAAATACAGAGCATTGTTAAGACAAAGCGATTGTGCAATAGCGCATTAAAGTGCATGTTCTGTGCACTATAGTATGTGACATAACAAGTTTGGGTAGGCAGAAGTGTTTGCCCAGCAATACAGACAAAGCAATTACATCAGAAGGTTAGGTTTTTGGGGGAAGGGGGTACTTTAGGTCTCAAACCCAACTGAACTGCCAATTACATTAAAGCAAAAAATAAAAGAGCTTACATTACAAAATAATTGTGGATGATAATAAAGTGGTTTAAAAGTTATTTTCATTTCAGGGACAGTTGCCTTATAGATTCACAACGGAAATGTCTTATTACAGGCAAATATCATAAACTGTGCCATCACTACAATTTTAGTAAATGGCCACAAACCATCACAAAAGTGCATCCTTCACTGTGGCACTGAACAACGCATTACATAAGGAGAAAGGCAAATAATTACATCAATTGTTTAAATTGATTTCATTAGGGGAGATTTACTCTTTAACAAAATTAAATTACCTGGCACCAGTTTCGTAATACATCTCCAATCCATCCAGGTCACATATCTGACCTCCGACCTTCACCTTTTGGAGGTCACTAAATCGTTGACCCAGATCCGTCCCAGTCAGGGTAAGATTTGTGTTACCTTCAATGGGTCCATACAACGGATATATCTGTAATACATACATTGGAGTTAATAATTAGCAGTTTCACTTGGAAATTCAACCAAACATAATTAAAATTGCAACAAGTTTTCAGCATTGCTATGGATAGTTGGGAATGACGGCCATATGGAATGGTATCACCTGACTCCACAATTATAATATTTAATTAATTTCACTCATGATCAGAATGATGATGAACAATGTGTTAAATGACTTCTGGCAATATTGTCAGCCAAGCTTATGCTTAACGTAAGCAGCAGCTATTGGTATAGTGTGCTCTACAGACCAAGTGTTATAGGTTACCAGGGAAGAAGTTCATTGAATATAAAGTACTTCTAAGGTATAAAGACTATGAGGTTATAAAAACAAATATTGCCATATAACGGCAAAATGAAGTGCCCTAGATTTGGGACTGGGCCTGCATTTAGGGCTATGATAGAACATTTAGGTCCTATCCCTTAAAGAAATCTACTACAGTTTTACTAATCTCATACCTTCAATATAACTGGGTCAGGGCAGTTGAGTCCATTTTCAAGGGTAACGATTCGATTCGATAACAAACACACTGCACTATTGCTAACCCCACAGGTGTCTTCACACCACATACATCCAAGCTCTGCACGGGTTGTTTCCTCTGACACACAGCGACTACAGTCTGGGCGTAGGACCTCACATTTATACAATGTCACTAAAGAAGGAAGTATAAGGTTAATTAAAGTCCTTTTTACAGACAAGCCTTATCCCATGATGCCATTAGGCTGATTGTACTTGCATACAATGCACAATATAGCAGGCTGAAACACCTCATGTAGATTGATAATAACTACAGACTTCTGATATTATTGTAGTAGAAAAACCCAAGACAAATAATCTAGGAATTTCATTTTGTATAACTTTGTGTAACTTTGATAGTGGGTTTTTCTTTATGTACTAATAGCATATTTGTGACCCGCTCTGTGAAAATGAGTCACATGTCGCAACATGCGTTTACATGTAATGGGCGATGAAATGTTGAGAGGGTGGTTTTTTTAACATCTGATTGTTGGTTATCATGTTTTTTGACATCATTAGGATCTAAATTTTCTTAATATTTTTACATAAATGTCAATTTCAATCAATGTTAATTATGCACATTATTGATTATTACAAATGCCATATCTCCATAATACAATCTAACATATACCAAATTGAAGCCGATGATGTACTCTTTCCAGCCACATAGAAATGTATATTTGTCAAATTTGCAACTTGTGACTCATTTTCACAGAGTGGGTCACATTTGTAAAATAATTGTATAAACTCTGACCTTTGAACCCATGTCTATCATCCAGAAGATGTACATTGTTATCTGTATCTATCCATTCCAGTGTCAGACTGACATTGACCTCTTGCTCATTAGCTGTGTATGTGTACTGTGTGAAGGGAAATATGAAGGAAACAGGTGAATAAAACAAGCAGTGATACGATTGAGGATTAATTGAGCAAACTGACATAACAGATGAGGCTGTTGTCTCAATAAGATGGGATTACAATTACCAGAATGTGTTGTAAGATTATTAAGACAATTCTTTTTCCAGAGTGTAAATGAAAGACTTTCAACAGGGCATGGAATCGGTGTCCTAGTTTAAGATGAACACAGTGACTGAAAATTACTGGCTCATTTATGTAGCAGCAACAGAAATATGACCTTAGTCATGTGGGGTATTATTTCAGTCACTGGGTTAATCTAAAAGTAGCATTCTGATTCCATGACCTATTTATCATGAAGATATTGTGCCTTGAAGTATTTCCTCACTGGACAGTATTAACACTGAGTAATTTGAGTCACAACAATTTGATTGGAGTATACTTACTGATTTCATGTTACAAGTCAAAGTTGAATTGACACGAGAGGCATCCACTGACTGAAGTGCTCCATCTATATTTAAGCTACACCGATAGTTCAACATCTGATAAAGAAAAACCCAGAAAAACAACAATTTGAAAAGAACAGGGGAAGAAAGAGTAATCTAATCTAAAGTTATATTTATGGAAATTGATGTTTGATTCAGATTCCTTTTAAAAGTGTCTATAAATTTGCTTTTGTGTTGTATGAGCTGCATGCATATATGCTGATGGTGAAATGGAATTAACCATTTTAAACTTGTTAAACTTTTAAATGACTTGTTAAATGTCATCTCTCAACACAAGCTAAATTTAGGGAAGCATAATTTGTTCTTTCTTTGGGGAGTGGCAGTACCTTGATTTGTCTTTGTCTTTCTAATTTGCAAATTGTATTTGTATTTTTGATGTTTCGATGGAAATAAGCCTATGTTATTGGCTTTTCGCGTTATCCGGTATGTTTCATCATGTGTTTTGTATTTTTATCATCTTTTTATCCGAATAAATTCAATCAATTCAATCAATCAGTTTTATATACTGACTGTCATCAGCAGTCATATTTCTTATGGGCAACTAGTGATATTAAAAATTTTCTTTGTAATATAAGAAAACATTTATTTTTGAAGGTTGCCGCCTCAAGGCCAAATGGCCAAAAATATGGGGGAGGGAGGCTACAAAAGAGAAACAACAGATTCAAGTTCAAGACAACTTCAAAGCCAAGCACAACCTCATTTATTTTTTCAGTTTTATTTGTTATTTACATTTCTTCAAGGTTCATTAAATTTTAAGTGTTTTTACTTGATTATCTGGAAGGTTTGATGTTTCAACAGTGATTTAACTTTTCACACTATAGTTCACTTCTTTTGTCACTGAAACTTACAGAAAAAAATAAAACTTAATATTACAATACAAGTTTTGTCTGTGTTTCTGCATACCTGATTATCATCTGGAAGGTTTGATGTTTCAACCATGATTTCTCTGTGCACTGCATTAGAAATCAAGACTTCACCATTTTGAGCTTGTAGCTGAGGGCATGCGTCTGGACCATCCATAGATGATTCAGGATTCTGGTAAAGTTATGATAAACAGTGAAGAGAATATTCAAGCAGTTGTGTAATGTCAAGATGCTCTTTGACCCCCCCCAAAAAAAAAAAAAAAAAAAATTAAATAAATAAATAAATAAATAAAAAATAAATAAATAAATAAACAAATAATCAAAAATTAATCAATAAAAAAGAAATAAAATTAAATTAAATTAACCAAATGAAAAAATATACAAATAAACATCCAAATAAAAAACATTAATGACCACATGAATAAATGAATAAATAAATAAATGGTTGAAGAAACCAATGAACCTTAATAAACTAATTCATCAACAACAAAATTGGACATACCAAACAATGGAATAAAGTAACCCAACCAAACAAGGAATGAACAAAAAAATGAGCATACAAACAAGCAAACCAACAAAACAAACAAACTAATGACAAACAAAACCTAACCTTAAGCCACACAATTGTGTAAAATTTAAATTTGTCAGCAATGAATTGCACTTACATTCTGTCCTGTAACAATAATCTCATTAGGTCCTGAGCAAGAAGTGCTTTCATGGGTACATTTATTCTCAAACACACACCAATCACAGGACCAGCGACTACTAACACAGGATACACAACTGTAGTGAAAATGACCAAATTAAAAATGAAGTGATTTCATCAAATGTGTTCTCACTTGGGTGTTGTTGAGTGATTTTTTTCAGCGTTAACCTCATAAGTAGAAAATAAGGAAATCTAAAAGTAGGTTAAAATAAAACATATGAAGATCTTAACCTTGTTTTAGTAAAACCGGTACTAAAAAATATCATTTCTAATTCATGTATTTTTATAACAACATATGTTTCAGGACTTTATCAGACATTTCTAAAAGAAATTTTCTCCAAAATGAATCAGCGAAACAAAATATCTTGATAAACATTTGGATGACTTACCTTTTGTGGGTCGAGCATTCATAGAAATTGAAATCTCTATCCACAAATTTGACTCCTGTCTCCGTTGACTGAACACTCAACAGCATCGTCACATGATCTTCTAAATGCAGAAATATGATTGTATGTTAATAAGTTCTTACTATTTCAGTGATGATATTGTAAAAGTAAATAAATTAAATATTTAAGGAATTATCTTATGTTTTCCAAAGTAGCAGTTTTATTACAGAAATATTGACTGGGTTTTATTTACTGACCTCCATTGATTATTTGTGGTATGTTGTTCCCAGGTGGTGTCATGCATTGAAGAGTATCTCCAGTAGTGATTGCTTGGTTGTTAAACTCATCATCAAAATGGCAGACATATTGCTTGTTAGGAAGCAGGTCTGGTAACTGTTGTACTGTCAAAGTTATCTGTAATGACAATTAAAGGTATACAAATAATTTAAGGTTTAACCTTTTCCCCCTGAAAATTTTTTCCAAAGGTT